>CM019698.1:5211693-5811693 GCA_009760885.1 Achatina immaculata
GACAAACAAGAAAACTGACAAACAAGGAAACTGACAACAAGGAAATTGACAAGAAAGAAAATGACAACAAAGAAAGTGGCAAACAAGAAAACTAGCAAACAAGGAAACTGACAACAAAATAAAAAATGTGAAGGGAACAGTCTTGGAGCACAAAAAAACAAGGTCGCTTGGAAATATAATTTACCTTCTGTGCTCCAAACACGCAACAGAAAAACATGACATCAGGATCAACAAGACAGGGAGACAAAGACATAAGCCGTTAAAAAACCAGAAGAACCATGTCCAGAGACTGTTCAATAAAGCCAGCGAAGGAGAAAATGAGGAGCTGAAATAGATTTAACATCTCAAATCTCACCACACTGTCCTATTTAAAGCATACAAATATGCAAAAAAGGGGTGACAAAACAGATAAGGGAAAAGTTTCTAACACAGTAAGGAAGGTAATTGTGTCAATTATCGTAAGGCCAATTGTCGCTCTTGTGATTTTCTCTTTTGGACATCCGGGGTAGGGAACTTCAAGATTTTTCGAGAAGATGGTCACGTCAGGAAAGAATCCCGTGACATTGTGAACTGTGGGGAAAATTAAGTTGAGTGACTCTACGTCTGGGTGTGAAGCTGTGAGGATGTGAAGCTGTGTGGATGTGAAGCTGTCTGGATGTAAAGCTCTGTTAATGTGAAGATATCCTGATATGAAGCAGTGTGGATCTGAAGCTGTCCGGATGTGAAACTGAGTGGATGTGAAGCTGTGTTGATTTAAAGCTATCCGGATGTGAAACTGAGTGGATGTGAAGCTGTGTTGATTTAAAGCTGTCCGGATGTGAAACTGAGTGGATGTGAAGCTGTGTTGATTTAAAGCTATCCGGATGTGAAACTGAGTGGATGTGAAGCTGTGTTGATTTAAAGCTATCCGGATGTGAAACTGAGTGGATGTGAAGCTGTGTTGATTTAAAGCTGTCCGGATGTGAAACTGAGTGGATGTGAAGCTGTGTTGATTTAAAGCTGTCCGGATGTGAAACTGAGTGGATGTGAAGCTGTGTTGATTTAAAGCTGTCCGGATGTGAAACTGAGTGGATGTGAAGCTGTGTTGATTTAAAGCTGTCCGGATGTGAAACCGAGTGGATGTGAAGCTGTGTTGATTTAAAGCTGTCCGGATGTGAAACTGAGTGGATGTGAAGCTGTGTTGATTTAAAGCTGTCCGGATGTGAAACTGAGTGGATATGAATCTGTGTGGACGGATTCGGTATTCGTGTCGAGAAAATGTTATCGGAATGTTCGGAACGTATGAATGGACTTGCCAAGTGGCAAGGCAACCTGCCGGCAGTCAACCTTTTGTCACCATCTTCATTATTATCAAGTCCATCTAATAAACGTCATGTCAACTTGTTACGCTGGACTGGCTTGATCTTCAGTGCCAGTTTGTGCCAACACAAGGTTAGACAGAATCTGTGGGTGAATCTGAACATGAAGACAGCGTGTAACTAATTCAGAACAAGTCAGTATTCATAACAACTCAGTATACATAACAACTCGGAATAATTCAGGCGAATGGAGGTGAAAAGTAAGCAAAAGTTTCTGCTTTATCTGGCGCTGGTTTAGAACAAAAGAAGGATACCAGTCTGCATCCAGCAAAGTAAAAGAACATTTCTTTAGAACACTGGTGCAATAATAATGTACAATCCCCTATCAAGTTCTTCGTCAATTTTATGTTTGCTATTAGAATCAGGGACTAAAGAAGTATTTGAAGATCACTTCTGTGAGGCATACTCTAATGGAAGACGAGGCACGCAGCTCGTGCACATGGAAGGATTGATGTGAGCAGTGGTTTACATCCCACACAATGTGTCGGACGTAGAGTGGCCCTTGTGTCTTACTTCTCTTCTCTTTCATGTGTTAACTATAGACGTGCATCGTGTTGGACGTAGAGTGGCCCTTGTGTCTTACTTCTCTTCTCTTTCATGTGTTAACTATAGACGCGCACCGTGTTGGACGTAGAGCGGTCCTTGTGTCTCACTTCTCCTCTCTACATTGTGTTAACTATAGACGTTTGTCGTGTTGGACGTAGAGTGTTGCTTTTGTTTTACTTGTCTTCTCTTTCATGTGTTAACTACAGACATGCATCGTGTTGGACGTAGAGTTGTCATTGTGTCTTTTTTCTCATCTCTTTCGTTTGTAAACTATAGCAGAGACCCGTGTTGGATATAGAGTGGTTCTTGTGTCTTTATCTCTTTTTATTCATGTGTTAACTATAGACCTGCGTCGTGTCGGACGAAGAGTGGTCCTTGTGTCTTACTTCTCTTTTCTTCATGTGTTAACTATAAACATGCGTCGTGTTGGACGTAGAGTGGTCCTTGTGTCTTACTTCTCTTCTCTTTCATGTGTTAACTATAGACGTACGTCGTGTCGGACGTAGAGTTGTTCGTGTGTCTTACTTCTCTTCTCTTCATGTCTTAAATTTAAACGTGCGTCGTGTTGCACGGAAAGTGGTCCTTGTGTCTTTCTTTTCTTCTCTTTCATGTTTTAACTATGGACGTGATTCGTGATGGACGTAAAGTGATCCTTGTGTCTTACTTCTCTTCTCTTTTATTTTTTAACTACGGACTTGCATCATCTTGGACGTAGAGTGGTCCTTGTGTCTTTCTTCTCTTCTCTTTCATGTATTACCTATAGACTTGCGATATTTTAGACGTAAAGTGGTCCTTGATTCTTACTTCTGTTCACTTTCATGTGTTAACTATAGACGTGCATCGTGTTCGACGTAGAGTGATTTTTTTTTTCTTAATTCTCTTTTCTTCAATGTGTTAACTAAAGACGTGTATCGTGTTGGACGCAGAGTGGTTCTTGTGTCTTTCTTCCCTTTCATGTGTTAACTATAGACATGTATCGTCTTGGACGTAGAGTGGTCATTGTGTCTTTCTTCTCTTCTATTTCATGTGTTAATTATAGACGTGTGTCGTGTTGGACGTAGAGTGGTCCTTGTGTCTTTCTTATTTTCTCTTTCATGTGTTAACTATGGACGTAAATCGTGCTGGATGTAGAGTGGTCCTTGTGTCTTTCTTATCTTCTCTTTCATGTGTTAACTATAGACGTGCACCGTGTTAGAAGTACAGTGGTCCTTGTGTCTTATTTCTCTTCTCTTTCATGTGTTAACTATAGACACGCAACGTGTTGGACGTAGAATGGTCCTTGTGTCTCACTTCTCCTCTCTATATTGTGTTAACTATAGACGTGCATCGTGTTCGACGTACAGTGGTCCTTGTGTCTTATTTTTCTTCTCTTTCATGTGTTAACTATAGACACGCAACGTGTTGGACGTAGAGTGGTCCTTGTCTCTCACTTCTGCTCTCTATATTGTGTTAGCTATAGACGTTTGTCGTGTTGGACGTAGAGTGTTGCTTTTGTTTTATTTGTCTTCTCTTTCATGTGTTAACTACAGACATGCATCGTGTTGGACGTAGAGTTGTCATTGTGTCTTACTTCCTTTCTCTTTCATGTGTTAACTATAGACGTGCATCGTGTTGGACGTAGAGTTGACATTGTGTCTTTTTTTTCAACACAAGTCTACGTGAACAGCAAATTATGTTTTTGCAAATAAGCCTATGTGAATAGTAAATTTTTTTTGCAACATAAGCCTATGTGAACAACACCAGAAATGAGCAAACAACAATGATTTGACCTCAGCTAAAGGTTTCAAGTAGTTCTCAAGCAGATCACAGCATGCTTCGCTGTTGATAGTGGTTCTCAAGCAGATCACAGTATGCTTCACTGTGATAGTGGTTCTCAAGCAGATCACAGTATGCTCCGCTGTTGATAGTGGTTCTCAAGCAGATCACAGTATATATAAGGGAATAGATAAGAATTAGTTACCTAGATTAATTGGTAACCCTAGTTTAAGAACTAATTTTTCAGAGACAGGCTAGTACCGGAAGTGCGCACTTCTAGGAAAGGTCCGTCTCTGGTCCAGTATATAAATAAAACATGATAGAATGTTAATAGGTACGCAGAGAACATAGGGGCCAGCGGTTCGGAGAAAGGTCATTTATCGTGCAAGCGTGAATGAGATGTTTACTGTCGGTGGAGAACCATATATATGTAAGTTAATAATCAGTTTATACTTTTGTGATGTGGGCGCGTGTAAGCTGTGTCCGTTCTGTGCTTTCCTCCTCCTGCCAGGTCCAACCTCACTTAGGTAAGATTTAGATAATAGAAACAGACATTTGAATAATCAGAAGTCCATATTAACTTAATTATTCAATGTAAGATGTTCATGTTTAGAAACGTGCAAAACGTAGGTTGTGTTTGTGCACATGATTATGTATTACTGCATTCAGTGTAAGAGCATGTTTGCATACAAGATGTGCCAGTTAGTTAGTTTATGATTACAGTCAGAATCTGAATCTTTCAAGTAGTATTATTTTGAGGTTTTATTCAGAGAACAATTTTTGTTGTAAATCAAACTAACATAAATGTGTAAGATTGTTATACTGATCTCCGTTAATTTATCGTTGACCTATTTTTTCTAGGATTCCTAATTCTGAAAGACATTGTTTTAATGATTTTGTTGATAGATATATAAGATGATACAACATATGCAATGATGATTTTGCTAACTAATGTAAACAGATGATTTAACAACAGCTAAAGGTTTCAAGTAGTTCTCAAGCAGATCACAGTAAGCCTCCCTGTTGATAATGGTGGTTCTCAAGCAGATCACAGTAAGCCTCCCTGTTGATAATGGTAGTTCTCAAGCAGATCACAGTAAGCCTCCCTGTTGATAATGGTAGTTCTCAAGCAGATCACAGTAAGCCTTCCTGTTGACAGTGGTTCTCAAGCAGATCACAGTAAGCCTTCCTGTTGATAATGGTGGTTCTCAAGCAGATCACAGTAAGCCTCCCTGTTGATAATGGTGGTTCTCAAGCAGATCACAGTAAGCCTTCCTGTTGATAATGGTGGTTCTCAAGCAGATCACAGTAAGCCTTCCTGTTGACAGTAGTTCTCAAGCAGATCACAGTAAGCCTTCCTGTTGATAATGGTCATTCTCAGGCAGATCACAGTAAGCCTCCCTGTTGATAATGGTAGTTCTCAAACAGATCACAGTAAGCCTTCCTGTTGATAATGGTCATTCTCAGGCAGATCACAGTAAGCCTCCCTGTTGACAGTGGTTCTCAAACAGATCACAGTAATCCTCCCTGTTGATAATGGTGGTTCTCAAGCAGATCACAGTAAGCCTTCCTGTTGACAGTGGTTCTCAAGCAGATCACAGTAAGTCTTCCTGTTGACAGTGCTTCTCAAGCAGATCACAGTAAGCCTTCCTGTTGATAATGGTGGTTCTCAAGCAGATCACAGTAAGCCTTCCTGTTGACAGTGGTTCTCAAGCAGATCGCAGTAATCCTCCCTGTTGACAGTGATTCTCAAGCAGATCACAGTAAGTCTCCCTGTTGACAGTGGTTCTCAAACAGATCACAGTAAGCCTCCCTGTTGACAGTGGTTCTCAAGCAGATCACAGTAAGCCTCCCTATTGACAGTAGTTCTCGAGAAGATCACAGTAAGCCTTCCTGTTGATAATGGTGTTTCTCAAGCAAATCGCAGTAATCCTCCCTGTTGATAATGGTGGTTGTCAAGCAGATCACAGTAAGCCTTCCTGTTGATAATGGTAGTTCTCAAGCAGATCACAGTAAGTCTCCCTGTTGACAGTGGTTCTCAAACAGATCACAGTAAGCCTCCCTGTTGACAGTGGTTCTCAAGCAGATCACAGTAAGCCTCCCTGTTGATAATGGTGGTTCTCAAGCAGATCACAGTAAGCCTTCCTGTTGATAATTGTGGTTTTCAAGCAGATCACAGTAAGCCTTCCTGTTGATAATGGTGGTTCTCAAGCAGATCACAGTAAGCCTCCCTGTTGATAATGGTGGTTCTCAAGCAGATCACAGTAAGCCTTCCTGTTGATAATTGTGGTTTTCAAGCAGATCACAGTAAGCCTTCCTGTTGATAATGGTGGTTCTCAAGCAGATCACAGTAAGCCTTCCTGTTGACAGTGATTCTCAAGCAGATCACAGTAAGCCTTCCTGTTGATAATGGTGGTTCTCAAGCAGATCACAGTAAGCCTTCCTGTTGATAATGGTGGTTCTCAAGCAGATCACAGTAAGCCTCCCTGTTGACAGTGATTCTCAAGCAGATCACAGTAAGCCTCCCTGTTGACAGTGGTTCTCAAGCAGATCACAGTAAGCCTTCCTGTTGATAATGGTGGTTCTCAAGCAGATCACAGTAAGCCTTCCTGTTGATAATTGTGGTTCTCAAGCAGATCACAGTAAGCCTTCCTGTTGACAGTGATTCTCAAGCAGATCACAGTAAGTCTTCCTGTTGACAGTGATTCTCAAGCAGATCACAGTAAGCCTTCCTGTTGATAATGGTAGTTCTCAAGCAGATCACAGTAAGCCTCCCTGTTGACAGTGGTTCTCAAGTAGATCACAGTAAACCTCCCTGTTGATAATGGTAGTTCTCAGGCAGATCACAGTAAGCCTTCCTGCTGACAGTAGTTCTCGAGAAGATCACAGTAAGCATCCCAGTTGACAGCGGTTCTCAAGCAGATCACAGTAAGCCTTCCTGTTGATAATGGTCGTTCTCAAGCAGATCACAGTAAGCCTTCCTGTTGATAATGGTGTTTCTCAAGCAAATCGCAGTAATCCTCCCTGTTGACAGTGGTTCTCAAGCAGATCACAGTAATCCTCCCTGTTGACAGTGGTTCTCAAGCAGATCACAGTAAGCCTTCCTGTTGATAATGGTCGTTCTCAAGCAGATCACAGTAAGCCTTCCTGTTGATAATGGTGGTTCTCAAGGAGATCACAGTAAGCCTCCCTGTTGATAATGGTCATTCTCAGGCAGATCACAGTAAGTCTCCCTGTTGACAGTGGTTCTCAAGCAGATCACAGTAAGCCTCCCTGTTGACAGTGGTTCTCAAGCAGATCACAGTAAGCCTTCCTGTTGATAATGGTGGTTGTCAAGCAGATCACAGTAAGCCTTCCTGCTGACAGTAGTTCTCGAGAAGATCACAGTAAGCCTTCCTGTTGATAATGGTGTTTCTCAAGCAAATCGCAGTAATCCTCCCTGTTGACAGTGGTTCTCAAACAGATCACAGTAAGCCTTCCTGTTGACAGTGGTTCTCAAGCAGATCACAGTAAGCCTTCCTGTTGATAATTGTGGTTCTCAAGCAGATCACAGTAAGCCTCCCTGTTGATAATGGTGGTTCTCAAGCAGATCACAGTAAGCCTCCCTGTTGACAGTGATTCTCAAGCAGATCACAGTAAGCCTTCCTGTTGATAATTGTGGTTCTCAAGCAGATCACAGTAAGCCTTCCTGTTGACAGTGATTCTCAAGCAGATCACAGTAAGTCTTCCTGTTGACAGTGATTCTCAAGCAGATCACAGTAAGCCTTCCTGTTGACAGTGGTTCTCAAGCAGATCACAGTAAGCCTTCCTGTTGACAGTAGTTCTCAAGAAGATCACAGTAAGCCTTCCTGTTGATAATGGTGGTTCTCAAGCAGATCACAGTAAGCCTTCCTGTTGATAATGGTAGTTCTCAAGCAGATCACAGTAAGTCTCCCTGTTGACAGTGATTCTCAAGCAGATCACAGTAATCCTCCCTGTTGATAATGGTGGTTCTCAAGGAGATCACAGTAAGCCTTCCTGTTGATAATTGTGGTTTTCAAGCAGATCACGTGCGTCGTGTCGGACGAAGAGTGGTTCTTGTGTCTTACTTCTCTTCTCTTCATGTGTTAACTATAAACATGCATCGTGTTGGACGTAGAGTGGTCCTTGTTTCTTACTTCTCTTCTCTTTCATGTGTTAAATGTAGACGTGCATCGCTGTGCATGTAAAGCTGTCCTTGGGTGATTTTTGTCTTCTTTTTTATTTTTTAAATATAGACGAGCCTTGTGTTGGATATAGAGTGGTTCTTGTGTCTTACATCTCCTCTCTTTCATGTGTTAACTATAGACTTCCATCGTGTCGGACGTAGAGTGGTTTTTGTATCTTACTTCTCTTCTTTTCAGGTTAACTATAAACGTGCATCGTGTTGCACGAAAAGTGGTCCTTATGTCTTACTTCTCTTCTTTTTCGTGTCTTAACTATAGCTATGCATCGTGTTGGACGTAGAGTGGTCTTTGTGTCTCATTTCTCTTCTTTTTCATGTGTTAACTATAGACATGCATCGTGTTGGACGTAGAGTGGTCCTTGTATCATACTTCTCTTTCATTTGTTAACTATAGACATGTATCGTCTAGGACATGGAGTGGTTATTGTGTTTTTCTTCTCTTCTCTTTCATGTGTTAATTATAGACGTGCGTCGTGTCGGACGTAGATTGGTCTTTGTGTCTTTCTTATCTTTTCTTTCATATGTTAACTATAGACGTGCATCGTGTTGGACGTAGAGTTCTCCTTGTATCTATCCTCTCTTCTCTTTCATGTATTAACTATAGACGTGCACCGTGTTGGACGTAGAGTGGTCCTTCTGTCTTTCATCCCTTCTCTTTCATGTGTTAACTATGGAAGTGCATCGTGTTGGACGTAAAGAAGTCCCCGTGTCTTACTTCTCTTCTCTTTAACTTTTGACTATGGACTTGCATCATATTGGACGTAGAGTGGTCCTTGCGTCTTTCTTCTCTTCTCTTTCATGTGTTAACTATAGACGTGCGACGTGTTGGACGTAGAGTGGTCCTTATGTCTTACTTCTCTTATCCTTCATGTGTTAACTTTAGACGTGCATTGTGTTGGACGTAAAGTGTTTCTTATTTCTCTTCTCTTTCATTTGTTAACTATAGCCCTGCATCGTGTTGACTTAGAGTTGTCATTATGTCTTTCTTCTCTTCTCTTTCATGTGTTAACTCTAGACATGCATCATGCTGGACGTAGAGTGATCTTTGTGTCTTATTCCTCTTCTCTTTCATGTGTTAACAATACACATGCATCGTGTTGGACGTAATGTGGTATTTGTGTCTTTCTTCTCTTTCATGTGTTAACTATAGCATTGTATCGTCTTGGACGTAGAGTGGTCCTTGCGTCTTACTTCTCTTCTCTTTCACTTTTTAACTATGGACTTGCAGCTTGTTGGGCATAGAGTGGTCCTTGTGTCTTTCTTCTCTTCTCTTTCATGTATTACCTATAGACTTGCGATATTTTAGACGTAAAGTGGTCCTTGATTCTTACTTCTGTTCACTTTCATGTGTTAACTATAGACGTGCATCGTGTTCGACGTAGAGTGATTCTTTTTTCTTAATTCTCTTTTCTTCAATGTGTTAACTAAAGACGTGCATCGTGTTGGAAGTAGAGTGGACATTGTGTCTTTATTTTCTTCTCTTTCATGTGCTAACTGTAGACATGCGTCGAGTTGGACGTAGAATGGTCTTTGTGTCTTACTTCTCTTCTCTTTCATGTGTTAATTATAGACGTGCGTCGTTTTAAACGTAGAGTGGTCCTTGTGTCTTATTTCTCTTCTCTTTCATGTGTTCGCTATAGACGTGCATCGTGTTAGACGTAGAGTGTTCTTTGTGTCTTACTTCTCTTCTCATTCATGTGTTAACTTTAGACGTGCATCGTGTTGGACGTAGAGTGGTCGTTGATTCTTACTTCTCTTTCATGTGTTAATTATAGACGTGCACCGTTTTAAACGTAGAGTGGTCCTTGTGTCTTTCTTCTCTTCTCTTTCATATGTTAACTATAGACGTACATCGTGTTGGACGTAGAGTGGTCCTTGTTTCTTTCTTCTACTCTCTTTCATGTGTTATCTATAGACGTGCATCGTGCTTGACGTAGAGTTGTCCTTTTGTCTTACTTTTCTTCTCTTTCATGTGTTAATAATAGGTGTACATGGTATTGGACGTAAAGTGGTCCTTGCGTCTTTTTTCCCATCTGTTTTATTTGTTAACTATAGACGATCCTCGTGTTGGATATAGAGTTGTCCTTGTGTCTTACATCTCCTCTCTTTCACGTGTTAACTATAGACGTGCGTCGTGTCTGGCGTAGAGTGGTTCTTGTGTCTTACTTCTATTCTCTTCATGTGTTAACTATAGACGTGCATCGTGTTTCAGGTAAAGTGGTCCTTGTGTCTTTCTTCTCTTATCTTTCATGTGTTAACTATAGACGTGAGTCGTTTTTGACGTAGAGTGGTCCTTATGTCTCACTTCTCTTATCTTTCATGTGTTAACTATAGACGTGCATCGTGCTGGACGTAGAGTGGATCTTTTTTCTTATTTCTCTTCTGTTTCCTGTGTTAACTATAGACGCGCATCGTGTTTAACGTAGAGTGGCCATTGTGACTTTCTTCTCTTCTCTGTTATGTGTTACCTATAGACATGGATCGTGTTGGACGTAGAGTGTTCTTTATGTCTTATTTCTATTTTCTTTCATTTGTTACCTATAGACATGCATCGTGTTGCATATAGAGTATTTCTTCTGTCTTTCATCTCCTCTATTTCATGTGCTAACTATAGACGTGCGTCGTGTCGGACGTAGAGTGGTTCTTGTATCTTATTTCTCTCGTCTTTATGTGTTAACAATAAACGTGCGTCGTATTGCACGCAAAGTGGTCCTTGTGTTTTTCTTCTCTTCTCTTTCATGTGTTAACTATGGACGTGTATCGTGTTGGACTTTGAGTGGTCATTGAGTCTTTCTTCACTTCTATTTCATGTGTTAACTATAGAATTGCATCGTGTTGCACGTAAAGTGGTCTTTGCCTCTTTTTTTCTCTTCTTTTTCTTTTTTTTTTAACTATAGACGAGCCTCGTGTTGGATATAGAGTGGTTCTTGTGTCTTACATCTCCACTCTATCATGTGTTTACTATGGACGTGCTTTGTGTTGGACGTAGAATGGTCCTTGTGTCTTACTTCTCGTCTCTTTCATTTTTTAACAATGGAATTGCATCGTGTTTGATGTAGAGTGGTTCTTTTTTCTTATTTCTCTTCTCTTGCGTCTTTCTTCATTTCTCTTTCATGTCTTAACTATAGACATCCGTCGAGTTGGAAGTAGAGTGGCCTTTGTGTCTCACTTATCTTCTCTTTCATGTGCTAATTATAGACGTACGTCGTGCTGCACGTAGTGTGGTCTCAAGCAGATCATAGTAAGCCTTCCTGTTGACATTGGTTCTCATGCAGATCACAGTAAACCTCCCTACTGATAATGGTAGTTCTCAAGCAGATCACAGTAAACCTCTCTGTTGACAATAGTAGTTCTCAAACAGATCACAGTAAGCCTTCCTGTTCACAGTAGTTCTCAATAGATCACAGTAAGCATTCCTGTTGACAGTAGTTCTCAAGCAGATCACAGTAAGCCTCCCTGGTGACAGCAGTTCTCAATCAGATCACAATAAGCCTCCCTGTTGACAGTGGTTCTCAAGCAGGTCACAGTAAGCCTCCCTGTTGACAGTGGTTCTCAAGCAGATCACAGTAAGCCTTCCTTTTGATATTGGTAGTTCTCAAGCAGATCACAGTAAGCCTCCCTGTTGACAGTAGTTCTCAAGCAGATCACAGTAATCCTCCCTGTTGATAATGGTGGTTCTCAAGCAGATCACAGTAGTCCTCCCTGTTGACAGTAGTTCTTAAGCAGATCACAGTAAGCCTTCCTGTTGATAATGGTGTTTCTCAATCAGATCACAGTAAGCCTCCCTGTTGACAATGGTTCTCAAGCAGATCACAGTAAGCCTCCCTGTTGACAGCAGTTCTCAAGGAGATCACAGTAAGCCTTCCTGTTGATAATGGTAGTTGTCAAGCAGATCACAGTAAACCTCCTTGTTGACAATAGTAGTTCTCAAACAGATCACTGTAAGCCTTCCTGTTGACAGTAGTTCTCAAGCAGATCACAGTAAGCATTCTTTTTGACAGTAGTTCTCAAGCAAATCACAGTAAGCCTCCCTGTTGACAGTGGTTCTCAATCAGATCACAGTAAGCCTCCCTGTTCACAGTGGTTCTCAAGCAGGTCACAGTAAGCCTTCCTGTTGATAATGGTGGTTCTCAAGCAGATCACAGTAAGCCTCCCTTGTTGACAGTGGTTCCTCTTGGGCTGCAATGTTCCAGGATTGAGCCTGTACAATCCCAGAAGAGCGTGAGCTTAGAATTTCTGCGGACGTAGTTTTACTTCTTTGATTTCGGCGAGAACAAATGTTGCCCCTGATTGCTTGCTTGGCTTGTCCCTGGCTGAAAGTAATGTACCCAGTGACTTCACATCGTAGACAGCCATCTCTTTCAGCATGTGAATACATCTTTTAGTTAAAACTACCACATTCACTCACACCTTTAAGCTGAAACTATCATATACATTCATATCTTTTAACTAAAACTATAATATACACTCACATCTTTAAGCTAAAACTATCATATACACTCACATCGTTTAACTTAAACTATAACATATACTCACATCTTTTAACTTAAACTATCACATATACTCACATCTTTTAGTTAAAACTACAACATACACTCACATCCCTTAGCTAAAATTGTCACATACACTCATATCTTTTAGCTAAAACTGTCACATACACTCATATCTTTTAGTTAAAACTATCACATACATTCACATCTTTTAGCTAAAACTACCACATACACTCATATCTTTTAGTTAAAACTGTCACATACACTCATAAATTTTAGTTAAAACTATCACCTAGACACATCTTTTAACAGAGACTACCACTCTGACGTTACTATTGTGGTGAAGATTACCTTTGAGAGAAACCCAGGACAGGTTGATAGTAAAAATCAGGGCCGGCACTAGTTTGCTCAACAGACGTCCACAAGACAACTGCCAGCTGATCCCTTGATCCCCTTGAACCCCTGCCTGCATGCAAGACAGTTTACAACTCTTCCTCTCTCTGCTTTTCCAAGTCTCTCTACATTTTTTTTTCTTTTTCTCTTTTGAATGAGCTCCAATAAACGAGTGGAAAATTACCCAGCATGAAACTGTATTTAAAAATACGTCGACAGGTTCACACAATTGTTATTTTTCTAGATTTTATACTAATAGATTTTCATGACTTCATAGTAACAGATTTGTCAAAATACCGTCTTTTACATCTATTTCTGCACATATATCATTATCAGTCGCATTCAGTTCAAGGTTTACATGGCTTCTTTTATGTGACATCTTCCATTCCCTGTTATCACTGATCTCAGTATTTAAATTTGTCTATTTGTTGCAGTGTTGTTCCATTGATATTTGCGTTAAAGGCTGGTAGGCGCTTCTTTGTGGATATAAGTCTACATTTTCTTTCTTTTTACTCTCTGTTACTGTATGTCAACATGTCCTGCAGATCTTTCAGATTTTCTGTTGTTGATGCTGTATCATCGGCACATGGCAAGTTTTTAAACATTCTATTCTCATTCCGATACCTGAAAAATTTCGTGCAATGTGTCTGGATCAAATTTTGTGTGAAGTTCGGTAGATCTGATGTTCACGCCTTCGGAAAGTTTCTTTAGAGCTTTCGGTGAATATTTTAAAGATTAATACAGGTTTTTGAATGGTGCGCTCATTTGAGGGCGGTCGAGTGTCTGATCAAGATGCCAAACGTTAAAGGCGATCGAGTGTCTGATCAAGATGCCAAGCGTTAAAGGCGATCGAGTGTCTGATCAAGATGACAAGCGTTAAAGGCGATCGAGTGTCTGATCAAGATGCCAAGCGTTCGAAGCCAAGATGACAAGCGTTAAAGGCGATCGAATGTCTGATCAAGATAACAAACGTTCAGGGTGGTAGATTGTCTGAGTAAGATGACATGTGTTCAGGGCGGTCGAGTGTCTGATCAAGATGACACGTATTCAGTGCGCTCGAGTGTCTGATCAAGATCACATACATTCAAGGCGATCGAGTGTCTGATCAAGATGCCAAGCATTCAAAGCCAAGGTGACAAGCGTTAAAGGCGATCACAGTAAGCCTTCCTGTTGATAATGGTAGTTGTCAAGCAGATCACAGTAAGCCTCCCTGTTGACAGTGGTTCCTCTTGGGTTGCAATGTTCCAGGATTGGGCCTGTACAGTCCCAGAAGAGCGTGAGCTTAGATTTTCTGCGGACGTAGTTTTACTTCTTTGATTTCAGCGAGAACAAATGTTGCCCCTGATTGCTTGCTTGGCTTGTCCCTGGCCGAAAGTAATGTACCCAGTGACTGCACATCGTAGACAGCCATCTCTTTCAGCATGTGAATACATCTTTTAGTTAAAACTACCACATTCACTCACACCTTTAAGCTGAAACTATCATATACATTCATATCTTTTAACTAAAACTATAATGTACACTCACATCTTTAAGCTAAAACTATCATATACATTCATATCTTTTAACTAAAACTATAACATACACTCACATCTTTAAGCTAAATCTATCACATACATTCATATCTTTTAACTAAAACTATAATATACACTCACATCTTTAAGCTAAAACTATCATATACACTCACATCGTTTAACTTAAACTATAACATATACTTACATATTTAACTTAAACTATCACATATATTCACATCTTTTAGTTAAAACTACAACATGCACTCACATCCTTTAGCTAAAACTGTCACATACACTCATATCTTTTAGCTAGAACTGTCACATACACTCATATCTTTTAGTTAAAACTATCACATACATTCACATCTTTTAGCTAAAACTACCACATACACTCATATCTTTGAGTTAAAACTGACACATACACTCATAAATTTTAGTTAAAACTATCACCTAGACACATCTTTTAACAAAGACTACCACTCTGACGTTACTATTGTGGTGAAGATTACCTTTGAGAGAAACCCAGGACAGGTCGATAGTAAAAATCAGGGCCGGCACTAGTTTGCTCAACAGACGTCCACAGGACAACTGACAGCTGATCCATTGATCCCCTGATCCCCTGCCTGCATGCAAGACAGTTTACAACTTTTCCTCTCTCTGCTTTTCCAAGTCTTTCTACATTATTTTTTTCTTTTTCTCTTTTGAATGAGCTCCAATAAACGAGTGGAAAATTACCCAACATGAAACTGTATTTAAAAATACGTCGACAGGTTCACACAATTGTTATTTTTCTAGATTTTATACTAATAGATTTTCATGACTTCATAGTAACAGATTTGTCAAAATACCGTCTTTTACATCTGTTTCTGCACATATATCATTATCAGTCGCATTCAGTTCAAGGTTTACATGGCTTCTGTTGTGTGACATCTTCCATTCCCTGTTATCACTGATCTCAGTATTTAAATTTGTCTATTTGTTGCAGTGTTGTTCAACCGATATTTGCGTTACACGCTGGTAGGCGCTTCTTTGTGGATATAAGTCTACATTTTCTTTCTTTTTACTCTCTGTTACTGCAGGTCAACATGTCCTGTAGATCTTTCAGATTTTCTGTTGTTGATGCTGTATCATCGGCACATGGCAAGTTTTTAAACATTCTATTCTCATTCCGACACCTGAAAAATTTCGAGCAATGTGTCTGGATCAAATTTTGTGTGAAGTTCGGTAGATCTGATGTCCACGCCTTCGCAAAGTTTCTTTAGAGCTTTCGGTGAACATTTTTAATACAGGTTTTTGAATGGTGCCCTTTTTTATCAAGATGACAAGCGTTCAGGGCAACAAATCACAAGTAAGACGCAAGAAAATGTGAACTCATTCATGAGGATCGTTGCCAAACACTCCGTCTGCTCTCTCACATAGCTGGAACCAGTTATAGAACAATCCGTCTGATCTCTCACGTGGATGGAACCAGTTATAGAACAATCCGTCTGATCTCTCACATAGCTGGAATCAGTTATAGAACAGTCCGTCTGATTTCTCACGTGGATGGAACCAGTTATACAGTCTGAAAATCCTCGAGGAAAACCTGAACAAATATCAAGATGCTGAAAAGTTTGTCCTCCGGCTCTTCTCACTCTAAACCCACGACGTGGTGACGTGACCTTGAGTTTCGTGAGATGACAAATCATGACCTACCTTTCATCTCTAGGATCATCATGGCCTTGAGTTTCGTGAGATGACAAATCATGACCTACCTTTCATCTCTAGGATCATCATGACCTTGAGTTTCGTGAAAACTATCACCTAGACACATCTTTTAACAGAGACTACCACTCTGACGTTACTATTGTGGTGAAGATTACCTTTGAGAGAAACCCAGGACAGGTCGATAGTAAAAATCAGGGCCGGCACTAGTTTGCTGAACATACGTCCACAAGACAACTGCCAGCTGATCCCTTGATCCCCTGATCCCCTGCCTGCATGCAAGACAGTTTACAACTTTTCCTCTCTCTGCTTTTCCAAGTCTCTCTACATTATTTTTTTCTTTTTCTCTTTTGAATGAGCTCCAATAAACGAGTGGAAAATTACCCAGCATGAAACTGTATTTAAAAATACGTCGACAGGTTCACACAATTGTTATTTTTCTAGATTCTATACTAATAGATTTTCATGACTTCATAGTAACAGATTTGTCAAAATACCGTCTTTTACATCTGTTTCTGCACATATATCATTATCAGTCGCATTCAGTTCAAGGTTTACATGGCTTCTGTTGTGTGACATCTTCCATTCTCTGTTATCACTGATCTCAGTATTTAAATTTATCTATTTGTTACAGTGTTGTTCCATTGATATTTGCGTTAAAGGCTGGTAGGCGCTTCTTTCTGGATATAAGTCTACATTTTCTTTCTTTTTAAGTCAACATGTCATGCAGATCTTTCACATTTTCTGTTGTTGATGCTGTATCATCGGCACATGGCAAGTTTTTAAACATCTATTCTCATTCCGACACCTGAAAAATTTCGAGCCATGTGTCTGGATCAAATTTTGTGTGAAGTTCGGTAGATCTGATGTCCACGCCTTCGGAAAGTTTCTTTAGAGCTTTCGGTGAATATTTTAAAAGATTAATACAGGTTTTTGAATGGTGCGCTCATTTGAGGGCGGTCGAGTGTCTGATCAAGATGCCAAACGTTAAAGGCGATCGAGTGTCTGATCAAGATGACAAGCGTTCAGGGCAACAAATCACAAGTAAAACGCAAGAAAATGTGAACTCATTCATGAGGATCGTTGCCAAACACTCCGTCTGCTCTCTCACATAGCTGGAATCATTTATAGAACAATCCATTTGCTCTCTCACATAGCTGGAATCAGTTAAAGAACAATCCATTTGCTCTCTCACGTGGCTGGAATCAGTTATAGAACAATCCATCTGCTCTCTCACGTGGCTGGAATCAGTTATAGAACAATCCATCTGCTCTCTCATGTGGCTGGAATCAGTTATAGAACAATCCATTTGCTCTCTCACGTGGCTGGAATAAGTTATAGAACAATCCATCTGCTCTCTCACGTGGCTGGAATCAGTTATAGAACAATCCATCTGCTCTCTCACGTGGCTGGAATCAGTTATAGAACAATCCATCTGCTCTCTCACGTGGCTGGAATCAGTTATAGAATAATTCATCTGCTCTCTCACGTGGCTGGAATCAGTTATAGAACAATCCGTCTGATCTCTCACATAGCTGGAATCAGTTATAGAACAATCCGTCTGAACTCTCACGTGGACGGAACCAGTTATACAGCCTGAAAATCCTCGAGGAAAACCTGAACAAATACCAAGGTGCTGAAAAGTTTGTCCTCCGGCTCTTCTCACTCTAAACCCACGACGTGGTGACGTGACCTTGAGTTTCGTGAGATGACAAATCATGACCTACCTTTCATCTCTAGGATCATCATGGCCTTGAGTGTCGTGAGATGACAAATCATGACCTACCTTTCATCTGTAGTAGCATCAAGGGCGATACTATTTGGGTTAACCTTGCCCCTTGTGATTTTGTCCTCTTTTCCCAAAGTGAAGCCTAGACGCTGCGAGAGAAAGTCGTTTAATGATTTTGCGCTGAACATTAATGTTGGAATGTATCAGATGTATTTGGCCAAGTGCTAAATATTTATTTTTGAGTTGAAAGAATGTAGCTTTCCATTCTTTTGTTAGCAGTGACGGTACAGCCCTATTCTCTGCCTGGAATTTGATATTCGTCTTGTCTTTCTGCATTGTTTGAGATACTACAACCTCACTTTCAACACCAGACTTATTTTCTGACATCATCATCATCATCATCATCATCATCATGTGTTCACATTAAAGAGGACATAACTGCAAATTGCAGTCATATACTTGAACACGACATGCGTGTCTAGAACCTGGGTTGTGTTCTTGTTGCGTTGTATTTTCGTTCCTGTATAAATACAAAACTGGAACATAACAACAACTTAGTGAAACACATCGATTACATTGAACTGTAAGTGGAGTCACACACATATAAACGACAGTATACAACATCAAACTCCATTATTACCAGTCTTTATAAAACTGAAACACACACCTATGTTTATGTCTATGTATACTCCACTAGTACCAGGTTTCATAAAATTAAAACACACACTCTGTCTATGTCTCTGTCTAAGTCTCTGTCTATGTCTCTGTCTATGTCTACTCCATTAGTACCAGGTTTCATAAAATTAAAACACATACTCTGTCTATGTCTCTGTCTATGTCTACTCCATTAGTACCAGGTTTCATAAAATTAAAACACATACTCTGTCTATGTCTACTCCATTAGTACCAGGTTTTATAAAATTAAAACATACACTCTGTCTATGTCTCTGTCTCTGTCTATGTCTACTCCATTAGTACCAGGTTTTATAAAATTGAAACACATCTCTGTCTATGTCTCTGTCTCTGTCTATGTCTCTGTCTATGTCTACTCCATTAGTACTAGGTGTTATAAAAGTGATACACACACCTGTATCTATGTCTCTGTCTAAGTCTCTGTCTATGTCTACTCCATTAGTACCAGGTGTTATAAAAGTGATACACACACCTGTGTCTATGTCTCTGTCTATGTCTACTCTATTATTACCAGGTGTTATAAAATTGAATCATACACCTGTATCTACCTTTGCTACTAGTTTTAGCACGCTGATGATTTGTGCTGGATAATTTTGTTGTATGCACACTTGTTTCTTCTTTTCATTTCAGTGTGGAGACGGTTGGCTTCTGTAATTCTGCTAGCTTCAACCCTTTTCTGGTTCCGCTACGAATTTCTTACAATTTGTAAGTTTTTCACTCACACATTTTTAATCTATTAGGCAGGGCACATTTAGTAAAGTAACCACAGGCCATAGTCACCCAGAGTGTTATCTTAACATGCGTATTTTTTAAAACTGATTGTTAAGCTTTTTTCTCCAACTTCCTTCAGAATATCACTGTTTCCTCACATTATCACTGTTTCCTCACATTATCACTGTTTCCTCACAGTATCACTGTTTCCTCACATTATCACTGTTTCCCCACCTGTTCGGTCTAGTAATGAGCAAGTTTGTGTCTTTTTCTAATTGTCATGATTGCCAAACTTAGTATTAAAATACAGAAGGCAGAATAGCTGGTATTAATTTTGAAAACTAACAAGCAATTTAGACGTCGAAGAAAAACACAAAATAGTAAAGAGTAATTTAGAACTGAATCTCAGGCTCACGTAGGACAAACAGCAGCCAACTCTGACAACTCTGCCACGAAACACCATACAAGATTATCTAATCATCTAGTCGCCCGCTACACGTGGAAAAGAAACGAGGCTGAATGAACGCAGACATCTGTTTCGATATAAATCAGTCTTCCAGATTGTGATGTATCTAAAACTTGCACAAATGGTCGTCTACAAAATAACAGCATGTAAACAACAGCATTTTACACTTTTGTTTCCGAACTGCTGTATTAGATACTGTTGTACAAGGAGATGCTGTATTAGATACTGCTGTACAAGGAAATACTGAATTAGATACTGCTGTACAAAGAAATTCTGCATTAGATAGATAAAAGGGATGGCGACTGCAGTAAAAGTAGTTTCAATAAAAAAGGTAGATAGAGGTGTATGGTATAGTTTTAAAAAGTAAGGGAGGGAATAAGTAAAGTGAGAAAAAACGAATAGAAACTGTGAATAAATGAAAAACATACAACATCCGATATTTCAGCGTGAGCCTTTTTCAAGGATTACATGCACAACGAGACACAAAAGAAACCGAAGAACTTATCTTAATATGGACTCCTTCAGAAGTAGGAAACAGAGAACTGCGTGTCCTAGAAGGACCACGTGGGCCGCACAAAGGATACTCGATAGAGCCAATCGTAAAGAAGAGGTGGAGAGAGAGGAGGAAAACAAGTGGTAGAAAGGGGTGGTGGAGAAAGGCAATAGAAACATGATAGCCGCTAGAGGAGAAGGTGTCGGTGGGGGGAGGGGGGAGGGAAAAAGGGAAGCGGAGAGATAATGAATGAAGAACATAAACACCTGCAGGGAGAAAATGTGAAACTGGTGAATAGGACAAGACCATTTAAACATCAATATGTTACCAGAGAAGAAAAGAGGGTGGTGGTAGGGAGGGGTAGATAGGATAAAGAAACTAGAGAAAAAAAGGGGGAGGGGAGTGGAAAACTAAGAAGTTACAGAAAGCTGAGGAGATTGTTAATTCCAGATGGGTGGAGACAGCCAGCCTGGAAAATAAGACACTGTTCTAGGACACTCCGAGATCGTACATCAGCAAAACAAGAGCGGATCATATTAACAGAAATGTCCTGTTTTCCTCTGTGGTTGCTAAGCCCCGCTTAGAGATATCATTAAGATGCTGGCGAAATCGATCTCTTAAGCGTAAACTAGTCTCCCCTATGTACTTCAAACCGCAGCGTTTGCACATAACAGCATAAATAACATTGCGTGAAGTACAGGTGAAACCCTCCTGAACTGATAACGTGAACTTAGGGAAGGAGATCCGGCTAGCCTCGACAACAAACGGACAAGTGTTGCATCTACGGCGTCAGCAACGTCTGGTACCATAAAAAGTGTCATCTGTCTTAAGGTGACTACAAATTAAAAGGTCCCTGAGGTTCTTGTCCCGTCTGTAGGCCACCAATGGGGGGTTCCCCAAAAAGTTCACATGTATCAGGCTCGATCTGGAGGAGATGGAGATGGCGAAACAGTAAGTTTTTAACTGTCAAACTGTGAGGGTGGTGCGTGAGTACCAGTTTAACTCTGTCCGAGCTACAGTGTGGTTTAGGAGTGAGGGCTTGTTGCCGCGATATATGGGTGATGCGGTTCCAAGATGACGAGAGAATATGTTCTGGATAACCGCGTTGACGGAAGAAATCTAGAATTTTATGGCCTTGATCCTGGAAATCCAAATCCTCCTTACACAAACGTCGCAACCTAAGAAGCTGGGGAAAAGGAATCGAGTCCTTACACGATCTGGGATGAGAGGAAGAGTACAGGAGGTAGCTGTGAGAGTCTGTAGGTTTATATTGGATAGAAGTAGTAAGCCCGGAAGTACCGATAGTAACGGAAATGTGGAGAAAGTTAGCGGAAGTAGCAGAGATATTGGAGGTGAAAGAAATGAGAGGATTGTATTCCTTAACAAAACTGATCAAGTTGTCAAGATCTTCCTCTGGCATTGATGTGACCTCAATGCCGTCATCTATGTAGCGTCTATAGAAGGCGGGAAATGGGCCTCTAAAAGCTCCCAGAACCGTGTGTTCGAAGTGGCTCATGAACAGACACGCGTAGCTGGGGCCCATTTTGGTACCCATGGCTACACCACTAATCTGGCCATTGAATTCAAAAGAATTGAGTTGGAGGACATGTCGTGTAAGGCGCAGAATAGCAGAAGCAGAATCAGAGATCTTCAGGGACCTTTTAATTCGTAGTCACCTTAAGACAGATGACACTTTTTATGGTACCAGACGTTGCTGACGCCGTAGATGCAACACTTGTCCGTTTGTTGCCGAGGCCAGTCAGATCTCCTTCCATAAGTTCACGTTATCAGTTCAGGAGGGTTTCGCCTGTACTTCACGCAATGTTATTTATGCTGTTATGTGCAAACGCTGCGGTTTGAAGCACATAAGGGAGACTGGTTTACGCTTAAGAGATCGATTTCGCCAGCATCTTAATGATATTTCTAAGACGGCCTGGACAC
Organism: Achatina immaculata; assembly: GCA_009760885.1. Lineage (NCBI taxonomy): Eukaryota > Metazoa > Mollusca > Gastropoda > Stylommatophora > Achatinidae > Lissachatina > Lissachatina immaculata. Next base: position 5,233,691 of record CM019698.1, read on the forward strand.
CTGTGGCTAAACATTTTTGCCTTAGCAACCACAGGGGAAAACAGGACATTTCTGTTAGTGCGATCCGCTCTTGTTATGCTGATTTACGATCTTGGATGGTCCTAGAACAGTGTCTTATTTTCCAGGCTGGCTGCCTCCACCCAGCTGGAATTAACAATGTCTTCAGCTTTCTGTAACTTCTTAGTTTTCCACTCCCCCTCCCCCCTTTTTTCTCTAGTTTCTTTATCCTATCTACCCCTCCCTACCACCACCCTCTTTTCTTCTCTGGCAACATATTGGTGTTTAAATGGTCTTGTCCTATTCACCAGTTTCACATTTTCTCCCTGCAGGTGTTTATGTCCTTCATTCATTATCTCTTCGCTTCTCCTTTTCCCTCCCCCCTCCCCCCCCCCACCCGACACCTTCTCCTCTAGCGGCTATCATGTTTCTGTTGACTTCCCCCCACCCCTTTCTACCACTTGTTTTCCTCCTCTCTCTCCATCTCTTCTTTACGATTGGCTCTATCGAGTATCCTTTGTGTGGCCCGCGTAGTCATTCTAAAACACGCAGTCCTCTGTTTTCTACTTCTGAAGGAGTCCATATTAAAATAAGTCCTTCGTTTTTTTTTTGTGTCTCGTTGTGCATGTAATCCTTGAAAAAGGCTCACGCTGAAATATCGGATGTTGTATGTTTTTCATTTATACATTCTCACAGTTTCTATTCGTTTTTTCTCACTTTACTTACTCCCTCTTTCACTTTGTAAAACTACACCACACACCTCTGTCTAGTTGTATTAGATACTGCTGTACAAAGAAATGTTGTATTAGATACTGCTGTACAGAGAAATGCTGTATTAGATACTGCTGTACAAAAATGATGTATTAGATACTGCTGTACAAAGAAATATTGTATTAGATACTGCTGTACAAAAAATGCTGTATTAGATACCGCTGTAAAGGAAATGCTGTATTAGATACTGCTGTACAAAGAAATGCTGTATTAGATACTGCTTTAAAGGAAATGCTGTATTAGATTCTGCTGTACAAAGAAATGCTGTATTAGATACTGCTGTACAAAGAAATGCTGTATTAGATACTGCTGTACAAAAAAATGCTGTATTAGATACTGCTTTAAAGGAAATGCTGTATTAGATACTGCTGAACAAAGAAATGCTGTATTAGATACTGTTGTGCAAAGAAATGCTGTATTAGATACTGCTGAACAAAGAAATGCTGTATTAGATACCGCTGTACAAAGAAATGCTGTATTAGATACTGCAGGTAGCTGAAAGCAAACCTGTCTTGAGTGTTTCGCTGTTTGTGGGCCGGCGGGCGACAGAAATAAACAATTCAACATATAATTGACGTTTGTTGTTGATCGTATAATGGTTGCACTATCGCCCGCTACAACCCGAGCTGGTTGTTGCTGACATCAGGGAACCGAACTCAACAAATTCGTCATAACTTGAAAGGGCCATAAACAAAAAATCATCATAACTTGAAAGGGCCATAAACAACAAATCATCATAACTTGAAAGGGACATAGACAACAAATAATCATAACTTGAAAGGGCCATAAACAACAAATCATCATAACTTGAAAGGGACATAGACAACAAATAATCATAACCTGAAAGGGCCATAGACAATAAATCATAACTTGAATGGGCCATAGACAACACATCATCATAACTTGAATGGGCCATAGACAACACATCATCATAGCTTGTAAGGTCCAAACAAGAAGTCGACAACCCCAGTCTTGTTTCCAATTCTTTAATTAGTTTCTATAGACATCTTCATGATCAATGGTTCACAAAATTGTCTCAGTCAATGGTCCTTTTTTATACTTGTAATAGTTTCTGTTCTGCTTCATCTGTCCCCTTGTTGCTGCTCCTTCTGTCTACTCTGGCCTTCTTGACTTTCCCCTGTCTCTATGAGCCGTCTACCCTCTGTCGTCACTTCTTCTATCTACTCTGGCCTTCTTGACTTTCCCCTGTCTCTATGAGCCGTCTACTCTCTGTCGTCACTTCTTCTATCTACTCTGGCCTTCTTGACTTTCACCCGTCTCTATGACCCGGCTACCTCTGTCGTCACTGCTGCTACTCAATTGTCTCCCTAATTTGTGCCCAGATCGTGATTTCTGCTTAGACGGAGACTTCCTGCCGTGCACACCGTGTGCATCGTTCTGTATGCGCTCCTCTATCAGTAGTTCTGTCAACCCACTACTCATATTGTCACATAGTTCTGTCAACCCACTACTCATATTGTCACATAGTTCTGTCAGCCCACTACTCATATTGTCACATAGTTCTGTCAACCCACTACTCATATTGTCACATAGTTCTGTCAACCCACTACTCATATTGTCACATAGTTCTGTCAACCCACTGCTAATATTGTCACATAGTTCTGTCAACCCATTACTCATACTTTCACATAGTTATGTCAACCCACTACTCATATTGTCATATAGTTCTGTCAACCCACTACTCATATTGTCACATAGTTCTGTCAACCCATTACTCACACTTTCACATAGTTCTGTCAACCCACTACTCATATTGTCACATAGTTCTGTCAACCCACTACTCACACTTTCACATAGTTCTGTCAACCCACTACTCACACTTTCACATAGTTCTGTCAACTAACTACTCATACTGTCACATAGTTCTGTCAACACACTACTCACACTTTCACATAGTTCTGTCAACTAACTACTCATATTGTCACATAGTTCTGTCAACACACTACTCACACTGTCACATAGTTCTGTCAACCCACTACTCACACTGTCACATAGTTCTGTCAACACACTACTCACACTGTCACATAGTTCTGTCAACACACTACTCACAAGGTCACATAGTTCTGTCAACACACTACTCACACTGTGACAATGTGTACAGTAAAGTAAGTGATCAGGAAAGACAAGTTTAGTCTTTTATTATTATTCTTTCTTTCTTTCACATCTAAAATGTTCGTTGTTTATGAAGCTACTCTATCATTTTGTGCTGCTCAAGGAAAACTTTTTTTTCTAATTCAAACTGTATGACGGTATTATCATGCTGATATTATCATGTTGATAGTATCATGTTGATAGTATCATGTTGATATTACCATCCAAATATTAGTCGGCATGACGAAATCAAGCACCGCCCCAAGTGTCAATATCACAAACATCCAGACCACTGAAGAAGAAGGTCTGAAGGCACTGACCAAACTTCTAAAGCAGAGGCTGCTAGAGGAGAACGACGCTCCAAGGTCTGAGTTTAATACTACTTGTGGGAAAGTCAGTGAGTATGTTTATATATTTACAGAACAGCAGAACACACAGTGTCTCCGATAGGTTTATATATTTACAGAACAGCAGAACACATAGTGTCTCCGATATGTTTATATATTTACAGAACAGCAGAACACACGCTGTCTCCGATATATTTATATATTTACAGAACAACAGAGCACACAGTGTCTCGGGTATGTTTGTATATTTACAGAACAGCAGAACACACGCTGTCTCCGATATGTTTATATATTTACAGAACAGCAGAACACACGCTGTCTCCGATAGGTTTATATATTTACAGAACAGCAGAACACACGCTGTCTCCGATAGGTTTATATATTTACAGAACAGCAGAACACATGCTGTCTCCGCAAGACCTACACTGATTGGGTAAAAATTAAAACCCATACATGAGGCAGAAAGCAGCGGCCATACTGCCATTAAGGAGACTGAAAAACACATTGATCAGGGTTGCAGACCATAGCCCATTGGTCGGAATTGTTCATTTCCTGAAACTGAAATTTGAGAGCATGGCTCCGGTTTCCTCTGGCATTTTCCCTTCTGACAAACTGACCCATAGGTCTGGCTTGGAAGATCATTGTGGAATTATGGATTTTCCTAGTTTAGGATCATAGTACTTTAGTTGTGTACAAGAAGAATTGGACAGTATTGTTTCACGTGATTCACCTGTTTCTGGCTAACTAGCTACAGGCCTGTCATTGTTCTGGTAAAGGTCCTTTCTGTTTTAGATATTTGTTCTTAAAAATTTTGTGATGGAAAGAAAGAAAGCCTAGTTTAGGCCACTATCCATGTAAGAAAACAAGTGAAATATCTCGTTTCACGAAGATCAGTTCAGTTTTGCAGACGATACTTTGACCATACAGAAACATAAAAGACCAAGTCGCGTCCTATATGCAATTCTAATCGTCACTCGGTATTCAATTTACAATTTCTGCTTCACCGACTACACTACAGAGCTTTATTTCTCAGGCTGACAGCTTCCACTCAGCTGGAATTAATAATAAGTTCGACTTTCTTCAAACTACTTTACATTTCTACCAAGCGGCTACCTCTTTCTGTTTCTGTTCTTGATGCCAAGCTTTCTTGTGTTAGCCTCACTGAGTTCGCTGTATTTTCCCATTCTCGCTGTCGACGAGCAAAATTTAATTTCCCATCCTTTGTATCCTTATTCTCTACCCCCTAGAAGGCTTTGATAGCTTCCTTGTCTAGACATCCTAAGTTACAAGGCTTGATAGTTTTCTTGTCTAGACATCCTAAGTTAGAAGGCTTTGATAGCTTCCTTGTCTACACCTCCTAAGTTAGAAGGCTTTGATAGCTTCCTTGTCTAGACATCCTAAGTTAGAAGGCTTTGATAGCTTCCTTGTCTAGACATCCTAAGTTAGAAGACTTTGATAGCTTCCTTGTCTAGACAATGTAAGTTAGAAGGCTTTGATAGCTTCCTTGTCTAGACATCCTAAGTTACAAGGCTTTGATAGCTTCCTTGTCTAGACATCCTAAGCTAGAAGGCTTTGACAGCTTCCTTGTCTAGACATCCTAAGTTAGAAGGCTTTGATAGCTTCCTTGTCTACACCTCCTAAGTTAGAAGGCTTTGATAGCTTCCTTGTCTAGACATCCTAAGTTAGAAGGCTTTGATAGCTTCCTTGTCTAGACATCCTAAGTTAGAAGACTTTGATAGCTTCCTTGTCTAGACAATGTAAGTTAGAAGGCTTTGATAGCTTCCTTGTCTAGACATCCTAAGTTACAAGGCTTTGATAGCTTCCTTGTCTAGATATCCTAAGCAAGACGCCCGTCCTTTCAATGATCTCTGTCTTTTACTATCTGCTCCATGTGGGTGGCCTTTGTTTAGCCATATTTATGCGACGGGAGCAAGAGATGGGACCATCTGTAACAGAGATTCATGTTATTTTTCATCTGATACTCTTTGTTAACGTCTCTTCACCTCATTTTTCAACCACTTGCCTGCTCTTACATTATGTTCACCTATATCTTTATGTTTACCTATATCGTTATATTTACCTATGTCTTTATGTTTACCTATATCTTTATGTTATTTATATCTTTATCTTTACCTATATCTTTATGTTTACCTATATCTTTGTATATTTACAGAACAGCAGAACACACGCTGTCTCCGATATGTTTATATATTTACAGAACAGCAGAACACACGCTGTCTCCGATAGGTTTATATATTTACAGAACAGCAGAACACATGCTGTCTCCGCAAGACCTACACTGATTGGGTAAAAATTAAAACCCATACATGAGGCAGAAAGCAGCGGCCATACTGCCATTAAGGAGACTGAAAAACACATTGATCAGGGTTGCAGACCATAGCCCATTGGTCGGAATTGTTCATTTCCTGAAACTGAAATTTGAGAGCATGGCTCCGGTTTCCTCTGGCATTTTCCCTTCTGACAAACTGACCCATAGGTCTGGCTTGGAAGATCATTATGGAATTATGGATTTTCCTAGTTTAGGATCATAGTACTTTAGTTGTGTACAAGAAGAATTGGACAGTATTGTTTCACGTGATTCACCTGTTTCTGGCTAACTAGCTACAGGCCTGTCATTGTTCTGGTAAAGGTCCTTTCTGTTTTAGATATTTGTTCTTAAAAATTTTGTGATGGAAAGAAAGAAAGCCTAGTTTAGGCCACTATCCATGTAAGAAAACAAGTGAAATATCTCGTTTCACGAAGATCAGTTCAGTTTTGCAGACGATACTTTGACCATACAGAAACATAAAAGACCAAGTCGCGTCCTATATGCAATTCTAATCGTCACTCGGTATTCAATTTACAATTTCTGCTTCACCGACTACACTACAGAGCTTTATTTCTCAGGCTGACAGCTTCCACTCAGCTGGAATTAATAATAAGTTCGACTTTCTTCAAACTACTTTACATTTCTACCAAGCTGCTACCTCTTTCTGTTTCTGTTCTTGATGCCAAGCTTTCTTGTGTTAGCCTCACTGAGTTCGCTGTATTTTCCCATTCTCGCTGTCGACGAGCAAAATTTAATTTCCCAACCTTTGTATCCTTATTCTCTACCCCCTAGAAGGCTTTGATAGCTTCCTTGTCTAGACATCCTAAGTTAGAAGGCTTTGATATCTTCCTTGTCTAGACCTCCTAAGTTAGAAGGCATTGATAGTTTCTTTGTCTAGACCTCCTAAGTTAGAAGACATTGATAGCTTCTTTGTCTAGACCTCCTAAGTTAGAAGGCTTTGATAGTTTTTTATCTAGACCTCCTAAGTTAGAAGGCATTGATAGGTTCCTTGTCTAGACATCCTAAGGTAGAAGGCTTTGATAGTTCCTTGTCTAGACATCCTAAGTTAGAAGGCTTTGATATCTTCCTTGTCTAGACATCCTAAGTTAGAAGGCTTTGATAGTTCCTTGTCTAGACATCCTAAGTTAGAAGGCTTTAATAGCTTCCTTGTCTAGACATCCTAAGTTAAAAGGCTTTGATAGCTTCCTTGTCTAGACATCCTAAGTTAGAAGGCTTTAATAGCTTCCTTGTCTAGACATCCTAAGTTAGAAGGCTTTGATAGCTTCCTTGTCTAGACATCCTAAGTTAAAAGGCTTTGATAGCTTCCTTGTCTAGACATCCTAAGTTAGAAGGCTTTAATAGCTTCCTTGTCTAGACATCCTAAGTTAGAAGGCTTTGATATCTTCCTTGTCTAGACCTCCTAAGTTAGAAGGCTTTGATAGTTCCTTGTCTAGACATCCTAAGTTAGAAGGCTTTAATAGCTTCCTTGTCTAGACATCCTAAGTTAGAAGACTTTGATAGCTTCCTTGTCTAGACATCCTAAGTTAAAAGGCTTTGATAGCTTTCTTGTCTATATATCCTAAGCAAGACGCCAGTCCTTTCAATGATCTCTATCTTTTATTATCTGCTCCATGTGGGTGGCCTTTGTTTAGCCACATTTATGCGACGGGAGCAAGATATGGGACCATCTAGAGCTGAGATTCATGTTATTTTTCATCTGTTACTCTTTGTTAACGTCTCTTCACCTCATTTTTCAACCACTTGCCTGCTCTTACTTTATGTTCACCTATATCTTTATGTTTACCTATATCTTTATGTTTATCTTTATGTTTACCTATATTTTTATGTTTACTTTTATCTTTATGTTTACCTATAGTTTTATATTTACCTATATCTTTATGTTTACCTATATCTGTATGTATACGTATATCTTTATGTTTAACTATATCTTTATGTTTATCTATATCTTTATGTTTACCTATATCTTCATGTTTATCTATATCTTTACGTTTACCTATATCTTTATGTCTACCTATATCTTTACGTTTATCTATATCTTTATGTTTATCTATATCTTTATGTTTACCAATATATGTATGCTTACCTATGTCTTTATGTCTATCTATATCTTTATGTTTACCTATATTTTTTCGTTTACCTATATCTTTATGTTTAACTATATCTTTATGTTTACCTATATCTTTATGTTTACCTATATCTTTATGTTTACCTATATCTGAATGCATTTCAAAAGCAGGATACTAAAAGAGTTCACTATTTGTGTGTGTGTGTGTTGTGTTTTTTATTTAATCCATTTTTTATTTTTTTATCTGTTGTTGCTTTTGTATGTTGTCCTTGAGAAAGGTATGTTCCAAAATATTGAATTGTTTCTTATATGCTCTTCATTTATACCGGCACATTCTTACTTTCTGTCATCTCATTCATATCTACTTTTCTCGCTCTTTCTGTCTTTTTGTAAAACTAAACTATACTTCTCTGTATACCTTTAATAATATACAGAGTCACGGAACCAGGCGAAGTATTGCAATATTTTATCTATCTATCTATCTATCTATCTATCTATCTATCTATCTATCTATCTATCTATCTATCTATCTATCTATCTATCTATCTATCTATCTATCTATCTATCTATCTATCTATCTATCTATCTATCTATCTATCTATCTATCTATCTATCTATCTATCTATCTATCTATCTATCTATACAGTTGTATACAAGAAGAATTGGACAGTACTGTTTCACTTGATCCACCTGTTTCTGGCTGGCTACATGCCTGTCATTGTTCTGGTCAAGGTACTTTCCGTTTTAGATATTTGTTCTTACAAGTTGTGTGATGGAAAAAAGAGAACCTAGTACCTTATATATATATATATATATACCTTATATATACAGTATATATATATATATACTGTATATATAAGGTACTACGTATATATATATATGTATATATATATAAAAAGTAAAGGTAATTCTGTCATTCATTAGAGGCACATACGGATATGGTGTTATAGTGCCCATATTTTCTGTCAGCACGCTAGAGAGTGATGTGGTCACTATCATGCATGGCCGCTTTTCCTTCCCCAACTCCAGAAGAAGTTGGGTACCCATTTCTACAGCTGGATTACTGGAGTGCATCCGGCAGGATTCGTACCCCCTACTTTCCCATGAGAGACCAATGCACTAAACACTTCGCCACTCAGACACCACATTATATATATATAGAACAATGCAGAGATAAGACAGATGACTGAACAACAACCAGTCTCACGGGTGATCAGGAAAAGGAGATGGACATATGTTGGCCACTTGATGAGAAGAAATGAGCAGAGAATCCCAAAACAAGCTATCAAGTGGAACACAACAGGCCGAAGAAAAAGGGGCAGACCGCGTGAAACTCTGAAGAGGACATTATTAAGAGAGGCCAAATTAACAGGCATAAAATCCTTTGTTGAGGTTGAAAGACTCGCCGAAGACAGGAAAAATTGGCGAACTACTTTGCGAGCCCTATGTGACGTTTAACGGCACGGGAAGGATATAAGATATAAGATATATTATATATATATATATATATATATATATATATATATATATATATATATATATATATACAAGATCCGACAATTAAGTAATAAGACTAATTCCATAAAAAAAATAAAGTACACAACAGCTGAAGATATAACCTGCATTTTATTCAAAGTAAGCCCCTTGTGCATTGATACAGCGAGTGGTACGATCTAACAAACACTAGAACGACCTCTGCAGTTATTATGTTGGTATGGCCCTTTAATTCGAACATAAATTAGGCGTCCATCTCTACTTGCAGATGTAATCTTTTCCATACCACTTTTGAATCGTGAATACCACCTGAATATCTGTGCACGAGATAAACAATTATCTCCAAAAACTTGTCGCATCAATTCAGCTGTCTCAGTGGGCCTTTTTCCGAGTTTTAAACAGAATTTAATGTTAGCTTCTCGTGTGTGTGTGTGTGTGTGTGTGTGTGTGTGTTTTGTTTTGTTTTTTATTTAATCTATTTTTCATTTTTTAAAATCTGTTGTTGCTTCTGTATGTTGTTCTTGAGGAAGGTATTTGCCGAAATATTGAATTGTTTCTTATATGCTCTTCATTTATACCGCCACATTTTACTTTCTTTCATCTCATTCATATCTACTTTTCTCGCTCTTTCTGTCTTTTTGTAAAACTAAACTATACTCTCTGTATACCTTTAATAATATACAGAGTCACGAAACCAGGCGAAGTATTGCAATATTTTATCTATCTATCTATCTATCTATCTATCTATCTATCTATCTATCTATCTATCTATCTATATCTATCTATCTATCTATCTTTAGTTGCATACAAGAAGAATTGGACAGTATTGTTTCACGTGATTCACCTGTTTCTGGCTGGCTGGATACATGCCTGTCATTGTTTTGCAAAAGTCTTTTCTGTTTTAGATATTTGTTCTTACAAGTTTTGTGATGGAAAGAAAGAGAACCTAATACCTTATACATACATATATATATATATATATATATATATATATATATAAGGTAATCCTGTAATCCTGTCATATCTTAGACCACATAGGGATATGGTATTAGTGCCCATATTTACTTGATCTGTCAGAACACTAGAGGGTGATGTGGTCACTATCATGCGTGGCCGCCTTTCCTTCCCCAACTCCAGAAGAAGTCGGGTACCCATCTATAGCTGGGTGACTGGGGTGCCTCCGGCAGGACTCGAATCCCCTACTTTCCCATGAGAGACCAATGCACTAACCACTTGGCCACTCATATACTACATTATATATATATATTATATATATATATATATATATATATATATATAATATATATATATATATAAAAGCTTCGACAATTAAATAATAAGATTAACGCCATTACAAAAAAACAAAATACACAACAGCTGAAGATATGACATGTATTTTATTCAAAGTAAGCCCCATGTGCAATGATACAGCGAGTGGCACGATCTAACATACACTGGAGCGACCTCTGCAGTTATTATGTTGGTATGGCCCTTAAATTCGAACAGAAATTAGGCGTCCATGTCTAGTTGTAGTTGTAATCGTTTCCACACCACTTTTGAATCGTGAATACCACCTGAATATCTGTGCACGAGATAAACAATTATCTCCAAAAACTTGTCGCATCAGTTCAGCTGTCTCAGTGGCACTTTTTCCGAGTTTTAAACAGAATTTAATGTTAGCTTCTCGCTCCATGCTGATTACGTGACAATGCACTTCTAATTAGGTCAACAAAATGGCGGCTTATTTGCCGTCTGCTTATTGGGCGGCGATGAAATGTTGCCAGATCATAGATGAAGGTTGCCTATTTCGATTCCATGCATTGCTTCCTAGATGGCATTTTTGTCTTGGCCATGATACGTAAAATCAGTCTCATTACTTAATTGTTGGACCTTGAATATCTATATATACAGTGCAACAACAGGCAGACAGACGTATATAAGGAATGACGCCTTATATCTCCTCGGAACTGGGAGCTAATGCTCTTTGCAGTCGATGCGATGAGGATGCTGAGGTGAGGATGCTGAGGTGAGGATGCTGAGGTGAGGCTGCTGAGGTGAGGATGCTAAGTTGAGAATGCTGAGGTGAGGATGCTGAGGTGAGGATGCCTAGGTGAGGATGCTGAAGTGAAGATGCTAAGGTGAGGATGCTAAGGTAAGGATGCTGAGATGAGGATGCTAAGGTGAGGATGCTAAGGTGAGGATGCTGAGGTGAGGATGCTAAGGTAAGGATGCTGAGGTGAGGATGCTAAGGTGAGAATGCTAAGGTAAGGATGCTGAGGCACAACATTTCGGCTTGGGAGCTGGGTACATGAGACTTTTTTAAGCTCGTGAGTGGAACTAAAATGCAAGGGATGTGCAACACTTCTATAGCAGACTCAACCACCACTAGGACTCTGGCGATCCCTGGCATGTTAGCCGAGGTGTAGTGTAGCTAGTCTTGTTACTGGGGCTACTAACGTAGAGCTCGAACAGGGACTTGATCAGCTTTGGCTCTCCAATCCTGACCCTGGAATGTTAACTGTGGGTCGCTCACTGCCAAAGTGGGCAGCATCTTCACCCCAACATCACCAAAGAATAACGATAGCATGAAACAAAATACAGAGAAGTTTAAAACCTAGTATAATATTTCTTTTCTGAGACACTAAGTAACAACGCAGTCCATGGAGTCAGATTTACAATAAAAAAATATTGTAAATACCGACGGGATTGGAGGGGGGGGGGGGGTGTACGCGATTTAAAATTTAAACAATTTTCTGATTCAAGAAAAGTTAGAGTTCAGGTCCCAGCTGCGGGATTTTTTTTCTGGTACACACTAAAACGTCCCCCGGGGTGGACGCTCCTCTAAAAATGTGTACTAGAGAAATCTGGGAAGATAAATGGAGCCAGGCGTGATACTGACCTCATCACTCTTTCCTATGCCGAAGGTCTTGGAAATACGGGCCTAACACTGTATCCCAAAAATGCCTTAAGGACATAGAAACGAGGATTTTTACCTTTTACTTTTTAATGTCACTGAAAGTTTTAAAAAATCTTTTTTTTCATTTCATAGTAGAATACGCAGGAGTTATTACAGTCATGTCGTGGATAATTTTCCTTACTTGCTCCTGTTTTCAGTGAAAGGTTGTGTAGATCCCACCTGTAAACATTCCCTGGGTTCTGATCCGGCAGAAAGACTGAAAAAAATTATAACATCACCAAATCTGACCTTGTCAGCTTCTCAGAGTGACCTGATCCGTTCCATTGTTCGGGAGATCCCGGAGAATGACGTCATCTTCGTGTCTGCCAGCACGTCCAATCATTACAATGAGATGCAGGCAATGTTCCACAGTCTTCACACTGTTGTGTACCCGCAGATTAAAAACTTCACTGTAGTGTTGTTCGACATAGGACTGACAGCGGAACAAAGAGAGAAAGTAAGATTTTATATTTCTTATTCCTCCTTCCCCGTTCCTTCTTATTCGCCCCGTGTTTCTTGTCTTCTCTCTTCTGTTTCTTTTTTTTTTTTTTTAAATTATGAATTTAAACCAGATGTAACCTTTTTCTCATCTTCCCGTGCCAACCCCCCCCCCCCCATAAAACGATTTCAGTGAATGCTACTTACTCTTGAATAGACTGTGTATAAGTGTACATAATACTACATATATAAATATACAAGAAACCACAGAAGTAAAACTGTGATAAGAAAATGTCAAAGGAAAAGTAGGAACAACTTTATTAATTAACGAGCACACAGCTGTAAAGTTTCGGCTTACACCTTAACCATGCAACAGCATATAGAACAAAGAAATAGGAAATAAGATAAAATACAAATTCTTATGAATTCTACACAACAAATAAGAATGATAAAAAATATTTGAAAAATGGTAGGTGTGACTTGTAAGAAGCTGCGTCCAGGAATGCGTGTGGTACAGTGTTGTGATTAAATGAAAAATTGCTACGTGTGATGCGTTGGTAGTAAAGAGACCCACCTTCTTTCTTCCCGGTTACTTACTCAGTGTACCTTGGGCAAGGTGGAGTACCCGTATAGCCCCCCGATCAGGGTGACGTGAAGCCATGGGAGCAGGTGGTGGATGGAATGGGAGAGCAGCTGACAGATAATGTTGGTTATGGTCACCATTCTATGATGGTAGGCAGATGATCTCAATGTAGGGACAATGGCTACGATCACTGACTAGTACAGTCACTGCCCGGAAGGAAAGCAATGGTAAACTACCTTCTGGAAACATACCAAGAAACCCAAGCAGCTATCATGGAAAGAATCTGTGGAGAGGAGCAGACAGAACCACAAAAATAAGATTTTTAAGGGCATGCATCTTTCCTATCGCAACATATGCCTGTGAGACCTGGACACTTAACAAAACAGCTGAGAAGCACATAAATGCCTTTGAATGTAAATGCTATAGAAGAGTTCTCCAAATATCGTGGACACAAAAAAGAACAAATATATCTATACTACAAGAGCTTAATATTGAAGAAGGCTGGCTAGTAAAGAGGATTAAAGAGAGAAAACTTAAATATTTTGGCCACATTAAACGTCATGATAATTTAGAGAAGACCGTATTGGAAGGATACATAATGGGAAAAAGAAAAAGAGGAAGACCGAAACGAAGATCGCTGCAAGACATCGTTGATGATCTGGAAATGGATGCAGCAGCAGCAGGCCATCTTGCTCACAACCGAGAGGCCTACAGGAGTGCTGTTTGGGAGGCAAAGTTCCGCAAGGGACATGCAAAGGAATGAATGAATCTTGTTCATGTTAGTCTTGAACCTCCGGAGAGGTTCCCTTGACTCCAGGAAAAAAGAAAACGGTGGCGTGGAGCCAAGTCTAAGGTGCAGGGAAGATGTTCAAGAGCTGTGACACCAGAGTGTTGGCGGGGAAAAGTGTTGAAAACTTTGTTCAGTACAAGGAAGATAAAGCACCAGTCTCGCTATTTCATTAGCTGTGATGTAGACGTGAGATGCAGAAGACTCGGATTGAACTCCACATTTTTCAGTTGGTTCCCTCGACGATTTTACTTTTATTAATAAGAAGACACATGCTCCAATAACGTCATTAACTCTTTCCACTCGCGCGAGCCCCATAAGGATCTTTGCGGTTTAGCAATGGCACTCATCTCTTTGCAGCATCCACTATATCTTTAAGTCTATTCGAAATGACATTGCAAAATACTTTTGACACATCTGATATTAAGGTTACTCCTCTCCAACTGTTACAGTCACTAAGGTTGCCTTTTTTGGTATTTTAACAATGATTCCTTTTTTACATTTAGAAGGGACCTTCTCTTCTTTCCAAATCTTGTTAAACATTCTCTGTAGTTGTCTCATGTTGTAACGATTGATAGCTTTTAGCATTTCGGGTGTTATTTCATCTTCACCTGCAGCTTTTTTTGTTAGCCATTAAATTCACTGCTGTCTCAGTTTCATGCAATTTAATTTCATCTAGGTTGACATTTAATTGTGGGGCTGGTATGTCGGTTTCAAGGTTTAACAATTCTTTTGGGTGTGGTCGATTAAGTATTTCTTGGAAGTATTCAGCCCATCTTTGCTTTTGGTCTTTATTTGATGTTAATAGGGTTCCAGTTTTGTTAAGGATTGGTCTTTCTTTAGATGTAATAGTACCTGTTAGCTTCGTTTGTATATTATATAAAGTTTTGCTGTCTCTTGTTTTTGCTGCTTTTTTTTGCCTCTTTCGCCCTATTGTCTATGTATTCTCTTTTATCCCTTGTAGCTGAACTTTTTTACTTTCTTGTCTATTTCTTTGTATGTTGTTTTCACCAGATTTTTTCCAAGATCTGTTTTTATATTTAACATGTCTGATTTGACTGCTCGTCTTTCATGTATGTACCTCCATGTGTTTTCTGATATTCATGCTTTTCTATTTGCTTTTTTCAGTCCAGCGCTTAATTTTGCTGCTGTGATTATAGATGTGCTGTAAGAATTCCATAATTCATCTATACCTATCTTCTCAACTTCACTGGGTGTTGTGGAATGATTGGCGAGTTCCTGATTGAAATTACTGTTAGTATTCTCTTCTTGTAGGCTGTGGCTGTTTATCTTTCTGTGTATTGATTTCTTGTGTTGGCTTTTCAATTTCAGTTTTATTTTCCCTATGTACAGATTGTGATCACTGTTAACATCTGCACCCCTATAAGCCCTTACATCTATTAGAGATGTTCTGTATTGCTTTCTAATACAAAAATGATCTATCTGGTTTCTAGTTCTGTCATCTGAAGATACCCGTTGTGTTATGTATCTCTTTGTGTGGAAATATTGTGTTTCCAATGACCATGCCCTCTGTTAGATATATTTCAATTAATCTTTCTCCGTTCTGATTAACCGTTCTTCATTCTTCCGTGTCTTAGGTTGTATCGTGCTCTTATTATACGACTGTTCACTGGTTCCCATTCTACAAGGCTCTTTGCTGCTACGTTTGACATTATAATACCTACACCATCTCGATGTTTTCCATCCTTTCTGCGTGAATGTATTATTAACTTACCGTTTTCCACCGATCTTTTACCTGCTTCTGGCCGTCGCATTTCGCTGATGCCCAGTACTTCTAGATGGTATCTCTCCACTTCTTTGATGACTTGATTAGTTTTAGTTGGTGCTGCCATCGTTCTTATGTTCCAGAACACAATCGTTGTCATATATTTGGGGCCGATCAATGAGCTCCTCGGAGTTAGCATCCCTGATGCTCGGTTGGTTTCTCTACGAGTTTCCGTAACGATATCTTTTTTTCTCATCTGGAGTTGCCTCTGGATAGGTGCCAGGATAAGGTTGTTAGCCTTATACCTAATGCCAGGTACAGGATATGTGACAGATCAGGCGGAATTCCGCTGATTTCTGCATGCCGGCGAGAGTGTTAAAAAAAAGTCCGCTATCTTGCATAAGTATATTTATTACATAAAGTATATTAATCACAAAATACAGTAAGTTTTAGTCTTGCAGTATAGATAACACTAAAATCAAGCAGCATCTGATATGTGATTTTGCGCTGTGTAGTGAAAACCAGTGATCAGAAAAAGAATATTGACATATGTCAGTCATGTGATGAAAGGAAACAATCAGAGAATTACCCTCAAAAAAGCTATCAAGTGGAACAAACAGGCTGACGAAAAAGAACCAGACCACGTTAAACTTTAAAGAAGACATCGTTAAGAGAGGCCAGTTCAATTGGTCCACTGTTATAGCCGGAGATGGGGTGGGGGATACGTTTTCCACTCAAATGGCGTGCGTCTCAAATAGCCTCTGACAGTCAAGTCCAGCTCCTGGCCTTCTCGTGGCAAAATGACAAGAGAAGGGGCGAAGGCGAATATCTGGCGCCTGAAAACCAGACGCTTCGGGTAGATGAGAGTCATGTTTGGTAGCTCATCTACCGCTGCTGGCGAGATTCTTCGGATGCCGCCCGTGGAGTAAACTCTTCCTGGCCAATGAAGACAATGCGAAAATGCAATTAGTGTTGCCGTGCGGCGCCGATGTGAAAAGGTAATGGAAAGGATAAAATGAAGCTTAATCGGTGTGTCCAGTGGTCTCGTGGCGAGAGCTACTCATACCACGGCACCTCTGCTCTAGAGGCCGGCCACGTCCGATATACACCCATACTGGTGAAATATGCCTAAACCGGCTTAAACCAGAAGTGAAACTTGATTGCTACTCATGTCACGATACTTCCGCTCTAGAGGTCGGCCACGTCCTAAATACGCCAATACTGGGATAATATGCCTAAACCGGCTCAACCCAGGGGTGAAACTTACTAGTGGGGAGAATTCGTCCTCCTGGACAAAAGCTCCGTCCTGGTCACAACTAAGAAGGGTAACGGCCACGACCACAAAATGCTGAAGTCGGAGACACTAGACCAGTGCAGTCTAGACAGGCAACCACCTCTCACCCGGCGGGAATGTATGCGTATCCTAATCACGCTGATGTTTTCTGGTGTGAAAGTTCAACGCTGGACTGGATGGGCAACCACCTCTCACCCAGCGGGGATACACGGGTATCCCAAAACACGTCGAGGCTTTCCGGTGAGAAAGTCCAACTCTAGATTAAACAGGTGCAACGAAAACCACCGTGTCACGCATTTCTGTTTCTGAGAGCCCACAAGAATACAGGGTCAAGCCCTGTGATACTCTGAAGCTCTTGTGGTCCTCTCGTGGATCTCATGTGGTCCTTTCGGGGACCACGGGACCTTTCCAGAACCACAGAAGTTAATTCAGTAGAATCATGGAGCGTTCTTGGTGGTAGAAGCGAACTAAGAAGAAGACAAGAAGAAGAAGAAGAAGAAGAAGAAGAAGAAGAAGAAAAAGAAGAAGTTGGCATAACAACCCTTAATGAGATTGAAAAACTCTCACCGAAGACAGGAAATCTTTTCGAACTACCATGTAACGTTTAGCGGCACGGGAAGGATGTAAGATGGAAGTTATAACTGGTCTTTTAATCAGATATTTTAGACATGTTACAGCACATGGCAGCTGTTAAGCAATCTTCAGTTCATTTGCCACTGTGGCATTTCTAATCACAAAAGCACAAATTTCTGTTCGGTAGCAGTTTATAAAACACGCCTGTTCCATCCATGTTAATAATGTCGTCTGGGCTGTGGGCGTCCAAGGTTTTCTTATATCTTATATCCTTCCCGTGCCGTTAAACGTCACATAGGGCTCGCAAAGTAGTTCGCCAATTTTTCCTGTCTTCGGCGAGTCTTTCAACCTCATCAAAGGATTTTATGCCTGTTAACTTGGCCTCTCTTAATAATGTCCTCTTCAGAGTTTCACGCGGTCTGCCCCTTTATGGGTCCAAGGTTTTGGCAAGTGCGAAATCCAATCATTAACGACTTCTGTGTTATCTGGGGCCGCGTCACCTGAAGCGACCGTAAGTCTTTCCGTACCATAAGCCACTATTCTACCAAAGTCGATTTTGACTTTTTTTGGCGTTAAGCCACAATATTGCCACATGTTTTGTTTCGTATAACTGTAATTCACATTTTGGTTCGCATGTTAACTGTTTATGTCCCTTTACAAAATGGCGGAAGAATGCTTAGCTAAGACCGATTCGAGACTGAAAAACGAAGTTTGTGATCGATATATTTCAATTTTTGGTGATGTAGATAGGGGTATGGACATGCCCTGTGACAAGATCACTGTTCTTGAATGTGCTTCAAGTAGATTTTGACCTATAAAACGGACTGGAAAAGTAGTTAGAAGGTTATTTCAGACATTATTGCACTGAGTATGCCATATACTATGACACGACAAGATTGGATGAAGCTACAGGTAGATCTAGACATCGCCGATGGTAGATCTAGACCTACCCGATGGTAAGTAGGACACATTTAAAATCATCACACTACTTCTTTTTTTTCGTAAAAAAACTTTTCATTCTTACTTTTACAGCTATTTTGATGTATAATACGTATATTTATAATGTGGAAATACGTGGAAGTACTTTATTACATTCAATTTTACAACGATACAACCTATACAGATCAAGACCCGCGCTTTTAACTTGGCACTGATCGGAACTTTCACGTTTTTTTTTTCTGCGGCACGGGAAGAGTGGCTCACGATGAGTCAAGGTACTCGCAGTCAACTAGAGCCTGGTTGACTTGGAAAGCTTTGGGTCGCGCGAGTTTCCCCCCATAACACATGGGTGTTAACGAGTCTGGAATCTGTAAGTGCGTGCTTGTATTCGTAGGTTAGCTAAGGTATGTGAAATGTTACTGTAAAACGCTGCATAAAACGTTGCATTGTGGCAAAAGATAATCTGTTAATTGTAGCTCACATTAGAAAATATAATTCCAACAATGTTAACTTTGATAGTTTGGGAGAAAACAGCCCCCCCCCTCCACCACCCGATTCTTCGATATCGTGATATTAAAATCCGCAATGGGACGCATTTCCATTTTTTTTTTTAAATAATCATCGAGAATTATAATTACAACATGCGAATACATTTTTCTACGAAACGAGAAAACATTTTTGTGCAGAACGAACAAAAATGGCTACCTCTGTTGACGTGGGGATTGTGTCTAGTTCGAAGTTTCAACACCAGGAAGGTTCGTGGTCGAGACAGGTTTAATGAATAGTGATGATATTTCTACTGGAGTAGGAGTGATGAATCATACTTACTTGTTTAAATTATCTGACTCTAAATAAGCAGTAAATTTTCAGCGAATTTATATTTTTAAGACCCAATTTTCTGTATTATACATGTAGCTACTGCGAGCAGATCTTGGCTGTTGTCAGAGAGGAAAGAAATCACATTATAGCTAGTCGTAATCTTATCCTACAACTCCGTGCTACTTGTTATAACAGGCTGTTGTGATTTTACAACCTGGCCAGAGAAGTAAGGATGGATGTCCTTCAGACCGTAGTCTTTACTGTGTTTTTGTGAAGTAAGACACCTCCAAGGCATACAGTACAGCCATTTGCATGTCCCTTGCGGGACTTTGCCTCCCTAAAAGCTATCATGTAACCCTCTCGTTTGTAAGCAAGAAGTCCTCCTGCTGATGCATCCATTTGCAGATTATCAGCGATGTCTTGCAGCCATCTTCTCCTTTCAGCAATCACTTCAGAGAAGAAGTCAATATCTTAAAATCTTCACTACCAACCTTAAGTGACTTAAGTGAACTAAATAAATTTATATGTAGCAAATCTAAAGCAACCGAGTGTTCCTTTAATGTCAGTTAGTGAAGTTTACAATTATCTTTCATCTGTAAATATTATGTTATGGCGTTTTGTAAAGCGCTCAAGAACGCCGTTTGAACACTTCTATTCAGGCATATCATTTCTTTAGCAAAAGTTCTGCAGTTTCTGCCTACATAGGACTACACACAGACAACTGTACAGAACACGTCTGCTTGAACAATTTCAGCAGAGCACGCTCAATATCTATATAAGAACTTGCACACACTTCGCTTACAGTTTGACCTAACTAAATACGAGTGAAAATCTCGTTAAATTTTGCTTCGGTTTTTAACAAATTTCGACACAGTTGAAACGTCAATTTCAAATTTATATGCTATGTCCTTTCTTATAACTTTTTAATGATTGAACTTACTTCAGAATATCTGTTGTGGTGTTCAAATCAAGATCAACACGTTTGTTTTTAGTAGCCATTATTTATCACAACGTGAACCAGAGAGAAATTCCCGGCTAAACGATTCACATTACACTACTCGAAAATAAACGATTCACAGTACATTACTTGAAAATAAACGATTCACAGTACACTATTCGAAAATAAACAGTTCACAGCACACTACTTGAAAATAAACGATTCACAGTACACTACTCGAAAATAAACGATTCACAGCACACTACTCGAAAATAAACGATTCACAGTACACTACTCGAAAATAAACGATTCACAGTACACTACTCGAAAATAAACGATTCACAGTACACTACTCGAAAATAAATGATTCACAGTACACTACTCGAAAATAAATGATTCACAGTACACTACTCGAAAATAAATGATTCACAGTGCACTACTCGAAAATAAATGATTCACAGTACACTACTCGAAAATAAACGATTCACAGTGCACTACTTGAAAATAAACGATTCACAGTACACTACTCGAAAATAAACGATTCACAGTACACTACTCGAAAATAAACGATTCACAGTATACTACTCGACTGACCACCTATCATCTCTCTTTGCCAGCTTAACACCGCCCACATCTTGGTAAAGAAGACAATGATCGAAAAAAAAAGCCAGATTTTAATCACGAAATGGTGAGTGTGGTAAGGCATTTATTCACACCACATGAGTTTCGATGCTCACATGTTCAAAAGGTTGATGTGGCAATTACTCGGTGATCGGCCGGCCCAATCTTTGATGAATCGCGAAATTGATAATGCTTTGTGAGATGTTTGTAGCTTGTACTTGCCCAGTCTGTGATACAAAGCAGGGTCTTTAGCTCCTTTGAGTGCAAAAATACCGCGACATTAACCGATTTGTGCCAATAAGCAGGGTGATCTTAACCGAAGTAAAGCCCGCTAATTGCTTATTGGAGTTAGCCGGGGATACAAATTTCGGTGACATTATCTGAGTTGTGACATAAAGCGATGTGATATTAAGTGGGTTCGATTGTAAATAAAATACTGTTATTGTGGTAATGGGAGTCTGGCCTTTACAAGCTAAGAACTTTCATTTTGGTGGCCCTTGTTTAGTTGAAGACGCCATATTTTCTGTGTGATATATAACACTTCTTCTCTTTCTAGTAACACACAATACGTTTTTTTTAGTTTTAACATTTTGTTATCAGAGCTTTACTGCATTGGTTTCGTGTATAGATATATACTGAGTTTTATATGTTTATACACCAACTACTAACTTTTTCTGTAACTTTACAGGAGCAAAATACATGTTTCCATTTTTAGTTATCCTCATCTTTATCAGAAATGTGATAGTACAATTTCAGTAGCAAGACATAGATCATTTGTTGCACACTGTGTACATCATTTGTTGCACACTGCATACATAATTTGTTCCATATTATATGCATCATTTGTTGCATATTACATGCATCATTTGTTGCACATTGGATACATCATTTGTTGCATATTACATGCATCATTTGTTGCACATTACATACAGCATTTGTTGCATGTTACATGCATCATTTGTTGCACACTACATACATCATTTGTTGCACACTACATGCATCATTTGTTGCACACTACATACAGCATTTGTTGCACACTACATACAGCATTTGTTGCACACTACATACAGCATTTGTTGCACACTACATACATAATTTGTTGCACACTACATACATCATTTGTTGCACACTACATACATCATTTGTTGCACACAACATACAGCATTTGTTGCACACTACCTACATCATTTGTTGCACACTACATGCATCATTTTTTGCACACTACATGCATCATTTGTTGCACACTACATGCATCATTTGTTGCACACTACATGCAGTATTTGTTGCACACTATATACAGTATTTGTTGCACACTACATACATCATTTTTTGCACACTACATACATCATTTTTTGCACACTACATGCATCATTTGTTGCACACTACATACATCATTTGTTGCACACTACATACATCATTTGTTGCACACTACATACATCATTTGTTGCACACAACATACAGCATTTGTTGCACACTACCTACATCATTTGTTGCACACTACATGCATCATTTTTTGCACACTACATGCATCATTTGTTGCACACTACATGCATCATTTGTTGCACACTACATGCAGTATTTGTTGCACACTATATACAGTATTTGTTGCACACTACATACATCATTTTTTGCACACTACATACATCATTTTTTGCACACTACATGCATCATTTGTTGCACACTACATACATCATTTGTTGCACACTACATACAGTATTTGTTGCACACTACATACAGTATTTGTTGCACACTACATACAGCATTTGTTGCACACTACATACAACATTTGTTGCATGTTATAGAAGTAGGCAAGGAGCTGCATGAGTTGACCACTTTTATTATTTTTCAGACGGAGAAGAATTGTCGATGTCAGGTTGTGACTTTCCCATTTCATCTTTTCCCAAGTCATGTCAGCACTATAAGGTGTTACAGCTGGAAACCATTGATTGTCTTCGTAAGTGCTGTCACCCTTTTATATCTTTTTCCTTACACTTACAGTTTTCCTTACATTTATAGGTTTTCTTATACGTAACAGAAAAATAGCGTCATCACTTATGAATAAAGAAATAGACAAGATTATAAGTAGTTTAGATTTCTTTGTTTTACAAAAAGTGTAAGGAGAATCAAAATTTGTAGGACTATTTTCCAAAATACTCAAATCGTGCAGATTATAACACATATGGGATTGTGACAGATGGGATCTGGTTCTCATGAACGGAAATAGGATAAATTATTTAAAGATTCAGAAAATTTCATATGTCTTATATCCTTCCCATGCCGTTAAACATCACATAGCGCTCACAAAGTAGTTCGCCAATTTTTCCTGTCTTCGGCGAGTCTTTCAACAACCTCATCAAGGGACTTTATGCCTATTAATTTGGCCTCTCTTAACAATGTCCTCTTCAGAGTTTCACGTGGTCTGCCTCTTTTTCTTTGGCCTGTTGTGTTCCACTTTATAGCTTGATTTGGCATTCTCTGATCGTTTCTTCTCATCAAGTGACGAACATATGTCCATCTCCTTTTCCTGATCACCCATGAGACTGGTTGTTGTTCAGTCATCTATCTTATCTCTGCATTGTTCTTGAATTCGTTCCACCTGATGCTGAGTATTTTCCACAGGCATTTGTTTTCAAAAGAGTCTAATTTCTTGTTTATTTCTTTAGTTGTTTTCCAGATTTCGCATGCATAAATGAGGATGGATATTACATTTGAATTGAATAGTCTTAACTTGTATTTTGTGCTTATAACTTCTGAATTTCATATAATCTCGAGATTCTTGAAGATCGATTCTGCTTTTGCAATTCTAATTCTAACTTCCTTCCTGGTGTCACTATCCTGGTCTATATAGCTGCCAAGGTATGCAAATTGATTGACTTCTTCAATATCTGTCCCTTCTATGTGTATTTTTTTTATTTCGATTAAGGGGAATTTTGATTATTTTTGTTTTGTCCTTGTTAATTTCAAGTCCTATTTTGCTAGCCAGTGAAGATAGGCTATCTGTTTTTTTTCTTGCATGGAATTCACATTGTTACTAATAAGAGTTATGTCATCAGCAAAATCAAGATCATCTATTTGGGTCCCATGTACCCAGTCAATACCTGTGTTACCTGTGCAGCATTTTGTTCATTATGAAGTCTATTGTAATCCCAAAAAGTAAAGGAGACAGTATACATCCTTGTTTCACACCTGTTTCAGTCTGGAACCATTCACTCATCCCTTCTTCTGTCTTGACTGCACAAACATATCCATTGTAGAAGTCCTTAATGATGTTGACAATTTTAGATGGTATTCCATATAGACTTAAAATTCTCCATAATGAATCTCTGTGCATGCTATGAGTCAGAAAATGATTCAGAAAACTTGGAAGGTGCTTAATATGATGAGACTGTTGGAAGTAATAAAAAAAAAAAGGAATCCTACTGATACAAGCAGTGGTTATCATTATAATAATGGGTCATTTCTTCTAAGATGACTCACTATAATCATGGAGATAGTTCTTGTAAGGTATACCTGACTATATATATATATATATATATATATATATATACTCAAGGATAACTGACTATAGTTACTGAGACATTTAGTCGAAGATTATTCATAATAATCATGGATACATTTCCTCTGAAATGATTCACCATAATGATTGAGATATTTCCGGGAAGATAACTGACTACAATCATGGAGAAATATCCTGGAAGATAACTGACAATAATAATCATGGGAGCATTTCCTCGAAGATAACTAAAAATGAGGAAACTCTCGTATTCTGTGTTTCCATTGTTGCTAGGACTTTCATCGTGGATGTGAACTTTGTTGTCCTTTCATAGAATGTCAGCTTGACTGTATCTTTTTGTATATTCGTCCATAAATATTTGAATGTTGCATTTTTAGGGCAGTTGCTTCAGTACTTCTGTATCTGTATGCTTGTCAGTAAATGTGTGTATGTTGTACTTATCAGTAAATGTATGTATGTTGTATTTATCAGTAAATGTATATATGTTGTATTTATCAGTAAATGTATGTATGGTGTATTTAAATGTATGTATGTTGTCTTCTTCTTCGCTCGCTTCTTTCTGGACCGCCCTGTGATCCTATTGAATTTACTCCTGTGGTCCTCGATAGGTCCCGTGTTCCCCCTTTGGTCCCTGAAAAGATCCCACGAGATCCCCGAGAGGACCACAAGAGTATCACAGGGCTTGACCCAGTATTCTTTGTAGGTCTCAGAAGCGGGGTTGCGTGACACGGTTATTTTTGTTGCACCAGTTTAATCTAGAGTTGGACTTTCTCACCAGAAAGCTTCGACATGTTTTAGATATCAATGTATCCCCGCTGGGTGAGAGGTGGTAGCCAATCCAGTCCATCGTTGGACTTTCTCATCGGAAAACCTCAGCGTGATTAGGATACGCATATATCCCAGGCGGGTGAGAGGTGGTTTTTTCCTATCTAGACTGCACTGGTCCAGTATCTCTGACTTCAGCATTTTGTGGTCATGGCCACTACCCTTCCTAGTTGTGACCAGGACAGAGCTTTTGTCCAGAATGATGAATCCTCGCCACTAGTGAGTTTCACCCCTGGTTTGAGCCGGTTTAGGCGTATTATCCCAGTATTGGCATGTTTAGGACGTGGCCGACCTCTAGAGCGGAAGTATCGTGACATGAGTAGCAATCAAGTTTCACTTCTGGTTTAAGCCGGTTTAGGCATATTTCACCAGTATGGGTGTATATCGGACGTGGCCGGCCTCTAGAGCAGAGGTGCCGTGGTATGTGTAGCTCTCGCCGTGAGACTACTGGACATACAGATTAAGCTTCACTTTATCCTTTCCATCACCTTTTCACATCGGTGCTGCACAGCAACACTAATTGCTTTTTCGCATTTTTTTCATTGGCCAGAGGAGTTTCACTCCATGGGTGGCATCTGAAGAATCTCGCCAGCAGTGTCTTAACCCCTGGGTTAAGCTGGCTCATGCAATTCGCCCCGTATGAATGACATAGGACGTGGCCGATCTCCAGACCAGAGGTGCCATGTTTTGAGCAGTCCTGACCTCGAGACTACTGATTACGTCACTTAATAATTTCTTTCACCTTTTCCACAGTGGCGCCGCTCGGCAACCCCATTCGCACCTTTCTTCACTGACCGGGAGTAGCCCCACTCCACGGCACGGCAGCTGAAGAATCTCGCCAGCAGCGGTAGATGAGCTACCAAACATGACTCTCATCTACCAGAAGCTTCTGGTTTTCAGGCGCCAGATATTCGCCTTAGTCCCATCTCCTGTCAGTTTGAACAGTTCTGCCACGAGAAGGCCAGGAGCTGGACGTAATTGTCAAAGGCTGTTTGAGACTCACGGCTTGGAGACATTTTATTGGAGTGGAGAGCGTATCCCCCATCCCACCTCCAGCTATAACAGTCCTTAGAACCTGTGTATGTTGTATTTATCAGTAAATGTATGTATGCTGTATTTATCAGTAAATTTGCGTATGTTGTATTTATCCTGTCATTTGTTTAAGTGTTTCTCCACCTGTTTGTATGTTTGTCAATAAATGTATTAAAATTAGACAGAGCTGTGTGAGTCAGTTTTATAGAAAAGATAGGAGGATTGAGGAAAGTGGACAGAAACAAAAATGGCAAAATATAATGTGAGCACATATAAATGAAAAACATACAACATCCAGTACTTCGGCGAAAGTCTTCTTCACAGACATCATAGAAGAACAGCACAACACATACAAACAGGAAAATCAAAAGATGAAAAAACTTTGATTTTTATTTTGTATCCTGCTTGTAAGAAAGACGGGCACAAAATGTAGGTAAAGGCTAACTGGGAGCCAGCGACTGCCCAGAGAAGGCGGAGAGTACCCGATGATAAACAGTTTGGACCAATCAGTTACCCATGGCGTAAACCAGTGGTTCCCAGTTAACAAAAGTCCGCTGACCCCTGCTGTTTCACAATCCAGTCGGAGGACAACCCCCCCCTGTTACTTTGAAAAGTTTCATATCTGTATGGTAGCTATGTGCCTTAAATACACAAGAAATATTTTCAGAAAATATGGGCAACCTTTAAGGAGTAAATGCTACACAACACTAAAAACAAAGATACAAACTTGGGGAATTTCAAAAAGACAGTAAAGCAGTTAAGAAAAAAATAATCAACAATTAATATTTCTACTTGTTTTCGGACAAAAAAAAGACCTGGAGTTTTTATCATGGACCCCCACGGCAGGTACCACGGACCCCCCCAGTACAGGTACCACGGACTCCCCACTACAGGTACAACGGACCCCCCCACTACAGGTACCATGGACCCCCACTACAGGTACCACGGACCCCCACTACAGGTACCACGGACCCCCACTACAGGTACCACGGACCCTCAGGACAGGTACCGCGGACCCCCACTACAGGTACCACGGACCCCCCCCCCCCCCACTACAGGTACCACGGACCCTCAGGACAGGTACCGCGGACCCCCACAGCAGGTGGACCACAATTGGGAACCATTGATCTAAACAAAAGCCACTCTGGTTGCACAGAGGATACAAGATTATGAAGACGATATGGGGAGGCTGGATGGAGGAAAGTTGAGAAAGAATAGAGAACATCGAGAGGACAAGACTGCTTCCTTAAGATTCCTAGACAAGGGAGCTAACAAAGCCTACTAGGGGATACAGAAGGACAGAAAGGGCGATGGTGTAGCGTAGCTACCGACTGCCGCTGTGGCTTAGTGTAGCTATTGACAATATGTGGTGTAGTGTAGCTACTGACTCTTTGTGGTGTAGTGTAGCTACCAACCGACACTGTGTGATTTAGTGTAGCTACAGTCTAACGATGTGTGGTGTAGTATAGCTACCGACTAGTGCTGTGTGATTTGGTGTAGCTACTGACTAACGATGTGTGGTGAAATTTAGCTATCAACTAATGTTGTGTGGTGTAGTGTAGCTACTGATTGATGCTGTGTGGTATAGTGTAGCTACATGCCGATACGTGTGGTGCATCTACCGACTGATGCTGTGTGGTGTAATTTAGCTACATACTGACGCTGTATGGTGTAGTTTAGCTGCCTACTGATGCTGTATGGTGTAATTTAGCTATATACTGATGCTATATGGTTAGTTTAGCTACCTATTGACGCTGTATGGTGTAATTTAGCTACATATTGACGCTATATGGTGTAGTTTAGCTACCTACTGACGCTGTATGGTGTAATTTAGCTACATACTGACGCTATATGGTTAGTTTAGCTACCTACTGACGCTGTATGGCGTAATTTAGCTACATACTGATGCTATATGATGTAGTTTAGCTACCTACTGACGCTGTATGGTGTAGTTTAGCTACCTACTGACGCTGTATGGTGTAGATTAGCTACTTACTGACGCTGTGTGGTTTAGTGGAGCGACTGATGCTGTGTGGTGTTGTGTAGCGACTGACGCTGTGTGGTGTAGTGCTGCTACTGAAATTGTGGTATATCTAGGTGATGGTGAGGAAGTAGCTTGTAAACCTCAGTTTGTTATCAGTGTTTCAATTCCCTAGGCTGCCATGTCAGTGGCCAGAAAAATGGTTGTATGGTTAGACAACTCCATTAGATGGATAAAAGACCCTCAGTTTGTTCTGGACAGGGCTGATAAGTATGGAGTCCAATACCTGAGGTCGGGATATATCGACAGTGTCAGTGCTAATACACTGAAACAGGTGAGAAGTTTCCTGTATGATATAGTATGTTTCATCTGTTGCCTCTTTCTTTAGTTGTCCTTTTTACAAGATGTGAAACCATGAAGAGTTGTCACGTTAGAGCTTTTGTGGAGCTGTCGTATTTACATGAAACGATCTCATGTTTTCTTTCAAGATTTCATACAGATAGCAAAAGAAATGAAAGCGATCTATTACTTTTTAACATGACAAAGCAAGATACAAGAAAAGGAACTATTACTTTATAACAAGACAAAGCAAGGTACAAGAAAAGGAACTATTACTTTATAATAAGACAAAGTAAGGTACAAGAAAATGAACTATTACTTTATAACAAGGCAAAGCAAGGTACAAGAAAATGAACAATTACTTTATAACAAGACAAAACAAGGTACAAGAAAATGAACTATTACTTTATAACAAGGCAAAGCAAGGTACAAGAAAAGGAACTATTACTTTATAACAAGACAAAGCAAGGTACAAGAAAATGAACTATTACTTTATAACAAGGCAAAGCAAGGTACAAGAAAATGAACGATTACTTTATAACAAGACAAAGCAAGGTACAAGAAAATGAACTATTACTTTATAACAAGGCAAAGCAAGGTACAAGAAAATGAACTATTACTTTATAACAAGAGAAAGCAAGGTACAAGAAAATGAACTATTACTTTATAACAAGACAAAACAAGGTACAAGAAAAGGAACTATTACTTTATAACAAGACCACGTAAATTACAAAACGTAAGAAAAGTTTTACAGCGAAAAAAAAAAAAGAAGCACAACCTGACGGACAGCCTGATGAACAACCTCACCGACAACCTGACGTAAAGCCTGATGAACAACCTCACCGACAACCTGACGTAAAGCCTGATGAACAACCTCACCGACAACCTGACGACAGCCTGATGAACAGCCTCACCGACAACCTGACTGTATTAACAAATGCAGTCCTCAGAGGAAACAGTACAGGCAACAGGAAACAAAAGAGTTGTGAAAGTAAGGACAAACTTTCGTAAATTTGGAAGTGGCCAAATAAGAAGACCATGGATATAGTGTAAATTGTAAGCAAGGACAAGCAAGGAGATACATACTGTGATGAAAGTAAAGAATGAATGTTCTTTTGTTAGGCTTGATTAGCAACATTTAAAGTGAATGGAGCGAGTGGTAGATATTACTTTCAAATAAGAACTGCTGGTATGAATGTCTCATATAAGTTCATGTAGAGATTCAAAGTGCATAAAATTTTGTTGAAATATACAAATGATAAACTGAGTGAATTTCCCCAGACTTTCGACTATATGGCCGAAGAACCTTGCGCTTACCTTCCATACCCGGAAATACAGGTAGGTATAACGCTTCACAAGAAAGACCCGCTGGTTGTTCGGGCTCTGCTAGAACCTTGGGCTCGATGTGCTTTAGAGGCTATGTGTATGTGCCCAGTAGACCCCAGATACGTCGTAAACTGCAAGAAGCTGAGCCGGCTTCATCGGTGTCATAGGTAATACTGTCATCTTAACAACACATTATACAAATACTGAGTTGATCATATTTTTGCCGTCTTTCACTGCTGCACAAAGCCAAACAATGTAATAAGTACACTTAGCTGTGCTCCCAGTGAAACGTGACGTTAATAACGATGTAACGTCACTCTTCAAATATAGTCCGTAACTTTAGATAGTCTTCTGCCATCACTCTGCCAATGCCAGGAGTCTTTTGTAGTACCACCAGGAAGGCATTGAGGCCATGAAATCTCTCTCAGTGTCTTCAGCTTCAGTAAACTGAATTCACGCCCTTGAAGGAAGTGAGCCATCCCACTGAATGATGGTAAATAGAGGGTGTATGGAACGTATTGTAGATGGTAAATAGAGGGTGTAAGGTAGGGAACGTATTGTAGATGGTAAATAGAGGGTGTAAGGTAGGGAACGTGTTGTAGATGAGGCAGGACCTCCAGTTCTGTGAGTTGTCCACGGACTAAGCTGGAAGTGTGCGCTGCCGCGTTGTCCTGTTGGAGAAGTAGCCTTTTCCTGTTGATGAGTGCTGGGTATCTGGTGCGAGTAACATCATGCACTCGCTTCACCTGCTCAACTTACAGATCCCTCTCCACGGAGCGACCAAATGAAACCAGTTCCTCGTGCAGGAGGCACTTGAAGTTCAATCAGATCAAAGCATAACCTTCTTCTCCAACCGGCCTCGTCAGACAACCACCGCTAACACCTGGTCTGGCTAGAACCATTGGGTACCTGTGTTAGGGTACCTGTGTTGGGGTACCTGTGTTCGGGTACCTGTGTTGGGGTACCTGTGTTAGGGTACCTGTGTTGGGGTACCTGTGTTGGGGTACCTGTGTTGGGGTACCTGTGTTGGAGTACCTGTGTTAGGGTACCATAATAAAATACACTTGTCATCCCCAGTGACGATTCGGCGGTGAAAGCTTTTGTCATGTGAGTGTGTCAGCAGAGGCCAACACGTCTCTGTGCTTGCCGGGGAGAGAGTGGGGGAACACATCGAGGCTGCCTGCTGCTGAAGAGGAGCTCGTACAAATGCCAAACTATTGTACTTTGAGAAGGGCCCAGCTGGGCTGACAAGCACCAAGTACTGGTACTGGGATTGTCTTCAGCAACTTGGGTCAGGACTTCATCACTGGTGGTTGAGAGGCGTCTTGACCTGGGCTTGTCTTTAATGTCAGTGTCCCCAGACCCGAACCTTTGAAAGCACTTCCTGTGCAATGCTGTCATCAACTGTTCCTTCCTCTTCCACACTTCAGACCCGTTCAACCTTTTCTTCCAATAATTCCTCATGATTACGCCAACGACAACCTTGCTGTCCGCCAGATGTCCTCCTGCTGATCACTTATCTCACAATTCATTGACAAAAAATGGGTATGCACGTTTTCAGAATGACGCAACAATGTCGTCAGCACGACATCAACACAACGTTAACATGACATTACAAATAATAGTACGTCGTTACTAGACGGAAGCCTAGACCAAAATTAGAGTATTGAAAGACGTGACGAATTTTTGAGCGACCTTAATAGTGCTTCTGGTTTACTGTAATCACAAGTAACGTTTTACTATAATCACAAGTAGCGTTTTTCTGTAATTACAGGTAACGTTTTACTGTAATTACAGGTAACGTTTTACTATAATCACGGGTACCGTTTAACTGTAATTACAGGTAACGTTTTACTATAGTTACAGGTAACATTTACTATAATCACGGGTACCGTTTAACTGTAATTACAGGTAATGTTTTACTGTAATTACAGGTAACGTTTTATTGTAATTACAGGTAAAGTTTTACTTTAATTACAGATAACATTTTACTGTAATTGCAAGAAACGTTTTACTGTAGTTACAGGTAAAGTTTGCTGATGACACTCACCTGTCATTACTAGTGTGATTAAATGTAGTTTACTTTATAAAATAAAATAAAAAATTGCCAATATCTTTGTTCTCTCATTTCAGCATGACTCTCAGTTTCTTGTACTATCAAAACATTCAAATCGTTTCTGAGCTCACGAAGTTTTATAACCATGAAATAAATAACCAGCTGTTATGAAACAACCGTTGCTTGTAATTATTTTCTTGTCTCTTCAGGTTTGAACAGTCAGTGCTGACCATACTCGCTGCTAGGCTCTACACTGAAGAAATGTATCGTATAATAACCCCGGAAAGCAAATATAAACCATGGCATTTTACTGTGTGGAGAGAACACATAATGCCGTCGTATTTTTTGAACATCACGAACTAAAAGTTGTTTCTGCTTAATGTCTGCAAAATAATCTCTGATTTACTTTCCATGTCTGATTTTCCAGGATTAAGACTAGTATTTTTACATCTTTAATTTATTTTGATATTATGATAGTATTTCTCTTATCCACGGGACATAAGCAGCGCGGGAAAAGAAGCGCGGGATGGCTTGGGTACAGTTATGGTATAAACACCACACAAGATTGGATTAGAGAAGGAGAGCCTTACTTGTTTGATGCAGATAGAGCCTTACAGTGTGTCGATAAGAGAGCCTCGTTATATTTTGCTTAAACAGAGTTTTCAGTAGTAGTAGTTTTGGCAGAGGCCGTTTGAGTGAAGATGTAGTATAGGAATAGTTTTTGAGATAGTTGTAGAGGAGTCTTTTTCGGTTGGAACGTTGAGAGTATGTCTCTTTTTGTGTACAAGTAATAATGTAAGGCTTTCTCCCCCCATATGGGGGGAATACAGCGACATTTTACAATGACAATTTCTGGCGTAGAGAAAACTCTACGCCAGAAATTGTCATTGTAAAATGTCATTGTATTCTTCTTACCAGCCTGATGGGCTACGTTTTCATCCTCAGAATTTCATCCTTCATTTTACCCATCAATAAACTTGTGTTGTCTGAATACAAAAACTACTACACTGGCTTTGATAAGTTTTGTTATGTTGGAAGATTGCCAAGTTTAGTTATGTTACTGACGTTTAGGTGGAGTTGAATGCCTGGGTTGTGTTGGTTTGTCTGAGAATATCATAAAAACCAGCCAAGTATAGAAACCAGTTAAGTATAGAAACCAGTTAAGTATAGAAACAAGTCAAGTTAAGAAGTTAAACCGTTCTAGTGATAGTATAGTGGGTTGTTGCAGTAAATAATATTCCTCTGTGGACTTCAATCTGGTTTAACGTAAACTCTTGGGGAAACAATGTTACCGCCTGCAAAATCACGTACAAGATTCATCAATGATTCATTCAGCCGTTACATGCAGTGCTGGAAAGCGTTGGTGATCACGGTTCCCCATTTTGTGCAGTTCTCGGTGTTTCCGATCACGTCAGACGGCTTATCTCTTCTGTGTCACGTGGTCAGTCTCCTCGGATATCTTTTTTTTTCTCTTGGCCTTCGTCTTCTTCTTTTTTTCCCACTGAGTGTATTAATCAGTGATGTGGAACTGGACTTTGAGAATATAAAAGCACAACTGGACAACAATCTAATACTGTGTTTGATGAAAAAGCAACTTTAATGGCAAAACCTAAAGCTATAAACTGACACATCAAAACTGGAGATAAAATAAGACGATGATGTGTGCTATCTCTGAACTATCACATGACACTGTGTTTAATAACTGGAGACAAAATTACATTTATTATTTCGTGTACTTTACTTTACAGCGAAACACTTTAGCATGTTCTAGAACACTTTAGAATGTGCACAAAATGTACATTCCTTCCCAAGGTTGAAAAGCATTCTAAATGTTAAAACTTGAACCATAAACGTATCACTTACCAGTAATGTCTCATTCAGCTTACCACCAACCTAACATTCAACCCTACCATTTTAATCAGTAACCTAACATTCAACCCTACCATTTTAATCAGTAACCTAACATTCAACCATACCATTTTAATCAGTAACCTAACATTCAACCCTACCATTTTAATTAGTAACCTAACATTCAACCCTACCATTTTAATCAGTAACCTAACATTCAACCCTACCATTTTAATCAGTAACCTAACATTCAGCCCTACCATTTTAATCAGTAACCTAACATTCAACCCTACCATTTTAATCAGCAACCTAACATTCAACCCTACCATTTTAATCAGAACCTAACATTCAACCCTACCATTTTAATCAGTAACCTAACATTCAACCATACCATTTTAATCATTAACCTAACATTCAACCCTACCATTTTAATCAGTAACCTAACATTCAACCCTACCATTTTAATCAGTAACCTAACATTCAACCCTACCATGTTAATCAGTAACCTAACATTCAACCCTACCATTTTAATCAGTAACCTAACATTCAACCATACCATTTTAATCAGTAACCTAACATTCAACCCTACCATTTTAATCAGTAACCTAACATTCAACCATACCATTTTAATCAGTAACCTAACATTCAACCCTACCATTTTAATCAGTAACCTAACATTCAACCCTACCATTTTAATCAGTAACCTAACATTCAACCCTACCATTTTAATCAGTAACCTAACATTCAACCCTACCATTTTAATCAGTAACCTAACATTCAACCCTACCACTTATCAACAGTCTACTATTCAAATTTAAGCACTTACCACCACCAGCCCGTCACTCAATCTCGACATTCCGTACCAAACCTAGCAAACAGTCTCACCTTTTACTATCAAGTTACCACTCAGTCTCCTTATTTGATACCTTCTAGCACTCTCCCTCACTGATTACCACCAGCCCAACAGTCAACTTTACCACTCACCATCTGCCCAACATTCAATTTTACCACTCACCATCAGCCCAACAGTCAACCTTTCCACTCACCATCTGCTGAACATTCAACTTTACTACTCACCATCAGCATATCATCCAAACTCATCACCTATCACCAACCTAGCAATCAAGTTCATCACGTATCACCAAGCTAGCAATCAAGTTCAGCACTTATCACCAATCTAGTAATCAAGTTCAGCACTTATCACCAATCTAGTAATCAAGTTCAACACTTATTACCAACCTAGCAATCACGTTATACACTTATCACCAACCTAGCAATCACGTTATACACTTATCACCAACCTAGCAATCACATTATACACTTATCACCAACCTAGCGCTCCAGCTCACCGCTTACCTCAACCTGGCACTAATACTCACCATTTATCACCAACCTAGCATTCAGGTTCACTCTTTATCACCAACTTAGCTCTCAACCTCTTCAGTTATAATAAACCTAGCCCTGAGCCTAACCATATATAATGAACCTACCACAGTCACATAGTTTACAGCAGTCTAGCACTCAACATGAGAACTTATCACCGACCTAGCACTCAACCTCAGTACTTATCAGCGAACGAGCGCTCAACCTGAGAACTTATCAACTATCTAGCACTCAACCTGAGAACGTATCAACTACTTAGCACTCATCCTGAGAACTTATCGCCGACCTACCACTCAACCTGAGAAATTATCACGGACCTAACAGTCATGCTGACATTCTTTTTTATCAGTGACAAGCGCTAGCTTCAATACAGTGAATACTTGTTTTCAAAATGGCGGTTCTGTGCTTCTTTATCTTTTCCTGCATTTAACTTTCTCCTAAGTAGACACATTACGTTTGACTTGTTGCTATATATAGCAATGGTTGATCAGGGCCAGGTGGGGTTGGGGGAGGGGAAGTAAGGGATCAGTCTCCATATGTTTTCTTTATAACACTATATCTCTTCCTGCATACTCACATGCACCTCACATCCCCCAAAAGTCTCTCTAAACCTCCCCTCCACATCACCACACATCTCATGCACATTTCTCACATACCCCTCACATTCAAACACATTTCACACACACACACACATTACATTCCCACACACACTTCCTCACTTATCAGCCAAATTCCCACATTTTCCACACACATCTCCAACATTCCACACACGTTAGAAACATATCCATCACTTCGCCATACATCTCACATACATCTCACACATTCCACATACATTCCCACCCCCACATACATTCCGCACACATCCTTCAAATTCTTTATACCCCTGCATATTCCACTCAAAAAATAAAAAAAAACTAAGCATAAATATGAAAATCAGGATATTTAAGAGTAATGTTCTAAGTGTACTACTCTATGGAAGTGAATGCTGGAAAATCACCAAAACCATAGAAAAAAAGTTAAATCCTTTCCAGACTAAATGTTTACGAAGAATTAGAAAAATATTTTGGCCAAACACCATAAGAAATAACATCTTATTAGCAGAAATGCAGATGAAGCCATTGACAACAATTATTGGGGAAAGACGCTGGCGATGGTTGGGACATGTGCTCCGAATGCCTGACAACTCATTACCAAAAATAGCTCTAAGATGGACACCACAGGGGAACAGAAGTAAGGGTAGACCAAAAGAGACATGGAGAAGAACAACAGAAAAGATGTTGAGCAATAGAGGGCTCACCTGGGCAAGAGCAGAAAAAAAGGCGAAGGACAGGCATTTGTGGAAAACCCTTGCGGAAGCCCCATGTGCCCTGGGCACTTAAGGTTCAGAGAGAGAGAGAGAGAGAGAGAGAGAGAGAGATATTCCACTCCCCCACATCCCTCCATATACCTCCACCACGCTCCTGTTCACATCCCCCTCCTCATAAAGGAAGCATGAACTACATTTATTTTCAGTACATTTTATGGAACGAAAACCACTTTTACAATACACATGAAATTTCACTTGATGATGCTCTGTATATAAGATTAATAATAGAGAAATGCAGAGAGTTTAATGTGAATCTATATTAAGACTTTATAGACTACTCAAAGGCATTTGATTGTGAACACCACCAGAAACTTTGGGAAGAAATGGGATTTCCAACACATTTGATACAATTAACATCACTGCTGTATCTAGACCAACAAGCAGCAGTAAGAATAAATGGTGAAATAACAACTTGGTTTGACATACAACAAGGGATCCGTAGGGGTGCATACTGTCGCTTTACTTATTTAACTTGTATACTGAAAATATAATGAGGAATGTTAGAGAAGATGTAGACAAAGAATATTACGATGCCATAACAATTGGAGGTTATGAAATACCAGAGATTAGATATGCTGATGACATTGTATTACTGTCCACAACACAAAAGGGAATGGAAAAACTAATTATGTCAGTACGTAAGAACAGTGAAGAGCAAAACCTCTATCTTAATGCGAAGAAAACTAAATTGATGACAACTGACAAAACAAACAAGGCAGCTGAAATATGTATCAATGAGGAAAAACTGGAGGAAGTGGAGAGTTTTGAATATCTTTGATCACTACTAATTAATAATGGAGATACAATGAGGGAATTTAAAAGGAGGACATCTATGGCTCTTCAGAAAGTAAAACAACTAAAGAATCTGTGGAGAGGAGCAGACAGAACTACAAAAATACGATTTTTAAGGGCATGCATCTTTCCCATCGCAACATATGCCTGTGAGACCTGGACACTTAACAAAACAGTTGAGACTCACATAAATGCCTTTGAATGTAAATGCTACAAAAGAGTTCTTCAAATATCATGGAACACAAAAAAGAACAAATATGTTCATACTACAAGAACTTAATATTGAAGAAGACTGGTTAGTAAAGAGGATTAAAGAGAGAAAACTTAAATGTTTTGGACACATTAAATGTCATGATAATCTAGAGAAGACCGTCTTGGAAGGGTACATAATGGAAAAAGAAAGAGAGGAAGACCAAGGCGAGATGGCTGCAAGAAATCGTTGATGATCTGCAAATAGATGCATCAGTATCAAGGCTTACAACCGAGAGGCTTACAGGAGAGCTGTTAGGGAGGCCTACAGGAGAGATGTTAGGGAGGCCTACAGGAGAGCTGTTAGGGAGGCCTACAGGAGAGCTGTTAAGGAGGCCTAAAGGAGAGCTGTTAGGAAGGCTTATAGGTGAGCTGTTAGGGAGGCCTACAAGAGAGCTGTTAGGGAGGCCTAAAGGAGAGATAATAGAAAGACCAAGGCGAAGATGGCTGCAAAATATCTTTGATGATCTACAAATGGATGCATCAACAGCAGGGCTTACGACCGAGATGCCTAAATGGGTGCTGTTAGGGAGGCAAAGTTCCGCAAGGGACATGCAAATGAATGAATGAATATGCTGTGTAATACGATTTCTGATTATTAAATACTTGAAAGTATTTATTGTCAATAAATAAATATTAACATAGCCTGAATATTGTTCTTTCTTTCTTCGGGCTATTAATAAGGCAGTTATTTTATGTTGCAAACGCTTTTGTAGGAAGCCATTATCGTTACTTTAAAACAATTTAACTTAGCATTGAAGAGTTGGAAGGGATATAACTAATATTATTCATAATGCGGATACGTATTGCTTGCCCTTGAACAACTCCAGGATTAGCTCCCCCAAAACTCCAAATCACTGCTAGTCTGTTGTTGACTGCAATCTTCATCAGTAACATATAAACAGTAGATTATCAGATATTTTGTATGTTATATGTATTATATTCTATATTTTTACAATAAAATAAGCTATAGAAAAGAAAATGTAATTAAGAAAATCATAAGAAAGAGAAAATGCATTTTCAATTCTGTACTGCATTTATCGATATCGTAAGTTTACATCGCCTGTTTAAAAATGGATTGTCTGTCTGTCAGTACCTACATCAATATTGCCTTATATGATGTAAAATACTGAGGATGTTATATGTATTACTAACACTAGACATCAAGAATGGAAAGATAATATGAACAAGAAATTCATGTTTCTTCTTCTTCTTCTGCGTTCGAGGTTGTTGGTCACTCCAGATCCTGATCCCTGTCAACATGGCAAAGCCAGCAGTCCTCTCCAGATCCTGATCCCTGTCAACATGGCAAAGCCCGCAGTCCTCGCCAGATCCTGATCCCTGTCGACGTGGCCAAGTCCGCAGTCCTCTCCAGATCCTGATCCCTGTCAACATGGCAAAGCCCGCAGTCCTCTCCCGATCCCGATCCCTGTCAACATGGCAAAGCCCGCAGTCCTCTCCAGATCCCGATCCCTGTCGACATGGCAAAGCCCGCAGTCCTCTCCCGATCCCGATCCCTGTCAACATGGCAAAGCCCGCAGTCCTCTCCAGATCCTGATAGGAGCACCAAAGCTTTCTCCCCAAGTTCGTGTCCTCTGGCCATATTTACGAGAGGTATCGATGACTCATATTGATAATGAAGAAACTGCAGTAAGATTGTTTCACGCTAGCTTAGTGTAATCGATACAGTTGCTACACGCTAACCTAATGTAATCGATTGGAGTGCTACATGGTGGTCTGGTCTGTGCACTAATGGATGAATTGTTCTCGGCCTTTCGGCTAAGATCAAAGTGGCTGAGGTCAAAGTGTCCTCTTGGCAGGTACCCAGATCAACATGCTCTTTAGTTAAAACAAAAGCGTCTCTGTTTTTGAGCAAATTGGGATGTTCGAGGCCTGCCCTGCACATTGAATGCCCGGGGGTATGGTCCACATCTCGTTACGGACTGACCTGGTTTGCAGTACGACCGGGTCACTGCCTGTTGTTCTCGTCGTCTTAAAAAAATCGTTGTAAAACTGTGTATTGTATACAACATTACAATCATATTCGTAATATTGGAACCATCGTTACTTTTAAAAAATAATCCACTTACCTGTACTGATAGACTATCTCCAACTGAGACAGACAGAGAGACAAACAGACAGACAGACAGACAAATGCATCTGCCTATCTGTGGACAGTCTGTCACTTTCATACCAGCCCTGGAAGAGATGTTCTGAACCAGTGTTTCCCAAAATTGACGATAATGCTCCCCTGGGACGTTAGAAAGGAAAGGGTTGTGGGGGGGGGGGTGAAAGAAAAAAGTCATTTGTGGGCATTAGAAGAAAAGAGGACAGTGTGGAGGGGGGCGTTGATGGAAAAAGAAGTAGTAGACGGAAGTAGTAATAGCCTCCTTTGATAGTCCATTATGTAAGGCATATCTTAGTTTAACAAGTCATTGTACAAGTAGTAAGGGGCAGTTGAGGATATGGCCATAGAGACGAACAGGCCTGGGAAATACTGTTCACACGATGACTATTTAGATGATGATGATGATGATGATACAAAATGTCTCATACTGCTGTACGGTTATTACATTTTCACACGAAGACACACACACAAACACAGCAGATAAGTTTATTAACTGTATTTACTACACATTAAGTGAAAGTGAATCATCATAATTATCTTCATCCTCATCGTCTCCACGTTGAGTAAGCTGAGGAAGAACAGAAAGAGAAGGAAGAGAAGGAGTTGGTCTTGCTGTCTGAGAGATGGCAGAGGAAGAAGAGCTGAAAGGAGAGACAAGAGAGGCGGACAAGGTTGGTGTAAGCTTGGGGAAATACATGCTCATCTCTGTCTGAGACATTTTTCTTGTTACATTTCTCTAAAATTGTATCTATTCGGTAACATTCCTTCTTTCACCGTTTTCTATAGTCTCCGTACACATGTAATAAAGGAGCTCGTAGAAGGGTCCATGACGTGACCAATGTCGGTCCCATGTCGTGACTCATTTCAGGTCAGTGTTGTGACCCATGATCGGGTCCATATCGTGACTCATTTCAGGTCAATGTTGTGACCCATGCCGGGTCCATATCGTGACTCATTTCAGGTCAATGTTGTGACCCATGATCGGGTCCATATCGTGACTCATTTCAGGTCAATGTTGTGACCCATGCCGGGTCCATATCGTGACTCATTTCAGGTCAATGTTGTGACCCATGCCGGGTCCATATCGTGACTCATTTCAGGTCAATGTTGTGACCCATGCCGGGTCCATATCGTGACTCATGTCGAGTTCCACGTTGTGACACTGGATCATCGCAGACTAACGTATCCAAAAGTTTTTTCTATTTGTTTTGTTCGTTTTATACAGCCATAAAAACCTTTTTTTTTAATTAATGTTGTAAACCCACCAGAATGTTGTTTTAATGTAGACTACCCTAGAATATTCTATTAATATAGACTGCCCTAGAATGTAGTACTAACGTAGACTACCCTAGAAAGTTATATTAATGTAGACTACCCTAGAATGTTATATTAATGTAGACTGCCCTAGAATGTAGTACTAACGTAGACTACCCTAGAATGTTATATTAATGTAGACTACCCTAGAATGTTATATTAATGTAGACTACCATAGAATGTTATTAGTCTTGATGTATTCAGCCTACAGTCTGGAGTTTAAGGAGACACAACAGTATTTATCATTATGACTAAGACAAGGTAGATGTATGCAAAGTCAGTTTTTCCTCAGGAAGAACAGACTATCTCCTTAATTATTGCAAGGCTATCTCTCTCTCTCTCTCTCTCTCTCTTTCGATATATATATATATATATATATATATATATATATATATAATATTCACAATATGACTAAAGGAAGGGAGTATGTAACACAGTTCCTTGTAATTAAAGTATCGTTATTGATGTGTTTTTGTTGTTTTATTATTATTATTAGTAGTATTATTACATTCGGAAGTTAAAGAAAGAAAGCACTGTAAGACAATAAGAGACACACATGATTTTAGAATGTAGTGAAGGTAGAGAACGCTAGATGAAGGAACTTCCACTGTAATGGTTCTTAATAACATCACAGCACAGGCAGGTGGCAGTGAAAAATCGTAGACATTCGGTGTCCGAAGAATGAATGAATGAATGAATGATCTTTATTTTGAAAGGATGAAGAATTGGGCACGCAGGCCCGTCTTACATTCTGCCTTTCATCACTCCATCTTTCATTCTTCCCACACACTCGATGTAATGCAAGTTTACAAATTACGTGGAAAGAGACATATCCAAGAATACAAAATGAAACAACTACATTCACAAATATAATGTAATGAACTACATGAGAGGTAACTAATCTAACAAGATATCACACACACACACATGCGCGCAGACACATACACACATTTTCAGTGCAGTTCTTCTAATATCAGATTCTTTCACATTCATTAAGATAATTTCTAACAAGGTCTACCAAGTTACGTTTGGAACTATATTCTTTTAGAATAGAACTTGATAGCTGCCGAGTCATGGCATGAGAGTAGTGTAGCATGGCCTTGCAAGTAATGATTATAATAATAATATTATTAATTATCTATATATATATATATATATAAAATTATTAATATATTGTAGGCAAAATTGTAACATCAAATATCAGCAGAAGAGTAGATACTTAGAAATGCAAATCGCTAATCAAAAGGTAAACAGAGGAGGCAAAAGACAGACACAGTAACGCCGAGAGATAGGAAATACTAAGGAAAGACGCTTGGAAGTAAATTATTCCACTACTAACAATGCGACGTCACGCAAACACGCAACTAGCCGAGGTGGAAAATAGGCATTGACACTTGACATATGTAGTTAGGGCCAAGGGTTTTGTAGTTAGCGACAGAACAGAGAACGGACTAATCCCTGAAGCATACGCCATGAAAGAGATAGTGGACTTAATTAAAATTAACAATTAGACAGACGGAATTGAAGGGAATAACACGTAGGCACGGTTACTAACTTTGGGACTCAGATTTGCACACGGTTTTGAAACACAGGAGTAAACCGACTAGGTCCAATGACCAATGAAATATTTAGAGGCGTGGCCTATTGTCATTTATTGCCAATCATCATTTGTTTTAGATAGAAAGTTTTCAGTCATTTTCGTTAGCGTTGTGTGGCAGGAGTGATTTAATTTAAAACCTGACAGTCTATTAGTAGATTGTTTTCCTTTAGTAGATTGTTTTCCTGCATGCGGAGCAGTGTTAACTTTTGTATATGTTTATCAAGCAGTTTAGATAATGATGATATTTGCAAGTCCTTTGTGGAATTTTGCCTCCCTAAAAGCACTCATGTAGACCTCTCGGTTGTGAGAAAGATGGCCTGCTGCTGATGCATCCATTGATAGAATGGATACAGGTCTATAATTTGAAAGGTCACTAGTCTGTGAGGATAAAGAAGAGGATACAGTTTAGTGAGTTTAAAAGTGTCAGGGAAACAGTGTTTTCCAATGCACAGATTGTATAAGTATGCTAAAGTAAGAGAACACAGTGTTGTATAAGACGTCAAAAAACAATTTTAGACGTGAGAGAAAGAAAAACAAAGTGCTTTATCTATGTTTTTTTAAAAAGTCTAATCATACAACACTGTGTTCTCTTTAATATATGAATATTTGTTGTTTGCTATTTATAAAAATGTATATGTTAGTGTGTCTATAATAACTGGTGCAGCGTAGAGTATTATCTTGTTGCTCGTGTCATCATATCCTGCTGATTTAGCGTATTTTAAAGACCGGACGTAGTTATAAACTTCACCGACTGTGAGGAAAGGAATACTTAATTATTTTAGCTTTACACATTTACTTCGCTGTAAGTTTATAGCACCCCCCCCCCCCCCCCCCGTGGTACCCAGGATCTTCAAAGAACAGGACCACTGTACCCTACCACGCATGATCGTAAAAGGCGACGAAGGAGGGTTCGGCATAGGGCCAGCAAGTAAAAAAAAACTATCAGACTGCTACAGAAACAGAAGCAAGGGGAAAAGCAAATGCAGGTGGAAGGAGAAATGCTTATCAGGAAACTGAGCCCATGAAGGATGTGGATGAAAGCCAGCCACTGGAAGTCCCCAGCCCGACTGCAGACCTGGAACCTAAACACAAGATGCAAATAGGCAGCTGGAATGTAAGAACACTTAATCAGACTGGAAAACTACCACAAACCATCAAGGAAATGCAGATACAAACTAGACACACTAGGAATACAAGAAGCAAGATGGACAGGACAAGGCAGAAGGAAATTAATAACACAGCACACAGAAGATACAATAATATGGTCAGGTAAAGAAGATCTTCATGAAGGAGGAGTAGCATTGATTATAACAAAAGAAGCATCAAGAGAATTGCTGAAATGGACCCCAATAAATGAGAGATTATTATATGCACGCTTCAACTGAAGATTCACGAAGTTGTCTATTATAGTTTGTTATGCACAAACAGAAGCAGCTGAAGAGGAATTAAAAGAAGATTTTTACAACAGCCTCCAAGCCACATTAGAAACAATACCCAAGCATGATATGCTACTCATCTTGGGCGACTTCAATGCAAAAGTAGGTGAAGGAAATGAAGCTAGAAGAAGAATCATGGGAAGAGAAGGAATCGGAGAAATAAATGAAAATGGAGAAAGACTGTGCAATTTCTGTGAAGAAAACATGATGACCATCGGAGGGACAATTTTCCAACATAAAAACATCCATAAAGTGACTTGGATTTCCCCAGATAAAACCACAGAAAACCAAATCGATCACATACTAATAAACAACAAGTGGAAACGGTCACTACAAGATGTGCGAGAAAGGAAAGGAGCAGATGTAGGAAGTGATCACAACCTGCTGGTAGTAAAAATAAAACTAAAATTAAGGAAAGCCAAAATCGGAGAACACAGAAAGATACGTTTTGATACAAGAAAACTGAAAGACCAGC
The DNA here is from genome assembly GCA_009760885.1 of Achatina immaculata. Lineage (NCBI taxonomy): Eukaryota > Metazoa > Mollusca > Gastropoda > Stylommatophora > Achatinidae > Lissachatina > Lissachatina immaculata. The sequence goes on from CM019698.1 coordinate 5,278,164, forward strand.
AAACAAGAAATGAATTCTCAATAGTACTTAAGAACCGCTTCAGTGTCCTACAAGATGAAGCAGAAAAGTCCATACTAGATAAAGAAGCTAAAATCAGACAGGGCACCAGGTGAAGATGAAGTGACTGCGGAGATGCTGAAAGCAGAAGAAACAGAAACACCAAAACAACTTTGCCGGATATTACAACAAATTTGGGATCTAGAAAAAGCCCCAGAGGAGTGGAAAACTGGGCTTATAGTAAAACTACCAAAGAAGGGTGACCTCAGAGATTGCGGGAACTGGAGAGGCATTACCCTACTGCCACTCACCAGTAAAGTATTTTGCAGAATAATCATCAACAGAATTGTACCTGCACTTGAGGAAAAACTTCGGAAAGAGCAGGCAGGAATTAGGAAAGAAAGATCATGCATAGAGCACATATTTGTACTTAGACAAATATTAGAACAGGCAAATGAGTGGCATAGCAGAACATATGCATTATTCATAGATTTTGAGAAAGCCTTTCACAGTGTCAACAGAGATGCACTGTGGAAAATCCTAAGATGGCATGGCCTCCCCCATAAGATAGTGAATGTAATCAAAGCCCTATATGAGGGTTATTCGTGCAAAGTGATCTGTGGAGAACATACCTCCAGCAGCTTTAGGGTACAAACAGGAGTGAAACAGGGATGTGTACTATCACCAACATTATTTATCTTGGCAGTAGACTGGTTAATGAAGGAGGCAACATCAACAAACGCAGAGGATTACAATGGACCCTTGACACAGTGCTGGAGGATCTTGACTTTGTGGACGACATTTGTCTATTATCAAGCAGTCACAAAGATATGCAAGATAAAATAAACAAGCTAACTCAGAATGCAAACAACATAGGACTAAAGATCAATGTAGGAATGACAAAGTTAATGAAGCAAAATGTGAACAACAGAAATGTACTCAGCGTAGATAGCAAGTTAGTGGAGGAGGTCAACGAATTTGTATACCTTGGCAGTAGAGTAGTAGAAAATGGAGACAGCACAGAGGACATCAACACCAGACTTACTAGAGCAAACCAGGCTTTTGCAGTGCTGCAGATTATATGGAAATAAAAAAAAAACTAAGCATAAATACGAAAATCAGGATATTTAAGAGTAATGTTCTAAGTGTTACTACTCTATGGAAGTGAATGCTGGAAAATCACCAAAACAATAAAAAAACAAGTTGAATTCTTTCCAGACTAAATGTTTACGACGAATTAGGAAAATATTTTGGCAAAACACCATAAGAAATAACATCTTATTGGCAGAAATGCAGATGAAGCCACTGACAACAATTATTGAGGAAAGACGCTGGCGATGGTTGGGACATGTGTTCCGAATGACTGACAACTCACTACCAAAAATAGCACTAAGATGGACACCACAGGGGAACAGAAGTAAGGGTAGACCAAAAGAGACATGGAGAAGAACAACAGAAAGGATGTTGAGCAATAGAGGGCTCACCTGGGCAAGAGCAGAAAAAAGGCGAAGGACAGGCATTTGTGGAAAACCCTTACGGAAGCCCCATGTGCCCTGGGCACGTAAGGTTCAGAGAGAGAGAGAGAGAGAGAGAGAGAGAGAGAGAGAGAGAAGTTTCTAGCACATTCAGGTCGCAATTAAGGATTTGTATTGAATATTTTAGAATATGAATTTGTCCCCTAAATGGTCGCTGAAGTTAGTGCCTAAATGTTCAATGAAGATAGTGCAACTATGTTGGTCATTAATAATCTTGGGGTTAGACTGTTTTCTTTTATTTACAAGAGAATTTATCGCTTCCCAGATCGATTTACTATCAGTTTTGTCTTTCACTAAACTTCTAAACTAACATTGTTCTAAAGTGTACGAGAGCCTCTGAAATCTCTGTTTTTATGAGCTTCAACCCGTTCCCTCGTGAGCTGTAATATATCAGGTGTTATCCCTGGGGATTTTGTTACGTGTTTTATCCTCATTTCTTTTCTGGGAGTCAATGCAAGAGAGCATTATTTAAAAAAAAAAAATCGAATTGTCTCAGTCCAGTGTTCGATAGCCTTGGCTAGATTGATTAACTGATAAATGTACGCAAGAAACGAAGCTATTTGATCAGTTAAAGATAACCCCAAGATTTTAATATTCCTATATTTGATGCTGGTATCGTACTTGCGCATTTTATACGCAAACATATACGTATTTTATATCCGTTATTGACCACGTACAGCACATTGGATAACCATCACTCAGCGACACCTGAGGGACAGTTCATTCAGTAATGTTTCCACGGTAAGATACATACATGTGATCTGTTAATGTCGATGATGTTCCAGTTACTCTAGTAAGTCTATTAATAGTTTGGGAGATGGTGCAGGACTGGACTGCGTGAGATCTATATTGAAGTCGCCAAGAATAACTGTGCTCTTGAATTTATAAGCAAGAGAAGCATTCATCATAGACGTAAAGTGATCATAACATTCGGTTGAAGCATTTGAATTTTAGTAAGCAAAACTAATTAGAACTGGACTAATATTTGATCATTTAATTTCTAACATGATATTTTCAACCTCTGATATTTCTAAGTCTTCTATTCTAGAAAATATTCATTTTGTTAGATACGTAAACAACTAAACCTGTCTCTAGCTTTCTAGACTGGGTCGAGCCTGATCAAATTAAATCATCTATTCGTATATCATTATCAGTGATGTTTTTATGTAATCAACATTCTGAGAAACCAAAAATATGAAAATGTTGTTGAAGTATATTTGTAAACTCAGGCAGTTTACCTAACAATGAAAGACTGCGCGCCTTTTTCGGCACCATTTAATGTAGTACTGTGCGTTGTATGGACCTAGTTGATACAGAATTGTGTAATGTCTTTGAACGAGTGTTCTGAATACTGGGTAGTTATGAATTAGTTACACACATCTTCTGACTCAGTTTCACCCACAGATTCTTTCTAACCTTGTGTTAGCACAAACAGATAAACTTGTGTTGGCACAGACAGATAAGCTTGTGTTGGCAAAGACAGATAAGCTTGTGTTGTCACAGACAGATACGAGAGATCAAGCCAGTCAAGCATGACAAGTTGATATAAGGTTTATTCGATGGACTTGATGATAATGAAAGTGACGAATTGTTGACTGGCGGCAGGCTGCCCTGCCACATGGTAAGTCCAGTGATACTCTCCGAACATTTCAATATCTAACACGGGATATCGCATCTTCACCACAGTAACATGAATCCATCCACAAAGCGTCACATTAAGAGGTAGACGGACTGTAACTCAACAGTCTTTCCCAGAATTCACCTGTTACGGGATTCTTACCTCACGTGACCTTCTAGAAAGATCTCGAACAACCTCTACCCTGGAAGTTTAAAAGAGAATATCACAAGGGCGAAAACTGCCCTTCCAGAAAACAAGTATCTCCCTTATTCTGTTACACCAAGTGATTAATATTTAGAAAAAGCCTTAACTATAAAATGCACTATCAAATAGCAAAGCTTAAATATAAAGTACACTATCAAATAACACAAAATTAAATTATAAAGTACAGTATAAAATAACAAAAGCTTAAATATAAAGTACACTATTAAATAACAAAAGCTTAAATATAAAGTACACTATCAAATAACAAAAGTTTAAATATAAAGTACACTATCAAATAACAAAAGCTTAAAAATAAAGTACACTATCAAATAACAAAAGTTTAAATATAAAGTACACTATTAAATAACAATATTTAGTGTATAAGTATACAACTATACACGAAGCACTGCAGTAAAGCTGTGATACCAGAATGCATAAAATAGGAAAAAGTAGGAGCAGCTTTATTACTTAACGATGTCTTGCAGCCATCTTCGCCTTGGTTTTCCTCTCTTTCTTTTTTCCCATTATGTACCCTTCCAAGACGGTCTTCTCTAGATCATCATGAAGTTTAATGTGTTCAAAATATTTAAGTTTTCTCTCTTTAATCCTCTTTCCTAACCAGCCTTCTTCAATATTAAGTTCTTGTAGTATGGATATATTTGTTCTTGTTTTTATGTCCATGATATTTGAAGAACTTTTCTGTAGCATTTATATTCAAAGGTATTTATGTGTTTCTCAGCTGTTTTGTTAAGTGTCCACGTCTCACAGGCGTATGTTGCGATGGGAAAGATGCATGCCCTTAAAAATCTTATTTTTGTGGTTCTATCTGTTCCTCTCCACAGATTCTTTAGTTGTTTTACTTTCTGAAAAGCGATAGATGTCCTCCTTTTAAATTCCCTCATTGTATCTACATTATTAGTTAGCAGTGATTCAAGATATTCAAAACTCTCCACTTCTTCCAATTTTTCCTCATTTATACATATATCAGCTGCCTTGTTTGTTTTGTCAGTTGTCATCAATTTAGTTTTCTTTGCTTTAAGATAGAGGTTTTGCTGTTTGTTGTTCTTACTGACTGACATAATTAGTTTTTCCATTCCTTTTTGTGTTGTGAACAGTAACACTGTGTCATCAGCATATCTAATCTCTGCTATTTCATAATCTCCAATTGTTATGGCATCGTAATATTCTTTCTCTACATCTTCTCTAACATTCCTCTTTATATTTTCAGTATACAAGTTAAATAAGTAAGGCAACAATATGCACCCCTGACAGACTCCTTGTTTTATGTCAAAGTTCACTATTTATTCTTACTGTTGCTTGTTGGTCTAGATACAGCAGTGATGTTAATTGTATCAAATGTGTTGGAAATCCAGTTTTTTCCATTATTTCCCAGAGTTTCTGGTGTTGTACTGTTTTTCAGTACGAGATTTAAATCACAATTTCTGTTATTATTTAGCCATAAGAAGCCTTCCCTCCAGGTGGCGTAGCCGCACAGACGAGGTCACGAATTTCTTTTCCTTTTATTTTCTTTTTTAACCATGGGTCCTTATGCTGACTTCATTAATTTTGCCATAGCGGGCAACCACAGCTGCAGTCCTCAATCTATGACGGGCAACCACAGCTGCAGGCCTCAATCTATGGCAGGCAACCACAGCTGCAGGCCTCAATCTATGACGGGCAACCACAGCTACAGTCCTCAATCTATGACGGGCAACCACAGCTGCAGTCCTCAATCTATGACGGGCAACCACAGCTGCAGGCCTCAATCTATGGCGGGCAAAAACAGCTGCAGTCCTCAATCTATGACGGGCAACCACAGCTGCAGTCCTAAGTGGTGTTATTACTGACACTTTGTGTGGGTCTGCCCCATGGTGTTATTACTGACACTTTGTTTGGGTCTGCCCCATGGTGTTATTACTGACACTTTGTCTGGGTGTGTCACATGGTGTTATTTCTGACCCTTTGTCTGGGTCTGCCCCATGTTGTTATTATTGACACTTTGTCTGGGTCTGTTACATGGTGTTATTCAAAGTTTACAGTGCAAAAGAAAACAGCGAGAGACCTTGTGTGTTTGTGTGTGTGTGTGTGTTTGTGTGTGTGTGTGTGTGTGTGTGCGACACGCAGTTTACCGGAATAGCGAACTGTTTACTTTAGATTACAGCCAATCTCGAGTTAATTAACTCAGCTCCCCTCACGAGATCAAAACTGAACAATAAGGTCTCTAGAAATCTCTCTGACCTACTTACCTGTAGACAGACTGACGCACTTGTAGCTTAGTAGAACTGTTAAATCTACATTGTCCAATCCTTATATAAAAAAAAAACAGTAAACTCCAATAATTAAAACCTCTTATGATTATTTCCTTTTCCATGCTTTGGTTTTCTGTCCTTTCTGCCCCCTTTCCAAAATTCTACTATATTTCTGACAAATGTATGACTTTTGAAACACTTAACACACGATGATGATGATGATGAATACCTGTCACATACGTTACTCGGGTGTGAAATTAGAGCTTTTATTTCACCGACAGCTTTGTTTTCACCATGGCATGGTAATGTAAGGAAATTCTATTACAGTAATTCTTTTTTCTTCATTCGTTCTTCTTCGTCTCCCCCCACCCCCATCTCCTCTCTCTCTCTCCCCCCCCCCCCTCTCTCTCTCTCTCTCTCTCTCTTATACTCTCATATTTATAAGGTCCCAAATGCCACTTATATCCAAGCCCCACTTCCACAATTCTTTGATCTGTTTCCTGGTAAAGGCTCTGTGGATTACAGTTTCCACTTGTCAGTGTCTCAAGTTAGGGTTTGATATCGGCTCTTCTGACACCAGCTCATCGTTCTTTCCAGGCATGTTTTAGTAAGTACTTTGCTATCAGCTACTTACATGAGTTCATCAATCTGTAACAGAATGTCACTGTCTGAATTGAGGAGTTTGTGCGTGTGACATTGGTTGTAACGAATTCTTGTTATCATAGATGTAACCACTGCTCGTAATTCAAGCCGTTTGTTAATATTGCTTTCTTGGGGCTGGTAACAAAGGATTCGAACGTGAGTGAGAGAAAGTGGCAGAGTGGCTGTACAAGATCGTGATATGAAGGCCGGCCCGATGTTGGTCTGAATTGTTAGGGGAACCGAAAACCTCGGTATTATGTCATTCAACAGGTGGTATATCACAGTGTCACTGCCTTGATGAGATATGGGGAATGTTTCAACCCAGTGTGTCAAACAGTCAACAGGTGGTATATCACAGTGTCATTGTCTTGATAAGATATGGGGAATGTTTCAACCCAGTGTGTCAAACAGTCAACAGGTGGTATATCACAGTGTCATTGTCTTGATAAGATATGGGGAATGTTTCAACCCAACGTGTCAAACAGTCAACAGGTGGTATATCACAGTGTCATTGTCTTGATAAGATATGGGGAATGTTTCAACCCAGTGTGTCAAACAGTTCAACAGGTGGTAAATCACAGTGTCATTGTCTTGATAAGATGTGGGGAATGTTTCAATCCAAAGTGTCAAACAGTCAACAGGTGGTATATCACAGTGTCATTGTCTTGATAAGATGTGGGGAATGTTTCAATCCAAAGTGTCAAACAGTCAACAGGTGGCATATCACAGTGTCATTGTCTTGATAAGATGTGGGGAATGTTTCAACCCAACATGTCAAACAGTCAACAGGTGGTATATCACAGTGTCATTGTCTTGATAAGATGTGGGGAATGTTTCAACCCAACGTGTCAAACAGTCAACAGGTGGTATATCACAATGTCATTGTCTTGATAAGATGTGGGGAATGTTTCAACCCAACGTGTCAAACAGTCTACAAAGTGTACTAAATATTTACTAACTCTTTCTGTTTCTGCACAATGGCCTGAAAAATCTTCGCCATTGGATGGGGGTGGGGGTGGGGGGGTGGGGGTGGGGGAAGGGGGGATTATCAAATATAGAATCCAGATGTTCTGTTGTTGTGAAGAAGGAGAGTGCCTAGGTGCAATGTTCTCTGAGTGTATTGTAGAACACAATTTGAAGTCTCTAAGACCAGTCTGCCAGATTTGATCCTGAGAGAGTTAACTAGCTACTATCAATTAGTTGTTCCTCTGGACCCGTAGAGACAACAGATATTTCTTCACTGGTGCTGTGTGGCCACAAACGCCTTTAGTACTATGTCACACGAATGATACACCTTTAGTACTATGTCACACTAATGATACGCCTTTAGTACTATGTCACACTAATGATACGCCTTTAGTACTATGCCACACTAATGATACGCCTTTAGTACTATGTCACACTAATGATACGCCTTTAGTACTATGTCACACTAATGATACGCCTTTAGTACTATGTCACACTAATGATATACCTTTAGTACTATGTCACACTAATGATACGCATTTAGTACTATGTCACACTAATGCTACGCCTTTAGTACTATGTCACACTAATGATACGCCTTTAGTACTATGTCACACTAATGATACGCCTTTAGTACTATGCCACACTAATGATACGCCTTTAGTATTATGCCACACTAATGATACGCCTTTTGTACTATGTCACACTAATGATACGCCTTTTGTACTATGTCACACTAATGATACGCCTTTAAATCATTCTACGCATGTTTAGTAAGTATTTTGCTATCAGCTACAAAACTTCCCGAATATACGAATATCTAGCCTTCCTTTTTTTCAAGTGTTTATTGTCCAGATTACACAGCACAAACATGCATAAATAATTTAGCGAGACAAACAATGGAGTGAGTGAGACAACGTTAATCCGTGATGGGCCAACTGTAATGTGTTCATTCCTTGTTAGACAAGCTGTAATGTATTCATTACTTGTTAGACAAGCTGTAATGTGTTCATTACTTGTTAGACAAGATGTAATGTGTTCATTACTTGTTAGACAAGCTGTAATGTGTTCATTACTTGTTAGGCAAGCTGTAATGTGTTCATTACTTGTTAAACAAGCTGTAATGTGTTCATTACTTGTTAGACAAGCTGTAATGTGTTCATTACTTGTTAAACAAGATGTAATGTGTTCATTACTTGATAGACAAATTGTAATGTGTTCATTATTTGATATACAAACTATAATGTGTTCATTACTTGTTAGGCAAGCTGTAATGTGTTCATTACTTGATAGACAAACTATAATGTGTTCATTACTTGTTAGGCATGCTGTAATGTGTTCATTATTTTACAGACAAATTGTAATGTGTTCATTACTTGATAGGCAAACTGTTATGTATTCATTACTTGATAGGCAAACTGCTATGTGTTCATTAACTGATAGGCAAACTGTTATGTGTTCATTAATTGATAAGCAAAATGTTATGTGGCCATTAATTGATAGAAACTGATCATTAATTGATAGCAAACTGTTTATGTGTTCAGTACTTGATAGGCAAACTGTTGTGTGTTCATTAATTGATAGCAACTGTAATGCGTTTATTAACTGATAGCAAGCTGTAATGTGTTCATTACTTGATAGGAAATGCTATGCGATCAGTACTTGATAGGCAAACTGTTATGTGATCATTACTTGATAGGCAAACTATTATGTGATCATTACGTGATAGACAAAAACTGTTATGCTTTCAGTAATTAATAGCACACTGTAATGTGTTCATTACTTGATAGGCAAACTGCTATGTATTCATTAATTGATTGGCAACCTGTTATGTATTCATTAATTGATAGCAAACTGTAACATGTTCATTAATTAATACGCAAACTCTAACGTGTTCATTAACTGTCGGCAAACTGTAACATGTTCATTAATTGATAGCAAACTGTAACGTATTCATTAATTGATAAGTCTTCTTCTTCTTTGTTCACTTCTACCACCAAGACGGCCCTGTGATCCTACTGAATTTACGCCTGTGGTCCTCGATAGGTCATGTGGTCCTCCGTATGGTCCCCGAAAGTACCACATGAAGTCCCCGAGAGGACCACAAGAGGTTCAGATTTTCGCAGGGCTTGAATCTGTATTCTTGGTGAGTCTTAGAAGCGGGATTGCGTGACATCGTGGTTTTCGTTGCACCAGTTTAGTCTAGAATTAGACTTTCTCACCGGAAAACCTCGACGTGTTTTGGATATCACAATATCCCCGCTGGGTGAGAAGTGGTAGCCCATCCAGGCTAGAGTTGGACTTTCTCACCAGAAAACCTCGACGTGTTTTGAGATACCCGTGTATCACTGCCGGCTGAGAGGTGGTTGCCCATCCAATCCAGCGTTGGACTTTCTCACCGGAAAACCTCAGCGTGATTAGGATACGCATACATTCCCGCCGGGTGAGAAGTGGTTGCCTATCTAGACTGCCCTGGTCCGGTATCTCCCATTTCAGCATTTTGTGGTCGTGGCCGCTACTCTTTCTAGTTGTGACCAGGACGGAGCTTTTGTCCAGGAGGACGAATCCTCGCCACTAGTGACTTCCACCCCTGGGTTGACCCGGTTTAGGCATATTATCCCACTAAAGGCGTGTTTGGGACGTGACCGAGCTTATGAGCGGAGGTACCGTGACATGAGTGGCCATCAAGTTTCATCCCTGGTGTAAGCCGGTTTAGGCATATTTCACCAGTATGGGTGTATTTCGGACGTGGCCGACCTCTAGAGCAGAGGCTCCGTGGTATGAGTAGCTGTCGCTGCGATACTACTGGACATACCGATTAAGCTTCACTTTATTCTTTCCATCATCTTTTCACATCGGCGCCACACAGCAACCCTAATTGCTTTTCCGCATTTTCTTCCTTGGCCGGGAGGAGTTTCACTCCACACGCGGAATCCAAAGAATCTCGCCAGCAGTGTCTTAACCTCTGGGTTAAGCCAGTTCAGGCATTTCGGCCGATATGAGTGCGCTTAGGACGTGGTCGACCTCCAGACCAGAGGTGTCGTGATTTGACTACTGTTTACTTCGCTTAGTTCTTTCTTTCACCTTTTCCTCAGTGGTGCCGCGCGGCAATCCCATTCACGCCTTTCTTCACTGGCCGAGAAGAGCCCCACTCCACGCACGGCAGCTGACGAATCTCGCCACCAGCGGGTTTTGAACTAATAAAAGCGCTCTTTCCATGAGGGTTGCGGCTTGGTAAGCATGTATTAGTTCTAGAATTGCCACAGTTATCCAAGTAGTATCGTGTCATCTAAGGAACCTCGACTGATTTAATGACCCATTCGCGGTTTCACCGTGAGACAGTGTGATCTTAGACATGCATGGCTTAATCTTTGAGACAAGCATATGATTACTAGCAGGATCAACCAGATAGCTTTCTTCACCGAACCTTAGTCGGATATCTGCCGACAGACCGACGCCGGGCAAGGGAGACAGCGCTCTGCTCAGAGCGGATCCCTTTCGACCTCGGCGGGGGCCGGCTCTCTCTGCTCTAACGAACGAGAAGAAAGCCCGGCACCCACAAACAACGCACATTACATACTGCAAACCCGATACTCTTTGCGAGAGATGGGCTAATTTCGAGACCATATGTCGACAAAATCGTAGTACACCGTCAGCAGGAACCTGGCTGACTAGCCGTTTATAGGCTTCGCTCGACGGACAAACCACTCGCTTCTGCATCGAAACACCTTAACTCTCGCCGTTCGGGAAGGGAGCGAAAGCCTTTCTCCCCACACACGGAACTCGAGAGCGTTTTTTCGCCAAAAGAACGGTCGGCCTGCGCAACGGCAGCCCACCTGTGCAGCTCGGAGCGGCTCTGCGGGGCTGACAATAATTGATAGCAAACTGTAACGTTCTCATTAATTGATAGGCAAAATGTAACATGTTCATTACCTCTTTGTGAATGTATCAAATGAAACGACATTTGTGGCGTATGGTGTTTGTACCCACATTCATTCATTCATTTGCATGCCCTTTGTGGTCTTTGCCTCCCAAACAGCACTCCTGTAGGCCTCTCGGTTGTGAGCAAGATGGCCTACTTCTGCTGCGTCCATTTGCAGATCGTCAACGATGTCTTGCAGCCATCTTCGTTTTGGTCTTCCTCTTTTTCTTTTTCCCATTATATATCCTTCCAATACGGTCTTCTCTAAATTATCATGACTTTTAATGTGTCTAAAATATTTAAGTTTTCTCTCTTTAATCCTCTTTACTAGCCAGCCTTCTTCAATATTAAGTTCTTGTAGTATAGATATATTTGTCCTTTTTTGTGTCCATAGTATTTGAAGAACTCTTCTGTAGCATTTACATTCAAAGGCATTTATGTGTTTCTCAGCTGTTTTGTTAAGTGTCCAGGTCTTACAGGCATATGTTGCGATGGGAAAGATGCATGCCCTTAAAAATCTTATTTTTGTGGTTCTGTCTGCTCCTCTCCACAGATTCTTTATTTGTTTTACTCTCTGAAAAGCGATAGATGTCCTCCTTTTAAATTCCCTCATTGTATCTCCATTATTAGTTAGTAGTGATCCAAGATATTCAAAACTCTCCACTTCTTCCAATTTTTCCTCATTGATACATATTTCAGCTGCCTTGTTTGTTTTGTCAGTTGTCATCAATTCAGTTTTCTTTGCACTGAGATAGAAGTTCTGCTCTTCGCTGTTCTTACAGACTGACATAATTATTTTTTCCATTCCTTTTTGTGTTGTGGACAGTAATACTGTGTCATCAGCATATCTAATCTCTGGTATTTCATATTTTGTACCCACATTTAAAAAAAATATGTCCGTCACATCAGGATATTGGATCCGTACTATCATTGGACACTTCTTTCAGAGTACTATATCTGGACACTCCTTTCTGAGTACTATATCTGGACACTCCTTTCTGAGTACTATATCTGGACATTACTTTGTGAGTACTATATCTGAACACTCCTTTGTGAGTACTATACCTGGACACCCTTTTGTGACTACTATAACTGGACACTCTTTTGTGACTACTATACCTGGACGCCCCTTTGTGAGTACTGTACCTGGACACTCCTTTGTGAGTAATATACCTGGACACCCTTTTGTGAGTACTATACCTGGACATTCCTTTGTTAGTACTATACCTGGACATTCCTTTGTGAGTACTATACCTGGACACTCCTTTGTGAGTACTATACCTGGACATTCCTTTGTGTGTATTACACTTTGACACTCCTTTGTGAGTACTATAGCTGGACACTCCTTTGTGAGTACTATACCTGGACACCCCTTTGTGTGTATTACACTTTGACACTCCTTTGTGAGTACTATAGCTGGACACCCCTTTGTGTGTACTACACTTTGACACTTCTTTGTGATTACTATACCTGGACACTTCTTTGTGAGTACTATACCTGGACACTCCTTTCTGAGTTCTGGATGGCGTGATTTCCTCACTGTGGCAAGCAAACAAATATAATATTTTCCTTATTTATAAATGATGAAAGTGGCCCGTGTGGCTGAGTGGTGAAGTGCTCGGTTTATTAATCCATTAATACTGCATTAAGGTCCCAGAAGTGGGATTTTCTTCGGGTACACATCAGAAAGACCCCAGGATCCACACAATCTCTAAAAATGGACACCAGAGAAATCTGAGAAGGTAAATGCTGCCAGACGTGATACTGATCACATGACACTTTCCTGTGCCGGTGGTCTTGGAAATACGGGCCTAACACCGCATCCCAAATATGCCTTACTTTACATGAAAATGGGGATTTTACCTGTAGCTATGAATTATGAAGAAGCATAATTTTCCTGCACCTTCAGTTAATCGGTATAATTTCTCAAAAGTTCCCAACACATTAGCATTACATGTAGAAGTTTCAACAAATTCAACTTAGAATTCATTTCTGAAAGAATCGCAAGTAGTACCTCTAGATCACGTGTACCAACTACGTGACCCTGATAATGCCATACAATAATGGATAAAGATCTTTCAGCTTATATTTGATAAACATGTTCCCACTAAGGAGGTGAGAGTTAAACATCAAGTGATAACACCTGAAATATCGCAAGTCACGAGGGAAAGGGATCAGGCCCACACAAATAAGGAATTCACTAGCTACCGATTACTTAGAAACATACTTCAATATTTAAATAGGCAAGAGAATAAAAAATACTTTGAGAAACTAGTTCAGAACAAATCGGACAGTACGTCTGTCTAGAAAGCAATTAACGTTCTTATAAACAGGAGAAAACAGTCTGACTTGCAAAGTTATAATCGTGTACCTACGTGTGCTGTGTTCAGCATTCACTTCACAGAAGAAGTCAGTATCTTAAAATCGTCACTATCAACACCTACTTGTGACTTAAGTGAATTAAACAAATTCTTAGGTAGTAAATGTGCAGATCTAAAGCAACCCAGTTTTCTCTTCATGTCATTTAGTGAAGTCTATAATCATCTTTTATATTTAAAGAACAACAACACAGCAGGACTTGATGAAATTAGGAACACGATATTACGCTACTCAGCCACAGTAATTACAGATACACTAACATATATTTAGAATCAGTGTATTGCATATTGTCATTTTCCTCAGGCTTTTAAAATTGCAAAAATATATCCCTTTTTAAATTTGGTTCAGAGAAAAATTCTTCAAGCTATATATCAATTTCCGTTCTACTGACTTTATCAAAACATCTAGAAAAAAAAAACACATACAAATAAACAACCTTTGCTCATATGCAAAATATTGATCTGATTGTTGACTGCCAGTCAGGTTTTAGGCTGAAACATTCCTGCCACACAGCTCTCACAAATATGACAGAATGTTGGTTATCTAATATACGCGATGATAAATTATGTGGTTGACTTTAAAAAAGCATTTGACATGACTGATCATGAGATCCTAGTTAGAAAGCTTGAGACTTATAAATTGAATGAATAGAATGTTGGATGAACTATGTGGATGAGGCAAAACAAAGAGCTGCCAACATGGCAGGGTGATCATAAAAAGTACACTGTACTTCCCGGGCATGAGAGCAGTGCCATGGGTAAGGAAATAATAACCAACATTAGAGTACTTACAAATGAAGACACAACTTACAATTCTAAGAAACTCCAAAAATCATCCACAATACCACACATCCTCAAAAAGGTGAGAACCACTGTAACATTTTCAGTGTAGTCAATAGCAATATTACTACACTGATTACATTCTTGCTAACTACACTGATTACATTCTTGCTAACAAAAACTTTGTCCTACAGGACAATTACTATAGCAGTGAATCGAAGGCATAACTGGAAAACTTCTACTCAATAGCGATTTCTAGAAAAAAAACCTCAAACACAACTTCTACATGACTCTCTAACTTTCCTCATAATTCTCATAATCATCATAATCCTTCAACTCTTTTATATAACAGGCATTTTCTCTGCTATCCTTCCAGAACTATCTCTCTGTGAAATTCACATTAACGCAAAAAGTATTTGTTATGGCCTTCACTATAGCACGAGATTCCTAACTCCGTGGGAGTTCACAAAACTTGCCCTGAACTTTTGTAAAAACTCCTGTTTAAGACCTTCGACTAGTCTCTGAAAAACAGCCTGATTTTATCTAGCCATTAAAAAAAAAAAACAAGTCTAGAGAAAGTTCAATCAAAATCTCGGGATTTCAACGTCCGAAAATGACCCTCAGTGAAAAACTAACTGAAAATTCCAAATTTAACTTTTAATTAAAACATGCCAGGATAAAGTTCGCTACTCCCCGAGATTTTTCAAAGTCTTAACTAAGCTTGAGTAAAAAACATGTCAAGGTAAAGTTCATCAAACATGGCCATAAATCTCGGGATTTGTAAAGTGTCAAGACTGACCTTTACTTTACACCAACAGTCCATGTAATAATTAAATAAGGGGTTTAATCAGTAAAAATATCAAATTTATCATGGATTATATCCCTTCGAGAGAAATACTATCACAACCTCACAGATAGAGAATTTTAGTGAACATAAAACTCTAGGTCTCATGACTGACCACTGCCTCAGCTGGAATCGCCTAACCAAAGTCACTGCACACAAAGTTTACCAGTTTGCCAAAATTAAAGACTTTCTGTACACAGACACTAGGAAAATATACTATAGCGCATATCACAAATACAAACACACTTGGTCTACTGTTCAACACTCTGGGATGGTTTGCTCCATGTCAAACATGAAAAGACTTCACTAACTTAAAAATGGGGAGTAAAGCTTATAGCCACCAGCATAGTAAGACAGGCACTGGCATGGAATCCTCAAGGAAATAGAAAACGAGGAAGATCTAGACTTACTTGGAGAAGAGAAATTATGACAGTGCTCAGAGACAAGGGATGCACATAGAAGGAAGCAGAGAATAATTCCAAGTACAGGGATGACCTGAGAGCCTTTATCCGTGGTCTACGCTCTCAAGGGAGTGAAAGGCGATGATGATGATGATGATGATGATGATATGCCGCCCTACTACGTATTAGTGTTTGTGCATACTTTATATACACGTATGAATAGGTGTAGGCATGTATATGTGTGTGCGTATATACATATATGTGCATGTGTATATGAGTATACATGTACTGTATATCGGTGTGTATATCGATATATGTATATGTGTATGTGCACACGTCTCTATGTTTACATGTCTATGTGTATACACGTGAATGTATATGTGTATATGTACATGTGTGGATGTGTCTGTTTATATGTGGTATGTGTGTATGAATAAATGCAGCGGTATATACTTATTTTAAGACAAGTATAGGCATATGTACTATCAAAGTCTAAATTAGTTTAATGTAAAGTATGACTTCATTGTGGTATCTATTATATTGCTGTTTCAAAAATATGTCAAGTTATAATGAATATGAGCATGTAATAAAGTTTATTTCATGTAGTTACATAAAGCAGAATGTGGAGTGTAAGGAAAGAAAAGGTTTATTAATTATTTACATATTCATTTATTTTTGTGCTTTTTCATGTATATTATGTTTCATAACAAATGCTGAATATCTGTGACTGAATGAAAATTCTAGATGAAGGGCAGAATGGTAGACGGGCCTGCGTGCCTAATTCCTGACTCTTCGAAAATAAAGTCTGTTCCTTCGTTCGTTCGTTCGTTTCTCGGTAACACAAAATGGTCCGATAACTGTTTCGTGTGCACGCTGTACAGTGTCACTAAGTCCCTATCTAGCTCTTGTTGTAACATTTCTTTTCGAGTTTCTATAGTTTAATTAACACGGTTACACTGATCTACGGTCACTGTTGACTCGTTCGAAAAGTTAATTCTTCTCCAATATTTGTAGCAGAATATGCTAAACGAAGGGAAACAACCTTGGTAAAACCCTTGTTGTGGTTATGGCTCTTAATTGTTTAGCTCTAGGATTCCTCTGAGTTTATACTCAGGTTGAGACTGGACAAGATGTTGCACGAGAATCTTCTAAAAGTTAAACCCTGGCTTATCAGCTGTTAGAGTTCAGTTTGAGTTTAGTTCTGAGTATGAGTTTGAGTGTTAGAGAAGTACAACGCGAGTCGTACCATGCTGTGATTATTATGGGGTTTTTTCACGAGTTAGATAGAGTAGATGTGACAGTTATTTCTTATTCCTGTTTGTGTCACGAGTTAGATAGAGTAGATGTGACAGTTATTTCTTATTCCTGTTTGTGTCACGAGTTAGATAGAGTAGATGTGACAGTTATTTCTTATTCCTGTTTGTGTCACGAGTTAGATAGAGTAGATGTGACAGTTATTTCTTATTCCTGCTTATGTCACGAGTTAGAGTAGATGTGACAGTTATTTCTTATTCCTGTTTGTGTCATGAGTTAGATAGAGTAGATGTGACAGTTATTTCTTGAACCTGTTTGTGTCACGAGTTAGATAGAGTAGATGTGACAGTTATTTCTTATTCCTGTTTGTGTCATGAGTTAGATAGAGTAGATGTGATAGATATTTCTTGTTCCTGTTTGTGTCACGAGTTAGATAGAGTAGATGTGACAGTTATTTCTTATTCCTGTTTGTGTCACCAGTTAGATAGAGTAGATGTGACAGTTATTTCTTATTCCTTTTTGTGTCACGAGTTAGATAGAGTAGATGTGACAGTTATTTCTTATTCCTGTTTGTGTCACGAGTTAGATAGAGTAGATGTGATCGTTATTTCTTATTCCTGCTTGTGTCATGAGTTAGATAGGGTAGATGTGACAGTTATTTCTTATTCCTGTTTGTGTCATGAGTTAGATAGAGTAGATGTGATAGTTATTTCTTATTCCTGTGGTAGTAGATATAGCGTGCAGTTAAAATGTTGTCTAGAATCTTGTTTTCTTCTGATTTGTTTGAGCCGTCACGCGCCATATATCGCTGACCTGGCTGTTTTCCAGCATCATCATGTTACGTGCATTAAACTCTAGCGTACTTTAGATGGCGTTGACTCAGTGATGATCTACACGTCGTGCGCTTGTGAAGATCTATAGGTGGTGCATTGTTGTGAAGAACTACAGGTGGTGCATTGTTGTGAAGATCTACAAATGGTGCGTTGTTTTGAATATCTACAAGTGGTGCACTGTTGTGAATATCTACAGGTCGTGCGTTGTTTTGAAGATCTACAGATGGTGCGTTGTTGTCAAGATCTACAGGTAGTGCGTTGTCTGGGACGTGTCTATCATTTCAGGAAATGTATGTGTTAGATAGTTCTCAAGAATTTGCACCGGCAGAAGATCCAAGAATCTGTATTAAGAAGTGTGCTGGTAAAAGTGGTGCCTTGCAGGCCCGCCTCGACACTTTTAAGGATTATTGTCACCATTCTTCTCAAACACTGCTACTACAGACATTATCTGCCACAAAATTACATTCTCTGCTTCTCTAAATTTCTGTCACTGAAATCGCAGTTAATTTATTACATCTTTTTGTTTCCAACAGACCGCAGGTAGTTTCCCTCAAAATCTCGGAGTCAAGTTCATCTGTGGTTGATAATGGTGTTCCACAGGGATCTATTCTTGGCCCTCTCCTGTTTACCATCTACATCAATGATCTTCCACTTCATTAAAAAAAATCATCTTGTGACCTCTTTGCCGATGACTGCACAGTTTACACTAGTGACAATGACTGTATTAACCTTGAGTCAACTCTTCAAATTGAAATAAACAGTCTAATTAACTGGAGCAATAACAACAGAATGGTCACAAACACCAGCAAAACAAATCCATGCTCATTACAACAAGACAGAAATTGACCAATTCATCAACAACAACACTACAGCTCCATGCTGGAACTTCACAGGTAGAGAATGTTAGTGAACATAAAACTCTAGGTCTCATGACTGACCACCAGCTCAGCTGGAATCATCATGTATAAAATCTAACCAAACTCATTGCACAAAAAGTTTATCAATTTAGTAAAATTAAACATTTTCTTGACGTAGACACCATAAAAATATACTACATATCACAGAATGACTGTTCCACAGTTTGGGATGGTTGTTCCATGTCAAACATGAAAAGACTTTACTCACTTCAAAAACGAGCAATAAAGCTTATATATGACAAACATGCAGCACGTATTACAAATAAAGACAAACATCTTGATATTCTACCCGGAATGCCATTTATGTTTTACAGAAAGAGCTTTAGAAGTACAGAAAGATCTCTGCTTATGCTTCATTGATTACACCAAGGCATTCGACAAGGTGAAACATGATGAAATTATCAAAAGGCTTGAAGACAAAAATGTAGACAGCAAAGGCATGAGGATTGTGAAAAATCTATCCTGGCAGCAAGAAGCAGCAATTCGAGTTGAAAATAAAATTGGAAAATCTCTCTCTCTCTCTCTGAACCTTAAGTGCCCAGGGTACATGGGGCTTCCGCAAGGGTTTTCCACAAATGCCCGTCCTTCGCCTTTTTTCTGCTCTTGCTCAACATCCTTTCTGTTGTTCTTCTCCATTCTCTTTTGGTCTATCCTTACTTTTGTTCCCCTGTGGTGTCCATCTTAGTACTGTTTTTGTTAGTGAGTTGTCAGTCATTCGGAGCACATGTCCCAACCATCGCCAGCGTCTTTCCTCAATAATTGTTGTCATTGGCTTCATCTGCATTTCTGCCAACAAGATGTTATTTCTTATGGTGTTTGGCCAAAATATTTTTCTAATTCTTCGTAAACATTTAGTCTGGAAAGAATTCAACTTGTGACCTCTTTGCCGATGACTGCACAGTTTACACTAGTGACAATGACTGTATTAACCTTGAGTCAACTCTTCAAATTGAAATAAACAGTCTAATTAACTGGAGCAATAACAACAGAATGCTCACAAACACCAGCAAAACAAATCCATGCTCATTACAACAAGACAGAAATTGACCAATTCATCAACAACAACACTACAGCTCCATGCTGGAACTTCACAGATAGAGAATGTTAGTGAACATAAAACTCTAGGTCTCATGACTGACCACCAGCTCAGCTGGAATCATCATGTATAAAATCTAACCAAACTCATTGCACAAAAAGTTTATCAATTTAGTAAAATTAAACATTTTCTTGACGTAGACACCATAAAAATATACTACATATCACAGAATGACTGTTCCACAGTTTGGGATGGTTGTTCCATGTCAAACATGAAAAGACTTTACTCACTTCAAAAACGAGCAATAAAGCTTATATATGACAAACATGCAGCACGTATTACAAATAAGGACAAACATCTTGATATTCTACCCGGAATGCCATTTATGCTTTACGAACACTAACAGAAAGAGCTTTAGAAGTACAGAAAGATCTCTGCTTTTGCTTCATTGATTACACCAAGGCATTCGACAAGGTGAAACATGATGAAATTATCAAAAGGCTTGAAGACAAAAATGTAGACAGCAAAGGCATGAGGATTGTGAAAAATCTATCCTGGCAGCAAGAAGCAGCAATTCGAGTTGAAAATAAAATTGGAAAATCTCTCTCTCTCTCTCTCTCTGAACCTTAAGTGCCCAGGGTACATGGGGCTTCCGCAAGGGTTTTCCACAAATGCCCGTCCTTCGCCTTTTTTCTGCTCTTGCTCAACATCCTTTCTGTTGTTCTTCTCCGTGTCTCTTTTGGTCTATCCTTACTTTTGTTCCCCTGTGGTGTCCATCTTAGTACTGTTTTTGTTAGTGAGTTGTCAGTCATTCGGAGCACATGTCCCAACCATCGCCAGCGTCTTTCCTCAATAATTGTTGTCATTGGCTTCATCTGCATTTCTGCCAACAAGATGTTATTTCTTATGGTGTTTGGCCAAAATATTTTTCTAATTCTTCGTAAACATTTAGTCTGGAAAGAATTCAACTTGTTTTCTATGGTTTTGGTGATTTTCCAGCATTCACTTCCATAGAGTAGTACACTTAGAACATTACTCTTAATGGAAAATTGGAAAATATCAACCTATAAAACAAGGAGTGCGACAAGGACGTGTACTATCTCCAGACCTTTTTTCTCTTTACAGAGAGAATATCCTAAGAATGATCATCACAGAACCAGGCATAAAAATTGGAGGATACAATATTAACAACCTTCGGTATGCTGACGACACTGTACTGATAGCTGAGAACCAACAAGACCTGCAAAATCTCTTGGATAAAGTCGCTAAATGAAGTGAACAGAAAGGCTTTACTTTAAGCATTAAAACGACAGAGACTATGGTTATATCTAAGAAACAGAATCCACCGAAATGCAGTATAAAATTAGGTAGAACTATTCTAAAGTAAGTGCAGTAATTCAAATACCTTGGACCGGTAATAAATTCAGATGAGAAATGCAGAACAGAAATTAAGAACAGAATAGGCCAAACAAAGACTGCATTTCACAGAATGAGAAACATATTATGCAACACATCCTTCTCGATGAATGTTAGAAAAAGAGTCCTAAAATGCTATATTGAACTTATCTTGTTATATGGAAGTGAATCATGAACAATAGCCAGGTCTGCATAAAAATCATTGGAAGCAGCAGAAATGTGGTTTATTAGAAGAATGTTGCGAATCCCCAGGACAGCAAAAATAACTAATGAAGAATGTATGAGAAGAGCTGGAGAGACACCAAAAAAAATCTTGTCAAAAAGATAAGAGAGAGAGACAATGTACTTTCATAGCATATTCAATGAGAAGAGGGGGCATTGAAAATATTATAACAACAGGAAAAATAGAAGGAAGAAGATCAAGAGGAAGAGCAAGAGAAATGATACTGGACACTCTGATGGGATGGTGTGAGAGGAGATCACCAACTTAGCTGATGGCCTGCATGAAGGATTGTGTACTCTAGAGAAGCATAATAGTCAACACCAGTCAGCACGGTACATGATGATGATGTTGATGATGATGATGATGATTAGTTCATACATGTTACCCCAGTTCATATATGTTACTGAATAGTTCTGTTATCTTGTCAACTTTAACAATTCCTTCACTGCTTTTCTCATCTCTATGATAACACCGACTGCTCCTACTGCTTTTTTCTACTACCATTTTATTTATGGGTCTTACAACCTCTATTTCAGTTTTAGTTGTTACACAAAGTCTAACCTCTACTCTCATTTTTAAATTGTTACACAAGGTCTAACCCCTACTCTCATTTTTGGATTATTACACAAGGTCTAACCTCTACTCTCATTTTTAGATTATTACACAAGGTCTAACCTCTACTCCCATTTTTAGATTATTACACAAGGTCTAACCTCTACTCCATTTTTGGATTATTACACAAGGTCTATCCTATACTCTCATTTTTTAATTGTTACACAAAGTCTAACCTCTACTCTCATTTTTGGATTGTTACACAAAGTCTAGCCACTACTCTCTTTTTTTAATTGTTACACAAAATCTAACCTCTACTCTCATTTTTTAATTGTTACACAAAATCTAACCTCCACTCTCATTTTTTAATTGTTACACACAGTCTAACCTCTACTCTCATTTTTTAATTGTTACACAAAATCTAACCTCTACTCTCATTTTTTAATTGTTACACAAAATCTATCCTCTACTCTCATTTTTGGATTGTTACACAAAGTCTAACCTCTACTCTCATTTTTTAATTGTTACACAAAGTCTAACCTCTACTCTCATTTTTTAATTGTTACACAAAGTCTAGCCACTACTCTCATTTTTTAATTGTTACACAAAGTCTAACCTCTATTCTCATTTTTTAATTATTACACAAGTTCTAACCTCTACTCTCATTTTTGAATTGTTAAACAAAGTCTAACCTCTACTCTCATTTTTGAATTGTTACACAAAGTCTAACCTCTACTCTCATTTTTGGATTGTTACACAAGGTCTTTTGAAAAAGAGGAATCAGCGATTTTTTAAAAATTGGCTCCTGTAGTCTCTGATACTTCGGTTTGTTTTAAAATTTGCTCAACAGTCTTGCCTTGTCTTGTCTTGTCTTGTCTTGTCTCCTTCCTCATGTACCTTTCTGATCTGAGGGACAAATGAACCTCCTGACAGGGTTCTGCGGTTTGCCTGGTGTAAGGGATCTTTAAGGTTACTGTCAGCACCTCCTGAGAAAGCAAACAAGGCAGCTGAAATATTTCCCAGTGAGGTAAAACTGGAAGAGGTGGAGAGTTTTGAATATTTTGGATCACTACTAACTAGTAATGGAGATACAATGAGGGAAATTAAAAAGAGGGCATCTATCACTCTTCAGAAAGTAAAACAACTAAAAAATCTGTGGAGAGGAATAGACAGAGCTATAAAAATACGATTTTTAAGGGCATGCATCTTTCCCATCGCAACATATGCCTGAGAGACCTGGACACTTACATAATAGGAAAAAGAAAGAGAAAAAGACCAAGGCGAAGATGGCTGCAAGACATCGTTGATAATCTGCAAAAGGATGCATCAGTAGCAGGGCATATTGCTTACAACCGAGAGGCCCACAGGAGAGCTGTTAGGGAGGTATTGTTCCGCAAGGGACATGCAAATGACTGACTGACTGACTGTTACCTCCTCTATCCACCCCCTTCAAGAGCGCCCTCTCCCTCTGTTTCCTAATTGTCTCAGTGCTAAACTGCAGGCCTGATTGTTACTGATGATGTTCTAAACATTTGTCGGAAGTGGGCGGGCATAAATCTGACTAGGCTCGCTAAGACAAGACTTGACTGTCACGTGAACGTGTCACGTGAACATCAATCGAGCACAGCAGATCGCCAGCTACTAGAGAGTTTGGCCGCCATATCTGAGAACAGATAACGCACTCTTCAGTTACCATGCGACCTATATAAGTATTGTAAACATTTGGTCGTAGCTCACATTCTGAGTATGGTATGACTGTAGTAAACTGAGCATATTTTTGTGAAAAAGAAAGTATACTTTTATTGTATAATACAAGTGAATGTATTATATGTTTGACAAATGTGATTTACGCATCTACACTGCGCATTATTCTTTTCTTTCTCCCTGTACACTGGCTATTGACTCGGCCATTTGGCTTTCATTGAATCACATCATATATCTAAGAGATGGAGTTCTCAGTTATGTTTTCTTTTCTTTTTATGGGCTGAATTCTATGTGCAGTGTGCCTCTCTCTGTAGAGCGGTGTTCCACAGTGTTAAGTTTTTTTTTTGTCAGGAGAGTGACCAGAGAATTGCAGTTTACAACCTTGAAGGTGGTGCAGAGAACGCTGTCGGATCATCAGTCCCTCAATCCACTCTCGAGTACATTCTAAACCACTCTGTGTTAATGGTGGCCATCTGATGTCTGCTACTCAAACCTTTCAGGTGTCTTAGCTAGTCACTCCCAGTCTATCATGTCTTAGCTAGTCACTCCCAGTCTATCATGTCTTAGCTAGTCACTCCCAGTCTATCGTGTCTTAGCTAGTCACTCCCAGTCTATCGTGTCTTAGCTAGTCACTCCCAGTCTATCATGTCTTAGCTAGTCACTCCCAGTCTATCATGTCTTAGCTAGTCACTCCCAGTCTATCATGTCTTAGCTAGTCACTCCCAGTCTATCATGTCTTAGCTAGTCACTCCCAGTCTATCATGTCTTAGCTAGACACTCCCAGTCTATCATGTCTTAGCTAGTCACTCCCAGTCTATCATGTCTTAGCTAGACACTCCCAGTCTATCATGTCTTAGCTAGTCACTCCCAGTCTATCATGTCTTAGCTAGTCACTCCAGTCTATCATGTCTTAGCTAGTCACTCCCAGTCTATCGTGTCTTAGCTAGTCACTCCCAGTCTATCGTGTCTTAGCTAGTCACTCCCAGTCTATCGTGTCTTAGCTAGTCACTCCCAGTCTATCGTGTCTTAGCTAGTCACTCCCAGTCTATCGTGTCTTAGCTAGTCACTCCCAGTCTATCGTGTCTTAGCTAGTCACTCCCAGTCTATCGTGTCTTAGCTAGTCACTCCCAGTCTATCGTGTCTTAGCTAGTCACTCCCAGTCTATCGTGTCTTAGCTAGTCACTCCCAGTCTATCGTGTCTTAGCTAGTCACTCCCAGTCTATCGTGTCTTAGCTAGTCACTCCCAGTCTATCGTGTCTTAGCTAGTCACTCCCAGTCTATCGTGTCTTAGCTAGTCACTCCCAGTCTATCGTGTCTTAGCTAGTCACTCCCAGTCTATCGTGTCTTAGCTAGTCACTCCCAGTCTATCGTGTCTTAGCTAGTCACTCCCAGTCTATCATGTCTTAGCTAGTCACTCCCAGTCTATCATGTCTTAGCTAGTCACTCCCAGTCTATCATGTCTTAGCTAGTCACTCCCAGTCTATCGTGTCTTAGCTAGTCACTCCCAGTCTATCGTGTCTTAGCTAGTCACTCCCAGTCTATCATGTCTTAGCTAGTCACTCCCAGTCTATCGTGTTTTAGCTAGTCACTCCCAGTCTATCATGTCTTAGCTAGTCACTCCCAGTCTATCATGTCTTAGCTAGTCACTCCCAGTCTATCGTGTTTTAGCTAGTCACTCCCAGTCTATCGTGTCTTAGCTAGTCACTCCCAGTCTATCGTGTCTTAGCTAGTCACTCCCAGTCTATCGTGTCTAGCTAGTCACTCCCAGTCTATCGTGTCTTAGCTAGTCACTCCCAGTCTATCGTGTCTTAGCTAGTCACTCCCAGTCTATCGTGTCTTAGCTAGTCACTCCCAGTCTATCGTGTCTTAGCTAGTCACTCCCAGTCTATCGTGTCTTAGCTAGTCACTCCCAGTCTATCGTGTCTTAGCTAGTCACTCCCAGTCTATCGTGTCTTAGCTAGTCACTCCCAGTCTATCATGTCTTAGCTAGTCACTCCCAGTCTATCATGTCTTAGCTAGTCACTCCCAGTCTATCATGTCTTAGCTAGTCACTCCCAGTCTATCATGTCTTAGCTAGTCACTAACAGTCTATCATGTCTTAGGTAGTCACTAACAGTCTAACAGGCAACTTACAAGTAAAGTTCTGACTATTGACAGTTGCTGACAAATAAAGTTCTGACTATTGACAGTAGTTGACAAGTAAAGTTCTGACTATTGACAGTAGTTAACAAATAAAGTCCTGACTAGTGACAGTTGGCAAGTAAAGCTCTAACTGGCGGTAGCTGACAAAGTTCTGACCACCGGCTGTTGACAAGTAAAGTTCTACAATAACTCTTCCTTCTTTTGCACCGGCCGAGAGAAGATATATATGAACCTATGAAAACAGTAGGTCTGCAATGTAAATATTTATAAACAGAAATTCGTCGAAAGTATTAATCGATGCTGTGAATTTGGCTTTTTATTTGTTTCACTGAATTTTTTATACGCAGTGGTGTAGGATTTCTTTTGTTTGTGCCTTAAGGTGTAACGGAAAAGCACTTGGGTATGGTTCAGTCATTTGGTTTTACTACACTGCGCATGCGTGAATCAGTCACGTGAACACCGTATCCTTCGTTAAGTGATAACCGCTTGTGCCTAGCATTATAGTTAGTCTAGCTTTTGTCAGCGGACGGTCTTTAATTAGATGTTCATGTTTTCCTTACTAAGAGTGTTAGGTGCTTATTGATTTTTATAGCTGTCTGGCTTCACGGACACAAAAGCTGGTTACGAGCTCGCTGCCTTTCAATAATAATTATAATAATTTACTATATCTTGCCGTCCAGCGCTCATACAATTATATGCTATAAGTTGTGACTTTTGTATAAGCTTTATGTGGTTGTGTTCACCGATTTGTGAAGCAGTAAGGGAGATGACAAAAAGTCATGAAGAACTAGAACTGCGACTGGAATTTATAAAATAATAACATTATTCACCAAGCAAGAAACTTTTGTTTTTTCATAACGATAAAAAATGCTCATCTTGGGTAAGTAATTCACATTCTGTTTCGAGATATTGTATATCATGAACTCCCATTAAGTAATTCACATTCTGTTTCGAGATATTGTATATCATGAACTCCCATTAAGTAATTCACATTCTGTTTCGAGATATTGTATATCATGAACTCCCATTAAGTAATTCACATTCTGTTTCGAGATATTGTATATCATGAACTCCCATTAAGTAATTCACATTCTGTTTCGAGATATTGTATATCATGAACTCCCATATTTTTCAACACTTCACTATTCAGGTGTAGAAATGTTTCTTCTGATGAATTTGTAGCACCCGTAAGAGAAATTAGAAGAGTACACATTAAGAGACCTGATATAATGAAATAAAATGAAGTGGTAAACTTTTCTTTTAATTACAATTTTTAGAAATTTCTTTTACAGTTTTTTTTTCTTAAACTCTTGTCCTGGAAAGGTCAGCAAAATTTTACTATTTCCGCGGCAGACGATGTAACTGAAGCTGACGGCTTGGAGGGTACATTTGAAAAAAAAAAAAGTACCAGATTGTAGAATGGCAGAAACTACACCATACACGAAGGAAAAGTTAAAATATTCCACTTGAACTATGAAACAATTACAAATATATAGCTCCCTTGGCTGGTGCCCTAAATACTATTTACATTTTCACTATGGGGGGGGGGGGGGTCGGGGGGTGGTAGAGGGGGAGACGTTGCCCGATAAGACAATCAGCGACCCATAACTGATATGCATATGTTAGGGTCAAGGTTAGCCAATCATCATGCAGCAGACAAAAGGCAATGAGAAAGCAGACAATTTAGCAGGCACGGCCACGATTCAGGGTACCCTCAGAATGGGCAAGGAGCGGAGTGCAAGAATCAGTTTGGGCAGGCTACATATGGAGGACGACATCCGGCTGAATGACAGCAGTTACATCAGGAGGATGATCATGTTGGAGGAGGAGAAAGGAAGTGAAACTTTGTTGTTTTTTTTTTCTGAACGAAGTAATTTAGCGCGTGTTACCCCCGGCCAGTGAGTGTCTGGCTCTATCAGCAGGCACGTTCTACCCCCAGCCAGTGAGTGTCTGGCTCCATCAGCAGGCACGTTCTACCCCCAGCCAGTGAGTGTCTGGCTCTATCAGCAGGCACGTTCTACCCCCAGCCAATGAGTGTCTGGCTCCATCAGCAGGCACGTTCTACCCCCAGCCAGTGAGTGCCTGGCTCCATCAGCAGGCACGTTCTACCCCCAGCCAGTGAGTGTCTGGCTCCATCAGCAGGCATGTGTTACCCCCAGCCAGTGAGTGTCTGGCTCCATCAGCAGGCGCAACTTCAGTGGGTGTAGGAATGGGAGGCGGAGCACACATGGGAATGCCCGGAGTGTAGGGATGCCAGATTTCAAATACAAATTAGCCAACCATTGCTGTCCAAGACCCTGTCCCACCGCCAGTAACAGGCATAGCCTGGCTAGTGAGGCAGGGATGGCCATAGTCCGCCTGGTGGTGGAGCCTGCTAAAGACCTATTGCACACCCCTCATTTTTAGCTGCATTAAGGGACTGACAAAAACAGCTACCATTACCCGCTCCAGTGGTGTGTTATCTAATCATTGGTGTATTATCTAAACTTGGTGAATTTTCAGATTGATAATAAAGGTAGATAGAAGTGTATGGTGTAGTTTTACAAAGTGAGGGAGGGAGTGAGTAAAGTGAGAAAAAACGAATAGAAAGTATGAGAATGTATAAATGAAAAACATAGAACATCCGATATTTCGGAGTGAGCCTTTTTCGGGGATTACATGCACAACTAGACAAAAAAAAAAAAATTAACTAAACGAAGAACTTATCTTATTATCTCCTCCTCCAGAAGTAGGAAACAGAAATGATTAGAAGATGCATAGGGACCACTTGGGCCACACAAAGGATACGCCGATTGAGCCAATCGCAAAGAAGAGGTGGAGAGAGAGGAGGAAAACAAGTGGTAGAAAGGGGTGGGTGAGAAAGGCAATAGAAATATAATAGCCGCTATAGGAGGTGTCGGGGGGGGGGGAGGGAAAAGGGGACTCGGAGAGATAATGAATGAAGAACATAAACACCTGCAGGGAGAAAATGTGAAACTGGTGAATAAGACAAGACTCTATAAACACCAATATGTTGCCAGAGAAGAAAAGAGGGTTGCTGTAGGGAGGGGTAGCTAGGAGAAAGAGAGTAGAGTTAAAAAAAAAGGGGGGGGGGAGTAGAAAACTAAAGAAATTAAAGAAAGCTGAAGACATTGTTAATTCCAGCTAGGTGGAGACAGCCAGCCTGGAAAATAAAGCGCTGTTCTAGGACCCTCCGAGATCGTACATCAGCAGAACAAGAGCGGATCGCACTAACAGAAATGTCCTGTTTTCCCCTGCAAAAATGTTTAGCCACATCTAAACATTGGTGTATTATCTAAATACTGGTGTATTCTCTAATCAGTGGTGTATTATCTAAAGAGTGATGTATTATCTAAAGAGTAGTGTATTATCTAAATAGTGGTGTAATGATCAGAGATTGTAACCTTTTCTCACTTCACGAAGGAACAGAATAAACAGATTGTCCAGACACACCAGTTGTTGTAACGGAATATTTTTATTATTTCTGTCCGAATGAAATCGTTTCAAAATAGCTGGCAAAGGACCGTGTTGTAGCAGAAGGGCTAGCGTAGGCCGCTGAGTTTATAGAAATCTATTTACGCGAGTGACAAGCAAAAGTCACCACTTTTGTTTCTGTCTTAACAGATTATGCCAGTAAATGTATTTTATATGAACTTCATTGTTACAACAGGACATTGCATGAACATTGTTACAATAGGACATTGCATGAATATTGTTACAACAGGACATTGCATGAACATTGTTACAACAGGACATTGCATGAACATTGTTACAACAGGACATTGCATGAACATTGTTACAACAGGACATTGCATGAACATTGTTACAACAGGACATTGCATGAACATTGTTACAACAGGACATTGCATGAATATTGTTACAACAGGACATTGCATGAATATTGTTACAATAGGACATTGCATGAACATTGTTACAACAGGACATTGCATGAACATTGTTACAATAGGACATTGCATGAACATTGTTACAACAGGACATTGCATGAACATTGTTACAACAGGACATTGCATGAACATTGTTACAATAGGACATTGCATGAATATTGTTACAACAGGACATTGCATGAATATTGTTACAACAGGACATTGCATGAATATTGTTACAATAGGACATTGCATGAACATTGTTACAACAGGACATTGCATGAACATTGTTACAACAGGACATTGCATGAACATTGTTACAACAGGACATTGCATGAACATTGTTACAACAGGACATTGCATGAACATTGTTACAACAGGACATTGCATGAACATTGTTACAACAGGACATTGCATGAACATTGTTACAACAGGACATTGCATGAACATTGTTACAACAGGACATTGCATGAACATTGTTACAACAGGACATTGCATGAACATTGTTACAACAGGACATTGCATGAACATTGTTACAACAGGACATTGCATGAACATTGTTGTAACAGGACATTTCATGAACATTGTTACAACAGGACATTGCATGAACATTGTCAAATAAAATTTATCAAGTGCATCGAATATGTAATCTGAACTTGTCATGAAGATGAAGTTGAACCAATGAAATATTGATAGAGTCAACAGTAAGAGAAGCTGTTCCACAACTTATGTATGGAAGCTTGAACAGTTGGCATGTTGCCCGCTACCATAAACATCTTGTTAGTAATGGCACTGTTTGCTTATATCTTCACTATTTTCTGTGTTTAAACAGTTTTTTTTTTCCTCTCACTCCTTTTATTTTGACAGAAAAAAGACAGACTGTTCTGGGAACCTGTATTGTGGTAGTCCTGGTCTTATTGTGGTACAACATGGGATGGTTAACTCCCCTAGGCAAGTATCACATTTCCGTTAACTTATCTTATATATCTTATATCCTTCCCGTGCCGTTAAACGTCACATATGTATCGCAAGGTAGTTTGCCAATTTTTCCTGTCTTCGGCGAGTCTTTCAACCTCATCAAGGTATTTTATGCCTGTTAATTTGGCCTCTCTTAACAATGTCTCATGTTTCACGTGGTCTGCCTCTTTTTCTTTGGCCTTTATAGCTTGTTTTGGGATTCTCTGATATTTTCTTCTTATCACCTGACCAAAATATGTCCATCGTCTTTTCCTGATCACCCATGAGACCTGGTTGTTGTTCAGTCATCTGTCTTATCTCTGCATTGTTCTTGAATTCCTTCCACTTGATGCCGAGTAATTTCCTTAGGCATTTGTTTTCAAAAATGTCTAATTTTTTGTTCCAGCTTTCGCATGCATAAATGAGGGTGGATATTACATTTGAATTAAATAGTCTTAACTTGGTTTTTGTGCTTATAACTTTTGAATTCCATATGTTCTCAAGATTCTTGAAGATCTATGCTTTTTTTGCAATTCTAATTCTAACTTCCTTTCTGGTGTCACCATCCTGGTCTATGTAGCTGTCATAGGTATGCAAATTGATTGACTTCTTCAATATCTGTCCCTTCTATGTGTATTTTTCCATTTTGATTTAGCGGAATTTTCATTATTTTCGTTTTGTCCTTGTTAATTTCAAGTACTATTTTGGTAGCCAGTGAGGACAGGCTATCTGTTTTTTCTTGCATGGAATTCTTGCATGGAATTCCGTGAACTACAATACTAGTAATACGAATATTTTAATCTTCTTTCCCTATTTATTTGTCCCATGTGTTTTTGTATGATAAAGGTGCAACACGAAATGTCACAACGGTGTGCTGTTCCTAGTTTTTTTTTCTTAAAATAGTTTTAACAGTTATTAAAAGCCTAACTGCAGAGAGTTTGCGCATAGTTATATATTTGGTTTTTATGTTACTTTCACATTATTTATGTTCTTACAGACATAGTGCATGTCTTGTCTTGTCTCCTATCCCATATTCCTTTAGGTGATGAGGGGACAAATAGACGTCTTGATAGGGCTCGACGATTTGTTTCATATAATGGGGTATTTAATGCTTGTGTATTTTCCTCTCTCCATCTCCCGCGTGGGCGGCCTCTTCCTCTGTTACCTATAAATCTTAGTGTGAGTGTTGTCTGTGATATACTGTCTGGTGGTAACCGTGTAACATTGCCAAACCATTAGACTTGCTGTTTCTGGATATAGTTTAATACTGGTGTTACTCCAACCTTTGCCCTGATGGTGTCATTTCTTATTTGGTCTCTTCTTATCACATTTAGTATTCTCATTAAACATATCATTTCTGTCATGATGATTTTTCTTTTGTTCTTGGCTGTTAGTGTCCATGTTTGACATTGATAGCATAGAGTTGGGAGGAAAACTGTGTTGTACAGTGCCTTTTTTGTTTTAGTTGCGATGTATTTGTTTTTCAGTAAAGGAGTCATTTGTCCAATGACCTGATTTGCTTTATTGCATTTGTTCTCAATCCCAGTGTCTATTTTCCCTGAGGATAATATTATGCTACCTAGGTATTCGAAATGTTTCACCTGTTTCAAAGGCTGCGTGTCTAGGAAGATCTTTGTTTGGATTTCTTCTCTCACTGAGTTCTGTTTTTTTTCAGCATTGATCTTTGTTGTGGCTTTGACATGCCCTTGCTAAATTATCCATGTTCTGATGTAGATATTTTTAAGTGCTTGATCATCAGCAAAAAGGAGTTCATTTATGGTCCACCTATTGGGTATGTCTTCTGGAAGGTGTTGTGGGTTTATTGACATTCTTTCTGGGGTTGGGCTGTTGGGCAGCTTTGTGGTGGAGTTTTTACTGTTTGTTAGCTTCTTAGCAGATGTTGTCAGTGAATAGTAAGGGAGATAGTACACTATACCTCACTCCAGATTTTATGATGAATGGTTCAGAGTGTCCTGCATTTGTTCTAACTGTACACTGACTGTTTTCATATAGGTTTTTTGCATGGGTTGATCAAATATGTACTAACCTCCCTAATGCTGTAAGATTTCCCACAGTTTACCTACTCTATCAAATGCTTTTTCTTGATCTACATAAGCTATGTACAGTATGGGAAGCCCCATGTGCCCTGGGCACTTAAGGTTCAGAGAGAGAGAGAGATGACAGTGGTGATTATTATGGTTGTTTGTTGCGTGGCGATTATGGTGGTTTTTTGTTGTGTGGTGATTATGGTGGTTGGTTGTTGTGTGGTGATTATCATGTGATTTCTTGTAACGATGATGATGATGATGATGTCCGATATGTTTTCAACTAACTGTACGTTTTACCATATTTTCAGCATACGTATACAAATACTCAGAGGTACAGACCATAACTAGTCCAGACATCCCCCCTTCTGTTCAAGTCAGTGAGAAAGAGAACCCAGAAGACCAAACTCTAGAAACCCTAACCAGAATCCTTAAGCGGAGGCTGCAAGAGAAGACCGACTCACCAAAGATTGAGTATACTTCTCCGTGTGGGAAGATCTGTGAGTATACTTCTCCGTGTGGGAAGATCTGTGAGTATTCTTCTCCGTGTGGGAAGATCTGTGAGTATACTTCTCCGTGTGGGAAGATCTGTGAGTATTCTTCTCCGTGTGGGAAGATCTGTGAGTATACTTCTCCGTGTGGGAAGATCTGTGAGTATTCTTCTCCGTGTGGGAAGATCTGTGAGTATTCTTCTCCGTGTGGGAAGATCTGTGAGTATTCTTCTCCGTGTGGGAAGATCTGTGAGTATTCTTCTCCGTGTGGGAAGATCTGTGAGTATTCTTCTCCGTGTGGGAAGATCTATGAGTATACTTCTCCGTGTGGGAAGATCTGTGAGTTGATATGTGCTACCTGTATACCAGTATTTGGATGTATGTTTCACAAACAGTTATTAGCTGTTAATAAAAGAAACAACCAGTGCACGATGGTTGTTGATAGAAACAACAAAAACTGTCGCATTGCTAAAGCAGCAGTGAAGAGAGACGACGGGGAAGTGGCAAAGTCGATTACATTTTGTGAACCTACACCCCCGCCCCCCCCCCCACCTCCTTACTGGAATCCAGTTTTGGTGACCGGAGAGAGGGGAGGGGGAGGTTGACTATCCCAATGATCTCAAGAGCTGTGCTGGCGGTGGCCTACTGCTGGCGGGGTCAACAAGCTGGATGGGTCGAGGGGAAGGGTTCAGACAAAGAGGGGCTACTGTCTGATAAGTTGGCTGGGGACAGACAAAGGGTTAAGGAGGGCCCAACAGGAACACCGTACAAGTCGGATGCTCTTAGTGTTTGGCAACACATTCTATGATGATGTGTGGGTTATATGAGCCTGGTGCTCATCCCGCGGAGACCCTCCAGGCCACGTCAGCGCCACACCCCATGTCAGTCCAGGCTACTGCTGGACATTTTCCTGTTTCGTGGAGACACTGCACAGAGGGAGTGGTCAAGCACTACTGTCCACAAATCAACAACTCTAAACACTATGCTATATAATGCAGAAAGTACCCTAACAAAAATTCCCCCTCCCCACCCCCGACAAAACACCTGCAACATGTGCATATCGACATAGCCTACATACAAGAGACAAACCTCAGTGACGGAGACAGATTTTCTATTTGAGGATATGAGACATTTCGTTTTGACAAGTATGGGGTTAAAGAAAGAATTTTGACGTTTCTCATTCGAAACCATCTTGGGAGCAGTGAAATAGACATTTGTACTATGAGCTAGTCTGAAATTTTAGATGTAGACATAAGAACACCAACTGAAAGAATCCGAATTTTGAATGTCTGCTGCCCTCCAAACAAAGACCTTGTGTTGGAGAGCATGGAAGTAACAGCCACGAAGTGCGCAGTTATTGCAGCCACTCAGACCGGTGGAAATACCAGAAAACAAACAGCAAAGGTGATGAAGTGGTGGCCTGAGAGATTACAATCTTCACCTGATCAACAATACTGAAGACAAGTCTAGATACTACTACAGAGCCTGGAAGACTACCTCCACCCCCAAACCTGGCCATCCGTTCAGGAGATATCCACCAAAAACTAGAACGGCAAGTGCTTGACCAACAGACAAAAAGTGATTAATAAAGCTAACCAAGAACACGGAGCAGGTCCCACATCAACAAAGGCTGCTGCCAATATGAAACCGCAGAGGACAAGACTTGGACAAATGTGCCTTGCTAACAGTCTGGTTTGCAGGCTTCTGAACATGCACGGAACAAACTGGAAATGGAAGTTGAGAACTTCAACAAAGCTCTCCTACAAGCATCAACCGAGTCTGTTCCACAAGGAGCAAGGAACATCTACAAGCCTTACTAAATATCTGCAGCAGTTAGAAGACGAGCTAATGAGAGTCAGAGACACAGATGAGAGGACGAGCTAAAGAAAGTCAGAGACACAGCTGAGGGGACGAGCTAATGAGAGTCAGAGACACAGCTGAGGGGACGAGCTAATGAGAGTCAGAGACACAGCTGAGAGAACGAGCTACACAGCTGAGAGGACGAGATAGAGAATCAAAGACACAGCTGAGGGATCGAGTTAATGAGAGTCAGAGACACAGCTGAGAGAACGAGCTACACAGCTGAGAGGACGAGATAGAGAATCAAAGACACAGCTGAGAGGACGAGCTAATGAGAGCCAGAGACACAGCTGAGGGAACGAGCTAATGAGAGTCAGAGACACAGCTGAGAAAGAACGAACAAATGAAGCCAACATCAGTCTCAAAACCATCACTGCTAAATAGAAAAAATCGTTAAACCAGAATACAAGAAACATATGGGGAGGAAAATAGAAAGACTGAACCTAGACAGAGATAGCAACAAACTGGAAACTTTCATGAGCCCTACATCATGAAAGGAGGTACAATAACAGTTAAGCTCAATCAGTCCCAAAGAAGACAGTGTACACAATTTTACTATTGTACTCGTATTTAATGTTCTTTCTTCAAATCTCTCATTTGTTTTTGTTCTTCCGTTATCGTGCACAACTGTACTAAGTGTAGGAACTGTACTATGTGTATTAACTGTACTAACTGTACTAATTGTACTAAATGTACTAAGTGTACTAACTGTACTAACTGTACTAACTGTACGAACTGTACTAAGTGTACTAACTGTAATAAGTGTACTAACTACACTATGTTAAGTATATTAAGTATACTGACTGTACTAACTGTACTAAATGTACTAACTGTACTAAGTGTACTAACTGTACTAAGTTACTAACTGTAAAGTAAGATAACAAATATTGTAGGATTAAACCTCGAAAAAATCGTAGACAAAGCACTTTAGTGAGACGTGAGAGAAAGAAAAATCACAAGAGAATTACCTGGGATTCGAACACGGACTCCGGTAGGACGAGCAGCCGTCTAGCCACGAGAGAACAGCGTACTATCGACTTAGCCAACTAGCACCCCAAAAAAGGTGTTTTGTTGACAAAG
The DNA here is from genome assembly GCA_009760885.1 of Achatina immaculata. Classification (NCBI taxonomy): domain Eukaryota; kingdom Metazoa; phylum Mollusca; class Gastropoda; order Stylommatophora; family Achatinidae; genus Lissachatina; species Lissachatina immaculata. Next base: position 5,314,094 of record CM019698.1, read on the forward strand.
TCTTTAGTAACCGCTCAGCAAACATAAGGGATCGTGACACCCGGAAAGAAACGAGGTCGTGACACACAGAAATTCCGTAGCTTAGATTCATTCTCTCTAGCAGGTACCAACTAGACAAACATACACACGGTCTCCTGCCATGTCTGGTGCAAACTTGAACAACAATAACAAACGAACGAATACTTATTACATGAAGTTAGTTTCAGGTATAGTTTTAAGGAACAATTTTTTATAAATAGGAAACTACGAGGTTTTGGTACGGTAAAGTAAGATAACAAATATTGTAGGATTAAACCTCGAAAAAATCGTAGACAAAGCACTTTAGTGAGACGTGAGAGAAAGAAAAATCACAAGAGAATTACCTGGGATTCGAACACGGACTCCGGTAGGACGAGCAGCCGTCTAGCCACGAGAGAACAGCGTTTTGTTGACTTTGTCAAACACCTTTTTTTTGGGGTGCTAGTTGGCTAAGTCGATAGTACGCTGTTCTCTCGTCAGCTTCCAATAATGTGTCTCTGACATACTAAGTTAATTCTCTCCCCACACCGTCACAAGAATACAATCAAATCACAAGTCTTGAATATCAGCCGTCAACTTACTCAACAAATTTATTAGCATCAACAGCACCGCTTTTTTTTTCAACTTCACAAAAGAAAACAACCATAGAAAAAAATGGATCTCACGATTTGCGATACTAAAACGTTAGCGTTTCCATGAAACCTCCAGACAAAAACAAACAAAACATACACGCACTGAAGATAACCTGTGGAAAAGCGTACACATACAGAAAATGGCATAAAGCAATTACATGTACTTGAACTTCTAGACTCACACAAAATTCATTCATTTCATTCATTTCATTCATTTCATTCATTCATTCAGCTTTCCAAGCCATCGCCGCTCATTGCTGCAGATAGGACCTGCCCTCCCCCCCTCCCTTTTCCTCTCTGTTCTTAGTCTTCTCCTGCCACTTGTCCGTTCTTGGGTTTTATATATGTGTGTGTTTGTTTGTTTGTTTGTTTGTTTGTTTGTTTCATTCAACAGCACAAAAATGTACATTTCACAACATAAAACTCTACATTTAACAACACAAAACACTTCATTTAACAACACAAAACTCTACACCTACATAAAGGTAACTTGCAAGAGTCGAGGGACGCTGTGTGAGATCAATATTTTAAACATTACTTTCTTAGCACATCAGAAAACTACGCCTTTAATACTTTAACTCTAAAAATAAAAAGAAGCATGTGTGACTCCGCCTCTACTGTGTTATTGGAGCATTCGTTAAGCCGGTGATGTGCCTTGAGGGGCACGATGTTTCTGATTTATATATTGTCTTGAAGCCGTGTTTTCTGGATGTTACTGGATAAGACATTCACTGACTCCAGCCAACAACTTCACGTTTCTGGATTGGTTAATCACTGACTTCAGACATCAACTTCATGTTTCTGGATTAGTTAATCACTGTCTCCAGCCATCAACTTCATGTTTCTGGATTAGCTAATCACTGTCTCCAGTCATTCTTCACTTCTAGGCTCTTTCAAACCTAAGGTTAGCAACACACTGACACGGAAGTCAAGCCAGTCCTGAGTAACACTTGGCATGAGGATTTACTGATGAAATGGATGAAAATGCAGATGGTGATGACGATAATCTGACAGCCGGCAGGTTTGCCCTGCCACACGGCGAGTCCATTCATACTTGAAAAACTCTGGAACAAATATAAACATCAATTTTCTCGACAGAGAAACCACACAAATCCTAGCTCTCCACGAATCTGGAGCTCCCTCATGTGTGACTTACCTCAGACTGAGGTTTCTACCACCTGGAACCTGTTCGTCCAGGTCATGACCGGACACACGCAAACAGACATACACAGCCACAACATACTCATTCACTCACATACTCATAACATACTAACTCACAACACAACATATTCACAACATACTCAGTCACAACATACTCACAACATAACACATTCACAACATACTCGGTCACAACATACAACATAACACATTCACAACATACTCAGTCACAACATACAACATAACACATTCACAACATACTCAGTCACAACATACTCACAACATAACACATTCTCAACATACTCGGTCACACCACACAACATAACACATTCACAACATACTCAGTCACAACATACTCACAACATAACACATTCTCAACATACTCACCCAAAGCAAGCTGTCAGTGCAGTCACTCAGCACATCTCACACAGCGGAACGAGACTGACAACCCTGAAGGAAGGGAAAAGGTTGGCTCATGGCCCATGACTTCCTGCAGGAGGGCTCTGAAGAACATATTCACTCACAATTAGAAATAGAGGAGACCAGAGGTCGATGAAGTAGCTACTGAAATACTTATATGACTGGGGAAGAAGACTAACATATAGACTGCTAGAAATCTTCAACTATAACCGAGAGAAAAAAGTTATCATAGCTAAAGGATTGAAGGAAGCAATCCTGATACATGTCCTAAAGAAAGACAAAACACCAATAGATCCTCACAACTATACAAACACTAGAAAACTCAGCTATAGTACTACAATGGCTCCCTTCACAAAGTGGAATAAATGGAAATGAAAATGCAGATGCCCTCTCCAAGCAGGGAGGAAGCAAAATGAAACAGATTAACCACCAAGTAACATATCAAGAAGTAAAAACCATCATCATCCATAACAAAATAAACACCAGCTGTAAAACAAAAATGGAAAAAGAATCAAAACAGGACCCCATTCATCAACTACAGAGATACCAGCAAACCACAATCTTTCGACTAAGAACGTGACTCTGCAGACTTCTAAACCACCTCTGTCACCTCAGAATATCGCACATAAACGAGTGTCCCTGCAGCTTTGGGATCCAGACACCGGAACACACCATGAAAACCTGCCTGCCCAACCCACTCAAACTCCCGAGCACAGATCTGACCCGAGAGAGAACTGAAAGCGTGGGGCTGACACTCAAGTCTCTGAGCACAGATCTGGGCAGAGAGAGAGAGAGAGAGAGAGAGAGAGAGAGGGGAACTGAAAGCTGTAGGGCTGACACTCAAGTCTCTGAGCACAGATCTGGGCAGAGAGAGAGAGAGAGGAACTGAAAGCTGTGGGGCTCACACTCAAGTCTCTGAGCACAGATCTGGGCAGAGAGAGAGAGAGAGGAACTGAAAGCTGTGGGGCTCACACAAGCCTGGAGAAGATGGCGGACTGCGTCAGGGCGACAGAGCTGCAGATTTAGCATGACCAACCTTTCCCGAACGCTGAAGAAGAAGCAACAGACCTAAACAGTTACAGACCCTCAGCCGACTGACCTGCACAGGAAACATGCTTCAACGCATGGAGAACACCAGACTGGGTTGGCATCTTGAAGACACCCACAGTACGCTTAGTTCATGCAACATGCATCTACTAAAGATCAGGTAACATACATAGCTCAGGAAATAGAACACGTTTTTCACGAAAAGGAAAGTTACTCTTGCAATGTGGGTAGACTTCTTCTTTGACAAAGTGTGGAAAACTAGTATGACAGTATAACTACTCAGAAAACTAGGTATGCAAAAGAACGTACAAACGGATCTGCCAGTACCGTGAGAATAGAACTGCCAAAGTTAAAGTCCAAGGACAGAATAGGAGGAAGAATATCCTATAGCAATGAGTTCCATAGGGAGGAGTCCTACCGTCAACATTCTTTCTGACTTTCATTAATGATATCACAGAGAACATGGCCGTATGCTCACGATTTGGTCATATGAACTCCGAGAAATTCTCCATCACTGCAACTAGCAGAATGTAGCAAGCCCTCACATCAAAAACCATTTATGTAACTCATGACTGGTCAGAGTTAATGAAAGAAAGACAACTTACACAGTATTTTCCTCATCTACCTGTCCTGACAGTCAAACCCAAGGCTAAATTGCCATGCATTGCATCAATAAGAAGTTCTCATCTACCTGTCCTCGCAGGTCAAACCCAAGGCTAAATAGCCATGCATTGCGCCAGTAAGAAGTTCTTATCTACCTCTCCTCGCAGGTCAAACTCAAGGAGAAATAGCCATGCATAAGAAGTCCTCATCTACCTGGGATGCAGCGCAATTATATCTTTGATTATGGCATCGCAGCATTGGCAAAAACCGGCACAATCCAGCTTTAACAAGTCAAGCAGCCCCAAAATCAAGCCACGAGAGTCACTATAGAGGCAAAGAGAACAATACAAGAGCTGGAAAAAAAGATGGACGATATAAGAGATAACAGAGCACAGAAGCAGGCAGAACAGTTCATGAGATTAGAAAGCTACCCACTGCACACAAGAATTAAGGGCTAGGAAGAGGCAGATTTCAACGGGTTGCCTTCGCAGAGATAACTAAGACAATGATGAGAGAAAACCCAATTTGTGCTGAAGCTATCTCCAGATCATTCAGCTTCTCTAGCACATGCCAAGTATGGGTCAAGTATGAGTGAACCATAAACTCCCAGAGAACATCACAGAAATAGCAAGCAAGAACAACCAGACAGATACACAAAGGAACTCGTTGGCTATCAAGTACACAGAGGAAAACTTCCAAAGTATCAGCTGGACACTTGCCTATACTGACGGGTCTGCAACCAGTCTTATGGAAAACAGTGGACCGGGTGAACATATTCTGCAGGAGTGCCTAATATACGAGGTACAAAAAAAATATGATGTGGCCAAGTAAAGCAGGATTTCTCCTTACAAAAATGGGTTCCTACTGGATTGATTGATTACATGTGGAGTACAGTTTATCTTAGAAATCTCTTCTTCTTGTTGCTGGTGTTAACAATCACCTAGTTTTCTGTATTATACATCAAGAAAACACAACAAGACACCCAGGTTTCCAACTCCACAGAATAATACAAATACAACAACTCAACGTAACTTGACCGTCTTTCAACCAACAAACCGGTCAACAATAAGGACTCCAACAAAACCCATCATCAGACTACACACATTTATTAATGGACAAGAAATGAGGGTGACAATCGTGAAGATGTATACGTAGCCATCAGGCTAAACAAGAATTACATTTAGCAGTGCCCGGCATGAGAAGACTCTACGCCATATGGGCAAGAAAACATTACAATGATCTATACACAAAGAATCATACTTACAATCTTGCTAAAAACCTCAACTCACACAGGGAAAATAAAAAAAAGAAACTAACTCTAACAACAAGGCTCTCTCTACCACATTTCTAGAGACAATCACACAGCTCAACAAAAACACGTCCACACAGTTCCACGTTCAAACCAAGACTCTCCTTAACGACGTGCTTTGCACACGGACGTTTCTAACGACGTGCTTTGCACACGTACATGAGTTGTGGTCTACGCGAACACAACTATTAGCAATACACAAATAGTCTCTGTACAGAATTGCTATTCTGTTACACAAGGCCCACATCCGCTAAAGAGAATCCAGCTCCAACTGACCAACAATTATTTCAAAATTATACGAATCGACGCCTGAGAATGATGAAGAAGAAAAAGAAGAAGAAATACATTAGCAAAGTATTTCTATTTCTATGCTTTTTGCTACGTCCCTTTTACAATAATATTTCAAACCTACAGTCAGCCATGTCCAACAGTTCCATATGTTAGTTTTATTAGAAGAATCATCTCAGAGTTTGATAAAGATTTAGTCCGGTTTTAAGGAAAGAAGTGGGAATAGAGCATAGTGTATGGATGGTTTATGATTTAGTTCAGTTCACTTTTCTAGAGGGACAAATGTTTAATACAGACATTCTCTAGAGGGACAAATGTTTAATACAGACATTCTCTAGAGAAGCAAATGTTTGGTACAGACATTCTGTAGAGAGACAAATGTTTAATACAAACATTTTCTAGACAGGCAAATGTTTAATATAGACATTCTCTATAAAGACAAATGTTTAACACAGATATTCTCTAGAGAGGCAAATATTTATTATAAAATCTCTAAGTTGCCCTTGTAATGCTCAGAATATTTGTACTGAAAGAGCCGTATTAAATGCACTCTCATTCGCAAGTTTCTGTTCGATGGACGCCACTGTATCGCCATTTAGAAGCTTTACAACCTGGCAAATTATTGACATAAATCCACGCTCGATAGTTGAGCTCAGAATTTTTTTCTTCAAAAAAGGTGTCGACAAAACTCTAAACTTTGTCTTACAGTCTCGAATTTTTCATTTTTTTTTTTTGTGAGGCAGATGTTGAGACAGTTATATCTTCTTCATTTGTTCCCTGTCTGTATGCACCATGTACGTGCTCGAAGAGTGTCATGGCAGCAATGTTCCTGGAGTTTTTCCTGTACTGGACAGCCTGTTTGATGTACCTGCATGTTTGTTTCTCTCATTTCCTCTGTTGTAGAATGATGAGTGGTTATTTGAGAGTGGCGTGGCCTGTTTACGGTCAGAATCATTGTGCACTGATCTTTTCTACTTAAGTTATATTGCCCACAATGTTCACGGTTAGACAAATGGCTAAACAGCGAACAAAATAATCATTTTCTCATTGAGTTCCATTACGTTGCTTCGAAGTAGACCACTACATTATCACTGCGACTATGTGCAACTGATCCATGTCTGGCCAGTAGACACTAGAACAGCGAACGGTGTACCTGGCAGATCTATATTAATGATTCATTTCGTTGACTCCTATAGATTCCCGGATTTAATTATTTCAAAAAATATGTTTGAGGAGTGATGGCGTTCTTTCGTTTTCTTGTTTATTTCAAGAGACTGAAAAGTCAGTAATACAAACATATCGTCTACATGTAACAATCGCGCTACATTTAATTCACACAAGTCATCAAAATTTCACTTACAGTACATCAGTAACAGCAGTGTTAGCCAAACAGACACTTGTGACCTGGTTTATCGGGCTCGAGTATGTGTTTTAAAGGTTAGAAGTGCAGTTAAACAATCAAAGACATCTTTTTAGAAAACATTTCCAAAAGAAGAAATCCGTGTGCTGGTGTCTGAGTTTAATCTCAGTTTTGATTCAAGAGAGGGATGCCACAGGAAGAGAGCCTGTCGCTGAGAAGAAGAAGATATAAATCTCAGTTTTGATTCAAGAGAGGGATACCACAGGAAGAGAGCCTGTCGCTGAGAAGAAGAAGATATAAATCTCAGTTTTGATTCAAGAGAGGGATGCCACAGGAAGAGAGCCTGTCGCTGAGAAGAAGAATATAATCTCAGTTTTGATTCAAGAGAGGGATGCCACAGGAAGAGAGCCTGTCGCTGAGAAGAAGAAGATAATAATCTCAGTTTTGATTCAAGAGAGGGATGCCACAGGAAGAGAGCCTGTCGCTGAGAAGAAGAAGATATGCGAGCACGGAGGAAAACAATCAGTAATATGAAATACAGACGATTCCTACAAGAAAATGGAAAGCTGGATGAAACCAAAGTACTTTCTTGCTTTAATAACTTAAATATCATCATCATCATCATCATCATCATCATCATCAACAACAACAACAACAACATCATGTGTGGTTATCGTGCTTCACAATAGATCATGATCTTTAGTGCTTCCCGCCAAATTTCTGTCATAGCGACTTTTTGTCATAATCATTGTCAGAATATCCATCTTCTTCTTCTTTCTCTGCTCCTTGTTTTATCTTCTCTTACGATACTTTTAGCTCAGTGTTGATCATAATCCCGAAAGACACAATCCCGAAAGACATAATCTCGAACGCCAGAATCCGCAATGCCGAATCCCAACAAATCAACATACAATTCGCGAAAATCACAATCCCGAAAGATTAAAATCATGAAAGATTAAACTCCTGAATGCTGAACTCTTAAAGCCGTAGCCTAGTGACCCACGAGTATTGTTAGGCCAAACCTGTGCTCTGTAAATCAGCGCTTGTAGAAAGGGCTTCCGAGCACCCAAAACAACATCAAGGTATGGCACAAGAAAGATGGGAAAATGTTACTAGTGAATCCTCTTGCTAGTGTATGTCGAATCACAGAAGACTTTCAAACAGAGCAGCGCCCTCTAGTTACTATGTTCTCCTGGGAGAACCACGCACCGAGAGAGAGAGAGAGAGAGAGAGAGAAGAGAGAGAGAGAGAGAGAGAGAGAGAGATCTATTAATCGGCTTGCAAGACTTCGAAATATTGTTTTAATGATGGCCAAAGTCTGTCATCTCTTAAAGACTACTTGGGTTCATCTGTCCAACATCCTTGTTATACACCTTCATGCGTACGATCTTCTTGTTAGTTTTATTTTTAAAACCTTTTTTCCACTATTTTAAATTATCAGTAATTTTAAAAATAATTCACTATGTTGTGTATTCATTTCTGCATCATTTTCAGTTATGGAGGTATACCTTATGAAGTAATTTCGTCCGGCTGTTGTACAAAAATACTTATGTTATTATAGTCTATTATGCCATATAACGTGATCTATGAAGTGTTTTGTACTGTTTTTATATATTTCTCAAATCCACTTTCAACAATATTTTTTTTAAAGAAATGTTTATTCAGAATTATAATTTCAGGATTTTTATTTTAATTTTTTGCGATTTTAGAATTTTTATCTTTCGGGATTTCAGCATTCGGCCTCGTATCTCTTCATTGGCATGTTTGTTAGTGTCCTAAAGTTAGCTTCACAATCCAGCCAAAAGATGCAGCGAGGTCACGTTTCTCTGTATCTCCATGTGTTCCTACAGTTAAAGGTTGTACAGATCAGACCTGCAAACGGCCCCTGAACTCAGATCCAGAACAAAGGCTAAAAGAAATTATTACATCACCAAAATTGACCCTCTCTGCTTCGGAGCGTGACCTGATCTTGTCCATTGGTCGAGAGATCCCGGAGAATGACGTCATCTTCGTGTCTGCCAGCTCTTCCAATCACTACAATGAGATGCAGGCAATGTTCTACAATCTCCACACTGTTGTGTACCCTAACATCACCAGCTTTGGCATGGTTTTCTTCGATCTAGGACTAACAGCGCATCAACGGCAGGCAGTACGTAAAGTATTTATGTAAACTTTCAGTCAGCACCTTAATAGCACATGTTCTAATTAGCACAAGTGCATCATTAATTAACTCTTCCACACCCACTTACAAACAATAAAAACAGCTGCATATTTAAGTTGTAACAGTTTCAGTGTTTTGTTGTTGTTGTTTTTTTTTTTTGGAAACCAGCTTTTCTAGCACTCTTCCTGTATTCTGACCAGTGATAAATTAACCACAGTCCCGTCTCTCCCCCTCCTCCCAACTTTTCTTGTATTCTTATCAATGATAAATTAACCACAGTCCCGTCTCCCCTTCCTTCCCCCCCCCCCCAAACTTTTCTTGTATTCTTACCAGTGATAAATTAACCACAGTCCCGTCTCCCCTACCCCTCCACCAACTGATCTGACCGGTGACAAATTAACCGTCAACCTTGTCCCTAGGCTAAACTTACCTTTTTCTTCTTTCTCCTTTTCTTCATCTTCCTCCTTTTCTTCTTCTTCCTCCTTTTCTTCTTCTTTCTTCTATTCTCTTTCCTTTTCTTTATCTTCCTCCTTTTCTTTGTCTTCATCATTTTCTTCTTTTTTCCCCTTTTCATCGTCTTCCTCTTTTTCTTCATCTTCATCATTTTCTTCTTTTTTCTCCTTTTCTTCGTCTTCTTCCTTTTCTTCATCTTTTCCTTTTCTTCTTCTTTCTCCTTTTCTTCTTTTTTCTCCTTATCTTCCTCCTTTTCTTCATCTTCCTTCTTTTCTTCTTCTTCCTCCTTTTCTTCTTCTATATCCCTGGAACTGTGACCTGATGCTCTTCTTTGCAGCTGATGTGATGAAAATGTCGAGGCACAGGATCGTATCGGATTGGGAGCGGGTTACCGTAGTTTTCTTTTCAGCCCTTGGGTGGAGCTAACAAGCAGAGGATGTCCAAAAACTTCTTTAGCAGATTCCACCACCATGGGGACTGTGGCGGTCTCTGTCCCGTTAGCCAGACCAGGGCTGTTACTGGGAGAGGGGAGGGGTACCAACGGATAGGTAGGACAAGGCCTTGGTCAGCTGTGATTTGCCAGACCTGACACTGGCGTTTCAGTTATTGGTTGCTGACTGCCTGTAACAGACAGCTCTCTCTCTCTCTCTCTCTCTCTCTCTCTCTCTCACACACACACACACAGACACCTTCAGACCTACACTATTTATCTCCTATATAAACTTTGTAAAACTAATCTGTATTAGCATTTTTTCCATGATGCCTAGCCCACTGCACTCCTAGACTAAAGCGGTTCAGCCTAACTGGTAATCCCCCAGAAGTTATGAATGTGTCTTTGACATTTATAATATAAAATAATCAGAAAATAGTATTGTTGTCCTTTCATATAATTAATAGATTTTTAAAATTTTAAATAAAACCAAGGAAATATGAGTGAAAATATTAAAACTATTATCTTGTTGCAATTGATCTTGACAAGTGATTTCCAATGTACTTGAAAACTAGAGCAGTTCTATTTTTAATGCCACTAGGGCCTAGATGTTGAGAAATTCTGCACTCTGTTCATTCTGTCTACTTGTGCTCTGCCCCACACAAAACACTCCAGAGAAGAAGGTTTTCAAAATGCATGAAAAGTGAAACATGTACAACTTGAAACTGATACATGCTTACAGATTTTAACACATTTGTAGTATTTATCCTTGTGATTAAAAAGAACATTGTTGTATACAAAATATATGGACTTTTAAAAAATATACATAAATCTGTAGTCCTAAAAGATCTATAAAGTGATCCTATAAAGTCTGTGTCCAAGGCAGCTGCCAAGATGAGGCTGATGGTAACAGAGACACTGAATGTCCAAGTAGCTGCCAATGATAAATTAACCACAGTCCCGTCTCCTCTTCCCCTCCCCCTAACTTTTCTTCTATTCTTACCAGTGATAATTAACCACAGTCCCGTCTCCTCTTCCCATCCCCCCAACTTTTCTTGTATTCTTACAAGTGATAAATTAACCACAGTCCCTTCTCCCCCCCCCAACTTTTCTTGTATTCTTACCAATGATAAATTAACCACAGTCCCGTCTCCTCTTCCCCTCCCCCTAACTTTTCTTGTATTCTTACAAGTGATAAATTAACCACAGTCCCTTCTCCCCCCCCCCCCCAACTTTTCTTGTATTCTTACCAATGATAAATTAACCACATTCCCGTCTCCACCTCCTTTCCCCTCCCCAACTTTTCTTGTATTCTTATCAGTGATAAATTAACCACAGTCCCGTCTCCCCCTCCCCCCAACTTTTCTTGTATTCTTACCAATGATAAATTAACCACAGTCCTGTCTCTCTCTCCTTCTCCCCCCCCCCCCCCCAACTTTTCTTCTATTCTTACCAATGATAAATTAACCAAAATCTCGTCTCCCTCTCCTTCTCCCCCCCTCCCAACTTTTCTTGTATTCTTACCAATGATAAATTAACCAAAATCTCGTCTCCCTCTCCTTCTCCCCCCCCCCAACTTTTCTTGTATTCTTACCAATGATAAATTAACCAAAATCTCGTCTCCCTCTCCTTCTCCCCCCCTCCCTCCCAACTTTTCTTGTATTCTTACCAATGATAAATTAACCAAAATCCCGTCTCCCTGTCCTTCTCCCCCCCTCCCAACTTTTCTTGTATTCTTACCAATGATAAATTAACCAAAATCCCGTCTCCCCCTCCTTCCCCCCCCCCACTCTTCTTCTTTTCTGACCAGTGATAAATTAACCACAGTCCCGTCTCCCCTACCCCTCCACCAACTGATCTGACCGGTGACAAATTAACCGTCAACCTTGTCCCTAGGCTAAACTTACCTTTTTCTTCTTTCTCCTTTTCTTCATCTTCCTCCTTTTCTTCTTCTTCCTCCTTTTCTTCTTCTTTCTTCTATTCTCTTTCCTTTTCTTTATCTTCCTCCTTTTCTTCATCTTCCTCCTTTTCTTCATCTTCCTCCTTTTCTTCATCTTCCTTCTTTTCTTCATCTTCCTCCTTTTCTTTGTCTTCATCATTTTCTTCTTTTTTCCCCTTTTCATCATCTTCCTCTTTTTCTTCATCTTCATCATTTTCTTCTTTTTTCTCCTTTTCTTCGTCTTCTTCCTTTTCTTCATCTTTTTCCTTTTCTTCTTCTTTCTCCTTTTCTTCTTCTTTCTCCTTATCTTCCTCCTTTTCTTCATCTTCCTCCTTTTCTTCTTCTTCCTCCTTTTCTTCTTCTATATCCCTGGAACTGTGACCTGATGCTCTTCTTTGCAGCTGATGTGATGAAAATGTCGAGGCACAGGATCGTATCAGATTGGGAGCGGGTTACCGTAGTTTTCTTTTCAGCCCTTGGGTGGAGCTAACAAGCAGAGGATGTCCAAAAACTTCTTTAGCAGATTCCACCACCATGGGGACTGTGGCGGTCTCTGTCCCGTTAGCCAGACCAGGGCTGTTACTGGGAGAGGGGAGGGGTACCAACGGAGAGAGGTGGGACAAGGCCTTGGTCAGCTGTGATTTGCCAGACCTGACACTGGCGTTTCAGTTATTGGTTGCTGACTGCCTGTAACAGACAGCTCTCTCTCTCTCTCTCTCTCTCACACACACACACACAGACACCTTCAGACCTACACTATTTATCTCCTATATAAACTTTGTAAAACTAATCTGTATTAGCATTTTTTCCATGATGCCTAGCCCACTGCACTCCTAGACTAAAGCGGTTCAGCCTAACTGGTAATCCCCCAGAAGTTATGAATGTGTCTTTGACATTTATAATATAAAATAATCAGAAAATAGTATTGTTGTCCTTTCATATAATTAATAGATTTTTAAAATTTTAAATAAAACCAAGGAAATATGAGTGAAAATATTAAAACTATTATCTTGTTGCAATTGATCTTGACAAGTGATTTCCAATGTACTTGAAAACTAGAGCAGTTCTATTTTTAATGCCACTAGGGCCTAGATGTTGAGAAATTCTGCACTCTGTTCATTCTGTCTACTTGTGCTCTGCCCCACACAAAACACTCCAGAGAAGAAGGTTTTCAAAATGCATGAAAAAGTGAAACATGTACAACTTGAAACTGATACATGCTTACAGATTTTAACACATTTGTAGTATTTATCCTTGTGATTAAAAAAGAACATTGTTGTATACAAAATATATGGACTTTTAAAAAATATACATAAATCTGTAGTCCTAAAAGATCTATAAAGTGATCCTATAAAGTCTGTGTCCAAGGCAGCTGCCAAGATGAGGCTGATGGTAACAGAGACACTGAATGTCCAAGTAGCTGCCAAGATGAGGCTGATGGTAACAGAGACACTGAATGTCCAAGTAGCTGCCAAGATGAGGCTGATGGTAACAGAGACACTGAATGTCCAAGTAGCTGGCAAGATGAGGCTGATGGTAACAGAGACACTGAATGTCCAAGGCAGCTGCCAAGATGAGGCTGATGGTAACAGAGACACTGAATGTCCAAGTAACTGCCAAGATGAGGCTGATGGTAATAGAGACACTGAATGTCCAAGTAGCTGCCAAGATGAGGCTGATGGTAACAGAAACACTGAATGTCCAAGTAGCTGCCAGGATGAGGCTAATGGTAACAGAGACATTGAATGTCCAAGTAGCTGCCAAGATGGGGCTGATGGTAACAGAGACACTGAATGTCCAAGTAGCTGCCAAGATGGAGACATTGAATGTTATATTACAAGATCAGGGGTATCTTTGCTGCACAAAATGATCTTTTCTTATTTTCCAGACAGAGAAGAATTGTAAATGTCAGGTTCTGACCTTTCCTAAACAGCATTTCCCCAAACATGTCAGTAATCTGTACTGCTACAGCTGGAAACCACTGATTGTATTTGTAAGTTATATTCCTCCTAAAATCTTACCATACATTTTACTATTTAAATCTTCAATTTGTTTTGTCATGGTTTTATGACAGTGGTGTCATATATATGTCATACATATTGTTTGTCTTTTGATGGTTTATAAATTTTTCAAGTGTTAAGGTCAAGGAAAATAATGGTTTAAAAAATAGTGGTATTAAAAATTTTAATTTGTAAATCGAAGATTATGTAATATTTCAGCACCTATACAACATCAACAACTAAAAAAAAAAAAAAAATGATGAAGAGAAATATTTAAATATAATGCAGATTGAATCACTTTCAAACTGAAATATAGCATGTAGGATAGCTAATGTACAAATGATTTTTTCCACACTGTAATTTCTACTTGTTAAAATGTTAAAGGATTGTCACCACTGCATGTTAGAGAAGTCTATAAGTTCTCCAGGGTCATCCTAGGAAGGAGAATCTCAGTGTGTTGAAGAAGTCTATAAGTTCTCCAGGGTCATCCTAGGAAAGAGAATCTCAGCATGTTGAAGAAGTCTATAAGTTCTCCAGGGTCATCCTAGGAAGGAGAATCTCAGCACGCTGAAGAAGTCTTATAAGTTCTCCAGGCTAATCCTAGGAAGGAGACTCTCAGCACGCTGAAGAAGTCTTATAAGTTCTCCAGGGTCATCCTAGGAAGGAGAATCTCAGCACGCTGAAGAAGTCTTATAAGTTCTCCAGGTCATCCTAGGAAGGAGAATCTCAGCACGCTGAAGAAGTCTTATAAGTTCTCCAGGGTCATCCTAGGAAGGAGAATCTCAGCACGCTGAAGAAGTCTTATAAGTTCTCCAGGGTCATCCTAGGAAGGAGAATCTCAGCACGCTGAAGAAGTCTTATAAGTTCTCCAGGGTCATCCTAGGAAAGAGAATCTCAGCACGCTGAAGAAGTCTTATAAGTTCTCCAGGGTCATCCTAGGAAGGAGAATCTCAGCATGTTGAAGAAGTCTATAAGTTCTCCAGGGTCATCCTAGGAAGGAGAATCTCAGCATGTTGAAGAAGTCTATAAGTTCTCCAGGGTCATCCTAGGAAGGAGAATCTCAGCATGCTGAAGAAGTCTTATAAGTTCTCCAGGGTCATCCTAGGAAGGAGAATCTCAGCACGCTGAAGAAGTCTTATAAGTTCTCCAGGGTCACCAAAATCTCGTCTCCCTCTCCTTCTCCCCCCCCCCCCCAACTTTTCTTGTATTCTTACCAATGATAAATTAACCAAAATCCCGTCTCCCTCTCCTTCTCCCCCCCCCCCCAACTTTTCTTGTATTCTTACCAATGATAAATTAACCAAAATCCCGTCTCCCTCTCCTTCTCCCCCCCCCCCCTCCCAACTTTTCTTGTATTCTTACCAATGATAAATTAACCAAAATCCTGTCTCCCCTACCCCTCCACCAACTGATCTGACCGGTGACAAATTAACCGTCAACCTTGTCCCTAGGCTAAACTGACCTTTTTCTTCTTTCTCCTTTTCTTCATCTTCCTCCTTTTCTTCTTCTTCCTCCTTTTCTTCTTCTTTCTTCTATTCTCTTTCCTTTTCTTTATCTTCCTCCTTTTCTTCTTCTTCCTCCTTTTCTTCTTCTTCCTCCTTTTCTTCTTCTTCCTCCTTTTCTTCATCTTCATCATTTTCTTCTTTTTTCTCCTTTTCTTCATCTTCCTCCTTTTCTTCATCTTCCTCCTTTTCTTCTTCTTCCTCCTTTTCTTCTTCTTCCTCCTTTTCTTCTTCTTTCTCCTTATCTTCCTCCTTTTCTTCATCTTCCTCCTTTTCTTCATCTTCCTCCTTTTCTTCTTCTTCCTCCTTTTCTTCTTCTATATCCCTGGAACTGTGACCTGATGCTCTTCTTTGCAGCTGATGTGATGAAAATGTCGAGGCACAGGATCGTATCGGATTGGGAGCGGGTTACCGTAGTTTTCTTTTCAGCCCTTGGGTGGAGCTAACAAGCAGAGGATGTCCAAAAACTTCTTTAGCAGATTCCACCACCATGGGGACTGTGGCGGTCTCTGTCCCGTTAGCCAGACCAGGGCTGTTACTGGGAGAGGGGAGGGGTACCAACGGATAGGTAGGACAAGGCCTTGGTCAGCTGTGATTTGCCAGACCTGACACTGGCGTTTCAGCTATTGGTTGCTGACTGCCTGTAACAGACAGCTCTCTCTCTCTCTCTCTCTCTCTCTCTCTCTCTCTCTCACACACACACACACAGACACCTTCAGACCTACACTATTTATCTCCTATATAAACTTTGTAAAACTAATCTGTATTAGCATTTTTTCCATGATGCCTAGCCCACTGCACTCCTAGACTAAAGCGGTTCGGCCTAACTGGTAATCCCCCAGAAATTATGAATGTGTCTTTGACATTTATAATATAAAATAATCAGAAAATAGTATTGTTGTCCTTTCATATAATTAATAGATTTTTAAAATTTTAAATAAAACCAATGAAATGTGAGTGAAAATATTAAAACTATTATCTTGTTGCAATTGATCTTGACAAGTGATTTCCAATGTACTTGAAAATTAGAACAGTTCTATTTTTAATGCCACTAGGGCCTAGATGTTGAGAAATTCTGCACTCTGTTCATTCTGTCTACTTGTGCTCTGCCCCACACAAAACACTCCAGAGAAAAAAAGGTTTTCAAAATGCATGAAAAAGTGAAACACGTACAACTTGAAACTGATACATGTTTACAGTTTTTAACACCTTTGTAGTATTTATCTTTGTGATTAAAAAAGAACATTGCTGTATACAAAATATATGGACTTTTAAAAAATATACATAAATCTGTAGTCCTAAAAGATATATAAAGTGATCCTATGAAGTCTGTGTCCAAGGCAGCTGCCAAGATGAGGCTGATGGTAACAGAGACACTGAATGTCCAAATAGCTGCCAAGATGAGGCTGATGGTAACAGAAACACTGAATGTCCAAGTAGCTGCCAAGATGAGGCTGATGGTAACAGAGACATTGAATGTCCAAGTAGCTGCCAAGATGAGGCTGATGGTAATAGAGACATTGAATGTCCAAGGCAGCTGCCAAGATGAGGCTGATGGTAACAGAGACACTGAATGTCCAAGTAACTGCCAAGATGAGGCTGATGGTAATAGAGACACTGAATGTCCAAGTAGCTGCCAAGATGAGGCTGATGGTAACAGAAACACTGAATGTCCAAGTAGCTGCCAGGATGAGGCTAATGGTAACAGAGACATTGAATGTCCAAGTAGCTGCCAAGATGGGGCTGATGGTAACAGAGACACTGAATGTCCAAGTAGCTGCCAAGATGGGGCTGATGGTAACAGAGACATTGAATGTTATATTACAAGATCAGGGGTATCTTTGCTGCACAAAATGATCTTTTCTTATTTTCCAGACAGAGAAGAATTGTAAATGTCAGGTTCTGACCTTTCCTAAACAGCATTTCAGCATGTCGGAGAAATCTATAAGTTCTCCAGGCTCATCCAGGAAGGAGAATCTCCGCGTGTTGAAGAAGTCTATAAGTTCTCCAGGCTTATCCTAGGAAGGAGAATCTCAGTGTGTTGAAGAAGTCTATAAGTTCTCCAGGCTTATCCTAGGAAGGAGAATCTCAGCATGTTGGAGAAGTCTATAAGTTCTCCAGGGTCATCCTAGGAAGGAGAATCTCAGTGTATTGAAGAAGTCTATAAGTTCTCCAGGCTCATCCTAGGAAGGAGAATCTCAGTGTATTGAAGAAGTCTATAAGTTCTCCAGACTCATCCTAGGAAGGAGAATCTCAGTGTGTTGAAGAAGTCTATAAGTTCTCCAGGCTCATCCTAGGAAGGAGAATCTCAGCATGTCGGAGAAGTCTATAAGTTCTCCAGGCTCATCCTAGGAAGGAGAATCTCAGCATGTCAGAGAAGTCTATAAGTTCTCCAGGCTCATCCTAGGAAGGAGAATCTCAGCATGTCAGAGAAGTCTATAAGTTCTCCAGGCTCATCCTAGGAAGGAGAATCTCAGTACAACACATGTGCTCCATATGACCAGTGAGAACTCTTATGAACTGGAGGTGAGACTCAGTCTCACACCAAAGTCTGAAATTAACTGAGAGACAATATGCTTATCCATGCAGCCAGTTAATTCTGGATTAACTTCTATGTATTCTATGTATATAATCTCTACATATTGTACCAAAGTAACAAGGATCAGTCCATATTTTCTATAGTAACCTTAGCTGAAAGTTTAGCTCTTGTTGTCTGTGTCCAGTTTCTTTCAAACATGCTCCTGCTTACTCACACATGATGGCATATGTTCAACCATTACATCTCTTTTCTTTACTGCGCAAAATAAATAAATAATGAACTGATCACTCTATATCACTAACTTTAATTCTTTGTAAAAAGTTGTGGCCTAATCTTTCCCCAGGCTGCAATGTCCAAAGCCAGGAGGTTGGTTGTATGGCAGGATGCTTCTATCAGATGGCAATATGACCCACAAGAACTTCTGGACAGAGCAGAGAAATTTGGGTTCCAGTATATCAGATATGATGGATCTGACAGTATCTCGGTGAATACCATTAAGCAGGTTAGCTGTGACACTTATGTTCAGTTTCATGGCCCCTGTTTCTGATGCTTTTCTGTTTCTTCTGTTGCTTCTGTTTCTTCTGTTTCAGTTACCAATGTTTTTATGAGGTCCATGAAAACCTCTTTTAGTGTGATCTGGTAATGATCTTAGTGATGTTTACACATCTTAGTGATGTTTACACATCATTACTTGTACTGGCTCAAGATGGATCATGAATTGTACAGAAGAAATTTTTACAAATCCTATCATATCTATGGATCCAAGTAGTTGAACCTGTACCCTGTTTCAAGTGGATGTCCCTTCAGTGCTATCTTACATCTTACACCCTTCCCATGCCATTATAAATCACATAGGGATAGCATAGTTGTTTGCCAAGTTTTCCTGTTTTCTGCAAGTTTTTCAACTTAATCAAGTGATGTTATGCCCATTAAACTGGCTTCTCTTAACAATGTCAGCTTTAGAGTTTCACATTGTCAACCTCTTTTTCTTCAGCCTGTTGTGTTCCACTTGATAGCTATACCTCAGTTCTATACTAGTCATTTATGTTGTGGTTTTTCAAAGATGACTCATGGAGCATTCAGCAGCAAACATGTGTAACACAGAAAACACTAACAAAGAAACAACTATTAAATCAAGCATGTTCTAGAAATTTTCACAGTTAACTCATTCTTCAGCTCTGACAATATGTACTCTCTCTGGTCAGTGCCGGTCAGGCATTGGTCGTCGTTGTTTTCCATGACCATCTATCCTTTGCTCTTTCTAAAATTTGTGTTGTGGACTGTCATCTGTGCCACTCGTTTAGTTCATCAAGTATCTTGTTTCTTTGTCTTTCTCTGTCATTTTTTCCTTCCAGTTTTCCTGTTGTCATTAAGTGTTTCAGTTTGCCTCTTCTTAAAACATGTCCTACAAATCTGGACTTTTGTGTTCTGAATTTTGCCATAATGTCTCTCTTTTGCCCAGCCTCATTTAGAACCTCTTCATTTGTTTTCTTGGCTGTCCATGGTATTATCATCAGTGTTCTTAGGAACCATAACTCTGCCATTTACAGTAGGTTTTGAGTGCTCTTTATTACTGTCCTTGCTTCGTATCCATATAAATGTTCGATATAACACTGCATAATTCTCTTTCTGGTGCTCATTGATGGAGCTTTTTTGTTTTTTGTGCAGAATGTTTTTCAGTTTCATAAATGCTGACTTGGTCTGGGCTATTCTGCTCATTTTTTCAGTTTGGGATCTTCTGTCTTGTGTTATTATTGTTGCTAAATACTTGAACTTGTCCACCTGCTTTAATTCTGTCTCTTTTATTTTGGTGCTACATTTTGCTGGTGTTTCTTTCTTGGATATGACCTTGACTTCTTTTAAACTAAGTCCTTTCTCCTACCTTTTTTTCTATGATGTTATCTAACAAGGCTTGTAGCTCTTCTTTGCTTTGGGCTAAAAGTACCATCTCACCTGGATATCATAGATTGTTTAGGTTGTATCCACCCACTACTATTCCAGACATGTTTTCAATGTGTCTCATATTCCTTTCACTATAGAGGATGAAAAGGTCAGGGGATAAAATGCATCCTTGCTCTACTCTTACTTTTATGTTCTGATACTCTCCTATTTGATTATGAATCCTGATTGCTGCTTTTTGTTTCCAATAAAACTATTTTATGATTCTCAGGTCTTTTCCATCTATATTTATGTCTTTTAACATCTGCATTACTTGCATTTTCTCCCAGACTTTCGATTATTTTGAAGACGAACCATGTGCATATTTGCCATATCCCGAACTTCAAGCATCATTTAGTATTCACAAGAAAGACTCTTTGGTTATTCGGGCAGTGTTGGAACCTTGGGCACGGTGTGCTTTAGAGCCAAACTGCATATGCCCAGCCTCTCCAGTTTCAGTTATAAGCTGCTATTCTGAAAGTCGCATGCACCGGTGCCACAGGTAAGAACAAATTTGCGCAGTTGCAGATTACTTCAAATCAGCATATAAGCTCCAATCATAATAGAATTATATATTCTTCATGTAGTGGGTGATTAAAGATAAAGAAGTTGTGAACATATACTTACAATAGTAAGTTGACATGACAGCCAGCCTTTATACTTATTAGTGTTTATATAGCAACATGGAAAGTGACTAAACATTTGAAATATAACTATTTACTACTAGCACCATACCTTGATGACTATGAATAAAACTGTTTACTGCTATAACAAAGAAAACAACTAAGATATAGCTAGAACTATAGCTTCAGTCAAATACAACCAGATTGTGAAGCAATGTAACAGTGCAGCACAATAAAGCAATAGAGCACAATGTTGTGTTGTTAGACCTTTAAAAAATTATGAACATAGCACTTTTAGATGTGAGAGAAAGAGAAATGACAAGAGAATTAACTGGGACTTAAAACACAAACTCTGGTAGGTCGAGAAGTCATCTAGCCCTGAAATAACAGCGCATTAATAAACTTCACTATCTTGCATAAGAGATACCAAAGTTTATAAATGTGTTGTTCTTTTTAGTACTAGTCTGTCTGGCACACAAGCCTCATCATTGCACCAATGCTATGGAGTATAAAAACCTAATCATTTTCCTTATACAATGCATTTGGAAAATAACTGTGCACTAACCCAGTATTGATTCCGGTATCGTAGTGATATCTTATTGACTGTGGCAGGTAGATGTGGCTAGATACCACAGACATTAAGATATCACTACAATAACAGAATCGATACTGGGTTACTGCACAGTTACTTGTGGAACACCCTGAACTACCTAGTACACAAGCCTCAGTGTTTCAACTGTTGATTACTAAACTGTAATAAAAATACTGCATAATATTTTCAATAGCTTAACAGTGCCTATAGGCTCACTAACCTAACATTGATAATGTACTCATTTCATTATTTGAGCTATTCTACCTCTCTCTCTCTCTCTCTCTCTCTCATTTAATCCTTTATTTCATAGTTTGAATTCCTTCTTTCTTTCTTTCTTGCAGGTTTGATCAATCAGCTCTGAGCATAATTACTGCTAAACTTTATGCACAAGACATGTACAGAATACTTACTTTGGAGAGAGAGTACGGGAAACCAAACTATATAAATATCAGGAGAGAACATGTCATGACATATTTTAGAAATTAGAGTAATATCCTCTTGCTTTTGTTACTAAAGAGACTGCTATAATTAAGAGGAATTGATAAAAAGTTATTTAATGATTGTTAGTGCATTATTATTACTATTATTCATCTCTCTCTCTCTCTGAACCTTAAGTGCCCAGGGCACATGGGGCTTCCGCAAGGGTTTTCCACAAATGCCTGTCCTTCGCCTTTTTTTCTGCTCTTGCCCAGGTGAGCCCTCTATTGCTCAACATCCTTTCTGTTGTTCTTCTCTATGTCTCTTTTGGTCTACCCTTACTTCTGGTCCCCTGTGGTGTCCATCTTAGTGCTATTTTTGGTAGTGAGTTGACTATTACTCATGCTTATATTTTTCTGTTCACTCAATCTGGTCTTAAGCAAAGTCTCATGGTCACCTGCATTATTTTTAATGTGATATCTCATTTTATTCACTTTCCCTGAACTACAAAAATAAGATTTTTAAGGGCATGCATCTTTCCCATTGCAACATATGCCTATGCGACCTGGACATTTAACAAAACAGCTGAGAAACACATAAATGCCTTTAAATGTAATTGCTACAGAAGAATTCTTCAAATATGAGCACAAAAAAGAACAAATATGTCCATACTACAAGAACTTAATATTGAAGAATGTTGGCTAGTAAAGAGGATTAAAGAGAGAAAACTTAAATATTTTGGACATATTGAACGTCATGAGAATTTAGAGAAGACCGTCTTGGAAGGGTAAATAATGGGAAAAAGAAAGAGAGGAAGACCAAAGCAAAGATGGGTGCAAGACATCATTGATAATTTGCAAATGGATGCATCAGCAGCAGGGCATCTTGCTTACAACTGAGAGGCCTACAGGAGATCTGTTAAGGAGGCGAAGTTCCACAAGGGACATGCAAATGACTGACTGACTGCCATTAATGCCCTGTGTAAAGTTCAGTCTAGTTTATTTAGCCCTGCAGGCAAATATCATCCATTTTTTGAGACAATTTCCCCAAACCTCTTGTGTCGGGTACTTGTTTTTGCAGCAGAGTCAGTTAGAGAATGATGGTAGTCATGTTCAGCTCCATAGCCTCTTCATGTGAAAATAATGCACTGTCAGTTGTGCTACTCATGTTTTAGTGATTAACACAAAAACAAGAATTGAAAAAGAAATAGTTCCCATATTAGAGAAAAGTTATTATTTTAGAGAAAGTGCAATGTTTTGAAATGACTGACTTAAGACTTTCTGAATTCAGTTTCCATAACTGATAGTAAAATGATGACACTGAGTGTGTAATGCAATATCTGATATTAACAGAGGCTGATATTGAATCACTATGGCAGCAAAAATCCACAGTTATTCTAGAACTTTCAAAAAAATATTAAACTTAACAATGGTTGGTTGTTTCTCAGTCAGATGAAGCTGAAAGACTTGAGAGCAAAAGAAGAGATGTTCACTGAGACGAGTCTAAGAAGCTTGTAGCACATAAACAGCTTTAACTGTGTTGAAAGTAACAGAGGGACAACTTCATGAAAATCTGAGGAAAAAAGTAGGACCTAGAAATTGCTGATTATCAGACTAAAAGATGATCAGTTATTGTGGAGAGATCATGTCTCATATTTGACGTATGATCATTATTATTTTTATACATACATTTTGTGAAAGTTTCTTTATTTTCTATATCTTTGAATGCACAATTATCTATCAGCCCAGGCACTGGTTTTTGTGGCCTGATATGGGCAAGAAGATTTTTTTTCTATGTAAGTATAAAATTTATTAAATATTGCAACCTTATTATTATAATTAACCATAACCCATAAAAAATTCTGGGAAGAGAAAACATGAATAAAAATATTATTCCTATTTGAATTCACGACTTTTTCCAGTTAAGTTTTACCATCACTTATATGTGTTTCTTGATACTCAGATTATTGAATGTGACTGTTTGATCAATCTATTCGCTACTTTTTATTAATATTTCAGAAGAAAACATGGTAATAATTGTCAGTAATGGAGTAACAACATTAGTAGTTTCAGTTCTAATCTTTGCAAACTGGAAATCTTGGTGGTAATAGTAGCAGAAAGTTTTTAGTAGCAAAAAAATCTTTACAAAGTATTAAACATTAGTAGCCACAGTTTCAATCTTTGTAAAGTGCAGACGTTAGAAGTCAGGATTTAAATTTAAGAATTTCAACCATTTCCACTTCTGCTTGCTGTGGTTATCTCCTTGCAGCTACAAACATCAACTATTTTTGTCTAGTTTGGTAAAGATAATGTATTTTATCAGTAGGTTAAGATTAGCACCTCAACATGCTCCACTAACATGTGAAACAAGTCAGTCTCTTCTCCATTTGTTCACTTTGAAGGAAAAACAAAAGCCTGTTTATGACCCCCAGATGGAGACTGAGTTTAGGCTGATGTTTCACTAGCCCAAATGGCCGTGTCATCGTTCTGTACTAATATTCATCTTTTTTTTTTTATCTCTATGATATGCCTGATAAGTGTAAAACTATTACAGATTTTGGACTGAAAATGAGATATAAGATTCTATAAAATACAAAGTTTAAATGTCACTCACTTTTGTACCCCAGTTAACCAGAAAGATGCTACATGGTACTCGCAGATGAAATGTTGTGTCTGGCAAGAAGGAAGGACCTAGAAATTGCTGATTATCAGACTAAAAGATGATCAGTTATTGTGGAGAGATCATGTCTCATATTTGACGTATGATCATTATTATTTTTATACATACATTTTGTGAAAGTTTCTTTATTTTCTATATCTTTGAATGCACAATTATCTATCAGCCCAGGCACTGGTTTTTGTGGCCTGATATGGGCAAGAAGATTTTTTTTCTATGTAAGTATAAAATTTATTAAATATTGCAACCTTATTATTATAATTAACCATAACCCATAAAAATTCTGGGAAGAGAAAACATGAATAAAAATATTATTCCTATTTGAATTCACGACTTTTTCCAGTTAAGTTTTACCATCACTTATATGTGTTTCTTGATACTCAGATTATTGAATGTGACTGTTTGATCAATCTATTCGCTACTTTTTATTAATATTTCAGAAGAAAACATGGTAATAATTGTCAGTAATGGAGTAACAACATTAGTAGTTTCAGTTCTAATCTTTGCAAACTGGAAATCTTGGTGGTAATAGTAGCAGAAAGTTTTTAGTAGCAAAAAAATCTTTACAAAGTATTAAACATTAGTAGCCACAGTTTCAATCTTTGTAAAGTGCAGACGTTAGAAGTCAGGATTTAAATTTAAGAATTTCAACCATTTCCACTTCTGCTTGCTGTGGTTATCTCCTTGCAGCTACAAACATCAACTATTTTTGTCTAGTTTGGTAAAGATAATGTATTTTATCAGTAGGTTAAGATTAGCACCTCAACATGCTCCACTAACATGTGAAACAAGTCAGTCTCTTCTCCATTTGTTCACTTTGAAGGAAAAACAAAAGCCTGTTTATGACCCCCAGATGGAGACTGAGTTTAGGCTGATGTGTTTCACTAGCCCAAATGGCCGTGTCATCGTTCTGTACTAATATTCATCTTTTTTTTTTTATCTCTATGATATGCCTGATAAGTGTAAAACTATTACAGATTTTGGACTGAAAATGAGATATAAGATTCTATAAAATACAAAGTTTAAATGTCACTCACTTTTGTACCCCAGTTAACCAGAAAGATGCTACATGGTACTCGCAGATGAAATGTTGTGTCTGGCAAGAAGGAAGGCAGAAATCATTTCCCGTTTTTTGATCAACAAAATATGAAGAACACAATAGGCCCAGGGGTGACATTTTCAAGAGAGTATTAGCCTCTTTAGCCTCATATGTTATATCACCCAGTTTTTCCTGTTTAGCCTCATATGTTATATCACCCAGGTTTTCTTGTTTAGCCTCATATGTTATATCACCCAGGTTTTCCTGTTTAACCTCATATGTTATATCACCCAGGTTTTCCTGTTTAGCCTCATATGTTATATCACCCAGGTTTTCCTGTTTAGCCTCATATGTTATATCACTCAGGTTTTCCTGTTTAGCCTCATGTGTTATATTACTCATGTTTCCCTGTTTAGCCTCATATGCTATATCATACAGGTTTTCCTGTTTAGCCTCATATGTTATATCACATAGGTTTTCCTGTTTAGCCTCATATGTTATATCACTCAGGTTTTCCCGTTTAGTCTCATATATCACCCAGGTTTTCCTGTTTAGCCTCATATGTTATATCACTCAGGTTTACCCGTTTAGTCTCATATATCACCCAGGTTTTCCTGTTTAGCCTCATATGTTATATCACTCAGGTTTTCCCGTTTAGTCTCATATATCACCCAGGTTTTCCTGTTTAGACTCATATGTTATATTACCCAGGTTTTCCTGTTGAGACTCATATGTTATATCACATAGGTTTTCCTGTTTAGCCTCATATGTTATATCACTCAGGTTTTCCCGTTTAGTCTCATATATCACCCAGGATTTCCTGTTTAGCCTCATATGTCACTCAGGTTTTCCCGTTTAGTCTCATATATCACCCAGGTTTTCCTGTTTAGCCTCATATGTTATATCACTCAGGTTTTCCCGTTTAGTCTCATATATCACCCAGGTTTTCCTGTTTAGCCTCATATGTTATATCACTCAGGTTTTCCCGTTTAGTCTCATATATCACCCAGGTTTTCCTGTTTAGCCTCATATGTTATATCACTCAGGTTTTCCCATTTAGTCTCATATATCACCCAGGTTTTCCTGTTTAGCCTCATATGTTATATCACTCAGGTTTTCTCGTTTAGTCTCATATATCACCCAGGTTTTCCTGTTTAGAATCATATGTTATATCACTCAGGTTTTCCCGTTTAGTCTCATATATCACCCAGGTTTTCCTATTTAGACAAATATGTTATATTACCCAGGTTTACCTGTTGAGACTAATATGTTATATCACCCAGGTTTTCCTGTTTAGCCTCATATGTTATATTACTCAGGTTTTCCTGTTTAGCCTCATATGTTATATTACCCAGGTTTTCCTGTTTAGCCTCATATGTTATATTACCCATGTTTTCCTGTTTAGCCTCATATGTTATATTACCCATGTTTTCCTGTTTAGCCTCATATGTTATATTACTCAGGTTTTCCTGTTCAGACTCATATGTTATATTACCCAGGTTTTCCAGTTTAGCCTCATATGTTATATCACCCAGGTTTTCCTGTTCAGACTCATATGTTATATTACCCAGGTTTTCCTGTTTAGCCTCATATGTTATATTAACCAGGTTTTCCTGTTCAGACTCATATGTTATATCACATAGGTTTTCCTGTTTCGCCTCATATGTTATATTACCCAGGTTTTCCTGTTTAGCCTCATATGTTATATCACATAGGTTTTCCTGTTTAGCCTAATATGTTATATCACTCAGGTTTTCCCGTTTAGTCTCATATATCACCCAGGTTTTCCTGTTTAGCCTCATATGTTATATCACTCAGGTTTTCCCGTTTAGTCTCATATATCACCCAGGTTTTCCTGTTTAGCCTCATATGTTATATCACTCAGGTTTTCCCGTTTAGTCTCATATATCACCCAGGTTTTCCTGTTTAGACTCATATGTTATATTACCCAGGTTTTCCTGTTGAGACTCATATGTTATATCACATAGGTTTTCCTTTTTAGCCTCATGTGTTATATCACTCAGGTTTTCCCGTTTAGTCTCATATATCACCCAGGTTTTCTTATTTAGACTCATATGTTATATTACCCAGGTTTTCCTGTTGAGACTCATATGTTATATCACCCAGGTTTTCCTGTTTAGCCTCATATGTTATATTACTCAGGTTTTCCTGTTTAGCCTCATATGTTATATTACCCAGGTTTTCCTGTTTAGCCTCATATGTTATATTACTCAGGTTTTCCTGTTTAGCCTCATATGTTATATCACCCAGGTTTTCCTGTTTAGCCTCATATGTTATATTACTCAGGTTTTCCTGTTCAGACTCATATGTTATATTACCCAGGTTTTCCTGTTTAGCCTCATATGTTATATCACCCAGGTTTTCCTGTTCAGACTCATATGTTATATTACCCAGGTTTTCCTGTTTAGCCTCATATGTTATATTACCCAGGTTTTCCTGTTCAGACTCATATGTTATATTACCCAGGTTTTCCTGTTCAGACTCATATGTTATATCACTCAGGTTTTCCTGTTTAGCCTCATATGTTATATTACTCAGGTTTCCCTGTTTAGCCTCATATGTTATATCATACATGTTTTCCTGTTTAGCCTCATATGTTATATCACATAGGTTTTCCTGTTTAGCCTCTTATGTTATATCACTCAGGTTT
Source organism: Achatina immaculata (assembly GCA_009760885.1). NCBI lineage: Eukaryota > Metazoa > Mollusca > Gastropoda > Stylommatophora > Achatinidae > Lissachatina > Lissachatina immaculata. Next base: position 5,341,909 of record CM019698.1, read on the forward strand.
TCCCGTTTAGTCTCATATATCACCCAGGTTTTCCTGTTTAGCCTCATATGTTATATTACTCAGGTTTCCCTGTTTAGCCTCATATGTTATATCATACATGTTTTCCTGTTTAGCCTCATATGTTATATCACATAGGTTTTCCTGTTTAGCCTCATATGTTATATCACTCAGGTTTTCCCGTTTAGTCTCATATATCACCCAGGTTTTCCTGTTTAGACTCATATGTTATATTACCCAGGTTTTCCTGTTGAGACTCATATGTTATATCACATAGGTTTTCCTGTTTAGACTCATATGTTATATTACCCAGGTTTTCCTGTTGAGACTCATATGTTATATCACATAGGTTTTCCTGTTTAGCCTCATATGTTATATCACTCAGGTTTTCCCGTTTAGTCTCATATATCACCCAGGTTTTCCTGTTTAGCCTCATATGTTATATCACTCAGGTTTTCCCGTTAAGTCTCATATATCACCCAGGTTTTCCTGTTTAGCCTCATATGTTATATCACTCAGGTTTTCCCGTTTAGTCTCATATATCACCCAGGTTTTCCTGTTTAGAATCATATGTTATATCACTCAGGTTTTCCCGTTTAGTCTCATATATCACCCAGGTTTTCCTATTTAGACTCATATGTTATTGACTGTGGCAGGTAGATGTGGCTAGATACCACAGACATTAAGATATCACTACAATAACAGAATCGATACTGGGTTACTGCACAGTTACTTGTGGAACACCCTGAACTACCTAGTACACAAGCCTCAGTGTTTCAACTGTTGATTACTAAACTGTAATAAAAATACTGCATAATATTTTCAATAGCTTAACAGTGCCTATAGGCTCACTAACCTAACATTGATAACGTACTCATTTCATTATTTGAGCTATTCTACCTCTCTCTCTCTCTCTCTCTCTCTCTCTCTCTCTCTCTCTCTCTCATTTAATCCTTTATTTCATAGTTTGAATTCCTTCTTTCTTTCTTTCTTGCAGGTTTGATCAATCAGCTCTGAGCATAATTACTGCTAAACTTTATGCACAAGACATGTACAGAATACTTACTTTGGAGAGAGAGTACGGGAAACCAAACTATATAAATATCAGGAGAGAACATGTCATGACATATTTTAGAAATTAGAGTAATATCCTCTTGCTTTTGTTACTAAAGAGACTGCTATAATTAAGAGGAATTGATAAAAAGTTATTTAATGATTGTTAGTGCATTATTATTATTATTACTATTATTCATCTCTCTCTGAAGTGCCCAGGGCACATGGGGCTTCCGCAAGGGTTTTCCACAAATGCCTGTCCTTCGCCTTTTTTTCTGCTCTTGCCCAGGTGAGCCCTCTATTGCTCAACATCCTTTCTGTTGTTCTTCTCCATGTCTCTTTTGGTCTACCCTTACTTCTGTTCCCCTGTGGTGTCCATCTTAGTGCTATTTTTGGTAGTGAGTTGACTATTATTCATGCTTATATTTTTCTGTTCACTCAATCTGGTCTTAAGCAAAGTCTCATGGTCACCTGCATTATTTTTAATGTGATATCTCATTTTATTCACTTTCCCTGAACTACAAAAATAAGATTTTTAAGGGCATGCATCTTTCCCATTGCAACATATGCCTATGCGACCTGGACACTTAACAAAACAGCTGAGAAACACATAAATGCCTTTAAATGTAATTGCTACAGAAGAGTTCTTCAAATATCATGAAGAACTTAATATTGAAGAAGGTTGGCTAGTAAAGAGGATTAAAGAGAGAAAACTTAAATATTTTGGACATATTGAACATCATGAGAATTTAGAGAAGACCGTCTTGGAAGGGTACATAATGGGAAAAAGAAAGAGAGGAAGACCAAAGCAAAGATAGGTGCAAGACATCATTGATAATTTGCAAATGGATGCATCAGCAGCAGGGCATCTTGCTTACAACTGAGAGACCTACAGGAGATCTGTTAAGGAGGCAAAGTTCCACAAGGGACATGCAAATGACTGACTGACTGCCCTTAATGCCCTGTGTAAAGTTCAGTCTAGTTTATTTAGCCCTGCAGGCAAATATCATCCATTTTTTGAGACAATTTCCCCAAACCTCTTGTCTCAGGTACTTTTTTTTTTGCAGCAGAGTCAGTTAGAGAATGATGGTAGTCATTTTCAGCTCCATAGCCTCTTCATGTGAAAATAATGCACTGTCAGTTGTGCTACTCATGTTTCAGTGATTAACACAAAAACAAGAATTGAAAAAAAAAATAGTTCCCATATTAGAGAAAAGTTATCATTTTAGAGAAAATGCAATGTTTTGAAATGACTGACTTAAGACTTCCTGAATTCAGTTTCCATAACTGATAGTAAAATGATGACACTGAGTGTGTAATGCAATATCTGATATTAACAGAGGCTGATATTGAATCATTATGGCAGCAAAAATCCTCAGTTATTCTAGAACTTTCAAAAAAATATTAAACTTAACAATGGTCGGTTGTTTCTCAGTCAGATGAAGCTGAAAGACTTGAGAGCAAAAGAAGAGATGTTCACTGAGACGAGTCTAAGAAGCTTGTAGCACATTAACAGCTTTAACTGTATTGAAAGTAACAGAGGGACAAGTGGATCAACTTCATGAAAATCTGAGGAAAAAAGTAGGACCTAGAAATTGCTGATTATCAGACTAAAAGATGATCAGTTATTGTGGAGAGACATGTCTCATATTTGACGTATGATCATTATTATTTTTATACATACATTTTGTGAAAGTTTCTTTATTTTCTATATCTTTGAATGCACAATTATCTATCAGCCCAGGCACTGGTTTTTGTGGCCTGATATGGGCAAGAAGATTTTTTTTCTATGTAAGTATAAAATTTATTAAATTCTCCAACCTTATTATTATAATTAACCATAACCCATAAAAAATTCTGGGAAGAGAAAACATGAATAAAAATATTATTCCTATTTCAATTCATGACTTTTTCCAGTTAAGTTTTACCATCACTTATATGTGTTTCTTGATACTCAAATTATTGAATGTGACTGTTTGATCAATCTATTCAATACTTTTTATTAATCTTTCAGAATAAAACATGGTAATAATTGTCAGTAATGGAGTAACAACATTAGTAGTTTCAGTTCTAATCTTTGCAAACTGGAAATCTTGGTGATAATAGTAGCAGAAAGTTTTTAGTAGCAAAAAAATCTTTACAAAGTATTAAACATTAGTAGCCACAGTTTCAATCTTTGTAAAGTGCAAACGTTAGAAGTCACGATTTAAATTTAAGAATTTCAACCATTTCTACTTCTGCTTGCTGTGGTTATCTCCTTGCAGCTGCAAACATCAACTATTTTTGTCTAGTTTGGTGAAGATAATGTATTTTATCAGTAGGTTAAGATTAGCACCTCAACATGCTCCACTACCATGTGAAACAAGTCAGTCTCTTCTCTATTTGTTCACTTTGAAAGAAAAACAAAAGCCTGTTTATGACCCCCAGATGGAGACTGATTGAGTTTAGGCTGATGTGTTTCACTAGCCAAAATGGCCGTATCATCGTTCTGTACTAATCTTCCTCATCTTTTTTTTTTGTCTCTATGATATGCCTGATAAGTGTAAAACTATTACAGATTTTGGACTGAAAATGAGATATAAGATTCTATAAAATACAAAGTTTAAATGTCACTCACTTTTCTACCCCAATTAACCAGAAAGATACTACATAGTACTCGCAGATGAAATATTGTGTCTGGCAAGAAGGAAGACAGAAAACATTTCCTGTTTTTTGATCAACAAAATATGAAGAACACAATAGGCACAGGGGTGAAATTTTCAAGAGAATACTAGCCTCTTTAACTCCATATGTTATATCACCCAGGATTTCCTGTTTAGCCTCATATGTTATATTACACAGGTTTTCCTGTTTAGCCTCATGTTTTATTACCCAGGTTTTCCTATTTAGCCTCATATGTTATATTACACAGGTTTTCCTGTTTAGCCTCATGTTATATTACCCAGGTTTTCCTGTTTAGCCTCATATGTTATATTACCCAGGTTTTCCTGTTTAGCCTCATGTGTTATATTACCCAGGTTTTCCTGTTTAGCCTCATATGTTATAGCACCCAGGTTTTCCTGTTTAGACTCATATGTTATATCACCCATGTTTTCCTGTTTAGACTCATATGTTATATCATCCATGTTTTCCTGTTTAAACTCATATGTTATATCACCCATGTTTTCCTGTTTAGACTCATATGTTATATCACCCATGTTTTCCTGTTTAGCCTCATATGTTATATTACCCAGGTTTTCCTGTTCAGACTCAAATTTTATATTACCCAGGTTTTCCTGTTTAGCCTCATGTGTTATATCACTCAGGTTTTGCCATTTAGTCTCATATATTACCCAGGTTTTCCTGTTTAGCCTCATATGTTATATTACCCAGGTTTTCCTGTTTAGCCTCATATGTTATATTACCCAGGTTTTCCTGTTTAGCCTCATATGTTATATTACCCAGGTTTTCCTGTTTAGCCTCATATGTTATATCACCCAGGTTTTCCTGTTTAGCCTCATATGTTATATCACCCAGGTTTTCCTGTTTAGCCTCATAAGTTATATCACCCAGGTTTTCCTGTTTAGCCTCATATGTTATATCACCCAGGTTTTCCTGTTTAGCCTCATATGTTATATCACCCAGGTTTTCCTGTTTAGCCTCATATGTTATATCACCTAGGTTTTCCTGTTTAGCCTCATATGTTATATCACCCAGGTTTTCTTGTTTAGCCTCATATGTTATATCACCCAGGTTTTTCTGTGTAGCCTCATATGTTATATCACCCAGGTTTTCCTGTTTAGCCTCATATGTTATATTACCCAGGTTTTCCTGTTTAGCCTCATATGTTATATTACCCAGGTTTTCCTGTTTAGCCTCATATGTTATATTACCCAGGTTTTCCTGTTTAGCCTCATATGTTATATTACCCATGTTTTCCTGTTTAGCCTCATATGTTATATTACCCAGGTTTTCCTGTTTAGCCTCATATGTTATATTACCCAGGTTTTCCTGTTTAGCCTCATATGTTATATCACTCAGGTTTTCCTGTTTAGCCTCATATGTTATATCACTCAGGTTTTCCTGTTTAGCCTCATATGTTATATTACCCAGGTTTTCCTGTTTAACCTCATATGTTATATCACTCAGGTTTTCCTGTTTAGCCTCATATGTTATATCACCCAGGTTTTCCTGTTTAGCCTCATATGTTATATCACCCAGGTTTTCCTGTTTAGCCTCATATGTTATATTACCCAGGTTTTCCTGTTTAGCCTCATATGTTATATTACCCAGGTTTTCCTGTTTAGCCTCATATGTTATATTACCCAGGTTTTCCTGTTTAGCCTCATATGTTATATTACCCAGGTTTTCCTGTTTAGCCTCATATGTTATATTACCCAGGTTTTCCTGTTTAGCCTCATATGTTATATCACTCAGGTTTTCCTGTTTAGCCTCATATGTTATATCACTCAGGTTTTCCTGTTTAGCCTCATATGTTATATCACCCAGGTTTTCCTGTTTAGCCTCATATGTTATATCACTCAGGTTTTCCTGTTTAGCCTCATATGTTATATCACTCAGGTTTTCCTGTTTAGACTCATATGTTATATCGCCCAGGTTTTTATTAAAACTTTAGGAATAAGACAATCAACATACCTCGGACAAGTAAAGAGGAGTAGCATAGTCTGAAAACACTGCAACAGACAGGAAGGATAAATGGGATGATTACCAGCTGATCTGAAGGAAAACAATAGATTGGGATGGGGAGAACATGATCACTCATACCATTAGTACAGCACCTGATGATGATGATACACTTTCACAAGGATAAGGTCTTGAAAAAAATGTTATCAGACAAAGAGAAATACAGTTTTTTTGAGGTTACTTTTTGTGTCCCTTTGTGTTAGAAAGAGAAGAATATGGTAATTAAAAATAGGAACAGCAGAGAACATGTGACAGAGATTGAACTTGCTTCAAGGCTGCACCATCATATTGTCAGAACTACTTTACGTAACAAGGACATAAGCATGATCTGTTGGCATTTCCTCTTTATATAATGTTGAAATATTTATATGTAGTTCTCATAAAGCTATACAGCTCTGTATATAAGCATTTATGTACACTTGGTCAATTTGTCTCTGCCCAGCACCGTATTTCACAGTTAAGTTCCTCTTGTTGGTATGACTGCCTGTGGGCTCTTTGTTCTTGTATTTGTCTAATTGTGAAAGAAGAAGAGTGGCCCTGGACAGTTACAACAGGTCCCATGAAAATGGATTAAGGCCACAACTATAGTGGATGAACAGGAAAAAAAACAAAGAAATGTCTGAGAAACCTATGGTCCCTGGGTACTAGAGGATTCTGGATAAAATCTAATATAAACATTCAATGCCATTTTATAGAATATATGATACTACTGGATGTTTTGAGAAATATTGCAACTATCTCAACTCTTCACACTTGGCAATCCACAAAAGTTTGACTGATCTTGACAATACAATAAAGTTTGACTGATCTTGGCATTTCACAAAAGTTTGTATTGCTGGGTAGATTATTAGATTAAAAAAAAAAGTTTGACAGAAGAAAATTAATTTAACAAAATGCATACAGGTACATGAACATACAGGTACATGAACATACAGGTACATGAACATGCATGTACATGAACATGCATGTACATGAACATACAGGTACATGAACATACAGGTACATGAACATGCAGGTACATGAACATGCAGGTACATGAACATGCAGGTACATGAACATACAGGTACGTAAACATACAGGTACATGAACATACAGGCATGCGAACATACAGGTACATGAACATACAGGCACATGAACATACAGGCACATGAACATGCAGGTACATGAACATACAGGTACATGTACATGCAGGTACATGAACATTCATTTCATTCATTTGCATGTCCCTTGCGGAACTTTGCCTCCCAAACAGCATTCCTGTAGGCCTATCGGTTGGGAGCAAGATGGCCTGCTGCTGCTGCATCCATTTGCAGATCATCAACAATTTCTTGCAGCCATCTTTGTTTTGGGCTTCCTCTTTTTCTTTTTCCCATTATGTATCCTTCCAATATGGTCTTCTCTAAATTATCATGACGTTTAATGTGTCCAAAATATTTAAGTTTTCTCTCTTTAATCCTCATTACTAGCCAGCCTTCTTCAATATTAAGCACTTGTAGTATAGATATATTTGTTCTTTTTTGTGTCCACGATATTTGGAGAACTCTTCTGTAGCATTTACATTCAAAGGCATTTATGTGTTTCTCAGCTGTTTTGTTAAGTGTCCACGTCTCACAGGCATATGTTGCGATGGGAAAGATGCATGCCCTTAAAAATCTTATTTTTGTAGTTCTGTCTGCTCCTCTCCACAGATTCTTTATTTGTTTTACTTTCTGAAGAGCAATAGATGTCCTCCTTTTAATTTCCCTCATTGTATCTCCATTATTAGTTAGCAGTGATCCAAGATATTCAAAACTCTCCATTTCTTCCAATTTTTCCTCATTGATATATATTTCAGCTGCCTTGTTTGCTTTGTCAGTTGGCATCAATTTAGTTTTCTTTGCATTAAGATAGAGGTTCTGCTCTTCACTGTTCTTACGGACTGACATAATTAGTTTTTCCATTCCTTTTTGTGTTGTGGACAGTAACACTGTCATCAGTACATCTAATCTCTGGTATTTCATAACCTCCAATTATTATGGCATCATAATATTCTTTGTCTACATCTTCTCTAACATTCCTCATTATATTTTTAGTATACAAGTTAAATAAGTAGGGTGACAATATGCACCCCTGTCGGACCCCTTTTTTTATGTCAAACCATGTTGTTGTTTCACCATTTATTCTTACTGCTGCTTGTTGGTCTAGATACAGCAGTGATGTTAATTGTATCAAATGTGTTGGAAATCCCATTTTTTCCATTATTTCCCAAAGTTTCTGGTGTTGTACACAATCAAATGCCTTTGAGTAGTCTATACAGGATAAATACAGATTCACATTAAACTCTCTGCATTTCTCTATTATTAATCTTAGATTGAAGATATGATCTCTTGATCCTCATCCTTGCCTGAAACCAGCTTGGACCATATTGACTTCTTCTATTTTCTTTCGAAGTCTACCCATTATGATTTTTACAGAATTTTACTGGCACGACTAATCAGGGCAACAGTTCTGTAGTTTGTGCATAATTTCAGGTTAGCCTTTTTTGGCAGTGGTATGAATACAGTTCTTTTCCATTCTTTTGGCCAAATACTTGAATGCCATATCTTTTTGCACAGTGCATGACAGATTGTTGCACACTCCTTTCCTCCTGCTTTAATAAATTCAGCTGTTATCTCATCACATCCTGGTAATTTACCATTTTTCAGATTCTTTATTGCCCATAAAACTTCTTCTATTGTCTGTTCGGGTTCTTTCTCCTCCAATAATAATTCACACTGTTGATTTCTGTTTCCACAGTCAGTTGTTTCATACATTCCTTTGCAATATTCCTTCCATCTTTCTAGAATTTCCTCTGCCTCTGTCAAGGTATTCCCCATCTCATCACAAATCACATTTAGCTTAGGTGTGACATTTCTTGTCAATGTCTTCATTTCTTTAAACATTTCACTATCTCTTCCACACTTCTGATGTTCTTCTATTCTTTCACAACAATCTTGTATGTATTGTTTTTTGTCTTTTCTCATGTTTCTTCATACTTCTTTTGTTAAAGTTTTATATTTCTCTTTGTTGTTGTTTGTCATTTTCCATTGCGTCTTCATTTCTCTACGTTGTTTTATCAGTTCTAGTGTACCTGCCGTAATCCATCCATTCTTTTGTGTTTTCTTTACTGGAACCATGTCTTTAGCTGTTGTTATTAAGATATCTTTGGCCTGCGTAGCCAATTCATCTGGTGTCATCTCCTCCTGTACAGCCATCAGGATTTCAAAATGGTTCTTCACTTCTATACCATATTGTTCTGGTATATTTGTAAGATCAAAGCGGAGTGGTCTTGATCCCGTAACTGTCTTTTCTATCTTTATCTTCACGTCTGCTATTAATAACTTATGGTCCGTGTCACAATCAGCACCTGGTAAAGTTTTTGCTGATGTTATACTTGATCTCCACCTTCTTTGCACTAAAATGTAATCTGTTTGATTCCTGGTTTTACCATCAGGTGATGTCCATGTGTAAAGTCTTCTTGGTAAACTATCTTCTGGAAATTATACCAAGAAACCCAAACAGCAATCATGGAAAGTCAAATAGGAAAAAGATCTGGTGGTGAGTCCCCCAGGCCAGATAGATCTAATTTTAACACTGGAGAAAAGTGTGAGGTAGAGGTCAGTACTAGTAATTGTGATGACGGACAAAATCCTGACGGTGTTACCAAGGACATGAACATACAGGTACATAAACATACATCAGTAGTAATACTTACTTTGTAAAGTATTTTATTATTTATTCTAATTTGTTTTTAATTTGATGGACTAACAAAAATGTTTCTGTGGACAATTATAACAAACAAATATTGGTAGAATGAAGTATTTTACACATCAAAACTGTCCTCTAAAATGACTGTAGCATTACTACACTCAAATTCATCCAAAACTACAATGTGGCAGTTTATCATTGCATGCCACAGCTTACTTTATGCTTGTGTTCTGCTGAATATTTCTCATGTCTTTACAGAATGTTTTAGTGCTTCTTCATCATCAGTCCTCTGTACTCCCAACAGAGCATAAGGCATCAACAAAGGTTCCCCAGCCAGTCCTGTCTTAAGCAAGTAGGGATACCTCAGGCCATGTCTTTCCTGCTTCCTTTAGTTCGTCCTGTGTTTGTGTGTCTCCATGTCCCTCTTTCTATTCCACTGAGGCGTAAAACTCAAAGCAGTGTAGGGCTTAGTGCTTCTTACCCTTAGTGAAACATTTCTCTTGTAACCAGTTTTGAAAAGCCATTTCTGTGCAAAGGTTTTCTTACACTAAAGTCTGATATTGAAAACAGTCTTAATTATACACAGGAAACAAAAATTCATACTGATTAATTATCAGTTATATTTTATGAATTAACATACCAATCAGGATTTCTACAAAGTGGAAAAGCAAAGCATCTAAATGGAACGAAAACTACAATATTAAACTTGAAAAAAAAATATTCTAAAGCAGGTATACATTCCTTAAAACAAAGGGTTATCATGTTGCTAGCCAAACCCTGGATATGAGCATTTCAGTAAATCCTCACATGACAGCTGCCTCGAAATATAATTTTCATGTATTTTCATGGTTTCATTGTAGCATTTACTCTTCTAATGCACTCTAAGAATTTCACAGACATTAACCATTTGTGTCTAACATGATACAATCAAATTTTCTGTTTAGTGTAGTACATGTAATAAAAGCTACAACTTTGTTTCGAGAAGAGATCAGAAACTTGTCCTGCATGTTACATTTATCCAGGTGGAGGGTGGGATCAAATCTTCGAAAGGTGGTTCAGCAGCTAGACTGTCTCGTACCTAGGTGGGGGAACAAAAACAGAACAAAGTAAAAACAAAAATTATTTGCAGTCAGTAAAAACTGCTCATTTTTAAACAGCCAGCAGCATCAGAATGACTGAAACAGACCACCTTATCATGATGAGACTGTATGCCCATCCTTCCCTTCCATCATGGTCTAGTTAACTCAGAGGTATAGTCTAGCACACTGTATTTCAGACAATGTCTGTCTGCAAAGTGAGGCACACCAGTATATATGTCTGATGTATCAAATTAAAGTATTTAACTCTTCCTACATACATTACATCTTGAGCAGCAACTGTTTTAACTGCAGCAACATCAATATCACCTATAAACCCATCATTTGCTATTTACTTCTGTCATCTTCCTTTGTATGCAAGCCTTAAGTATAGAACCAATATTCAGTTACTTTTCTCTCTGTCTTTTTATCTTTCATTATACATACATGTTCTTTCTAAAGCTTTGTTATCTTATAGTTTTTGTAGAAGTTCTGCACTCAGATATAACTGTATTCAGATTATGAGAGAGAGAGAGAGGAAGAGAGAGAGGGGAGAAAAAGAGAGAGGGAGAGGTCTGAAGGTGGAGTCTTACTTTTGTCAACACAGAAGTTACTTTATCTTATTCTTCTTGGGCATATGTCACATTAAACACAGTCATGACATGAAGAAATATTAGCTTGTCAGTAAAGATAGCTGTGGCATGAATAAATCATAATGACATCCATAGTATGAAAATAACAGTAAAGATTGCCTTGGCAAGAAAAAACACTAAAAATGGATGTGGCATGTAAAAAACAGCAAAGATGGCCCTGGCTAATACAAAAAAACATTAAAGATAGTCGTGACAAGAAAAAAAAACATTAAAGACAGACGTGGTAAGAAAAAAAACATTAAAGACAGTCGTGGTAAGAAAAAAAAAACATTTAAGACAGCCATGGTAAGAAAAAAAACATTAAAGAAAGCTGTGCCAAGAAAAAAAACATTAAAGACAGCCGTTGTAAGAAAGAAAAACATTAAAGACACCTGTGGCAAGAAAGAAAAACATTAAAGACAGCTGTGGTAAGAAAAAAAAAACATTAAAGAAAGCCGTGGTAAGAAAAAAAACATTAAAGAAAGCCATGGTGATAAAAAAAAACATTAAAGAAAGCCCTGGTAAGAAAAAAAACATTAAAGAAAGCCCTGGTAAGAAAAAAAAACATTAAAGAAAGCCCTGGTAAGAAAAAAAAACATTAAAGAAAGCCCTGGTAAGAAAAAAAAACATTAAAGAAAGCCGTGGTAAGAAAAAAAAACATTAAAGAAAGCCCTGGTAAGAAAAAAAAACATTAAAGAAAGCCCTGGTAAGAAAAAAAAACATTAAAGAAAGCCCTGGTAAGAAAAAAAAACATTAAAGACAGCCGTGGTAAGAAAAAAAAACATTAAAGAAAGCTGTGGCAAGAAAGAAAAACATTAAAGACACCCGTGGTAAGAAAAAAAAACATTAAAGAAAGCCCTGGTAAGAAAAAAAACATTAAAGAAAGCCCTGGTAAGAAAAAAAAACATTAAAGACAGCCGTTGTAAGAAAAAAAAACATTAAAGAAAGCTGTGGTAAGAAAAAAAAACATTAAAGAAAGCCCTGGTAAGAAAAAAAACATTAAAGAAAGCTGTGGTAAGAAAAAAAAACATTAAAGAAAGCTGTGGTAAGAAAAAAAAACATTAAAGAAAGCTGTGGTAAGAAAAAAAAAACATTAAAGAAAGCCGTGGTAAGAAAAAAAAAACATTAAAGAAAGCTGTGGTAAGAAAAAAAAAACATTAAAGAAAGCTGTGGTAAGAAAAAAAAAACATTAAAGAAAGCCGTTGTAAGAAAAAAAAACATTAAAGAAAACCATTGTAAGAAAAAAAAACATTAAAGAAAGCCGTTGTAAGAAAAAAAAACATTAAAGAAAGCCGTGGTAAGAAAAAAAAACATTAAAGAAAGCCGTGGCAAGAAAAAATCAGCAGAGACAGATATTTTTTTTAAAATCAGTAAAGACAGCTGGGGCAAAAATAAGACAGCTGTTTCGATCAAAAACAGTAAAGACAGCTGGGGACAAAAATGACAGCTTTATCAATCAAAACCAATAAAGACAGCTGCAGTAAGATAAAACTTAACAGTAGATATAATAGAGAACATTGAAGACTTCTGTGATATTTGTCTGACTCACTTTCTCAGCTTCTCTAAACACCCTGACCAGGTTTCTGCCAGCAATCTTCTCTAAATCCTGTGTAGAATAGCCATGCTTCAGTAGCTCTGCAAACAGGTCTGGATATGTTGAAACATCCTCAAGACCAACTGGCAACCTGAAGTTGAAAAAAAAAGTAGGCCTAAATCTAGGAAAAATCTGTTCACTTTTTCATATTTAATTTCACTTTTGACTTTCTGCTTGTACTTACATACACTCCAAATTCTGATATGCTACAACTTGTTGAACTTTACCACTTTTACTGTGACAGTATTGCAATATATAGTGAATATATTAATCTCAAGGCAGTCTGGTTGGCTGAATTGTTAGGTGCTCGGTCAACTAATCTGGTGGTACTGGGTTAGAGTTCCAGCAGTGAGATTTTTTTCTGGTACCACCACACCAAAAAGACCTAGGATCCACCCAGCTTCTAAAAATTGATAAAAAATAAATCTGAGAAGGTAAATCCAGCCATGCATGATACTGACCACATCATGCCCTCATGTGCCCAAGGTATTGGAAATATGAGCCTAACACCGTATGCCCAGTATGCCTTAATGGCATGGAAACAGGGATTTTACCTTACCTATCTTCTCAAGAAAAGGTTGTAGGTTAGAGATTTTTTTATAAATAGGAAACTACGAGGCTTTGGTACAGTAAAGTAAGAGAACAAATTTTTGTATGATTAGACCTCGAAAAAATCGTAGACAAAGCACTTTAGTGAGACGTGAGAGAAAGAAAAATCACAAGAGAATTACCTGGGATTCGAACACGGACTCCGGTAGGATAAGCAGACGTCTAGCCACGAGAGAACAGCTTACTATCGACTTAGCCAACTAGCACCCCCTCTTGGTTATTATTTAAATCTGCCCAGGTAATTCTCTTGTGATTTTTCTTTCTCTCATGTCTCACTAAAGTGCTTTGTCTACGATTTTTTTGAGGTCTAATCATACAAAAATTTGTTCTCTTACTTTTAGGTTAGAGATTCACTACTGACATCCTCCAGTCAAACCTCTTGTAAAACTGGATACCTAACACCTATTTTAGGCAAAACTACCTCCAAAAATTGAACGCAGATAGTGAGGCACACAGAACAGCTTGTACGTCATCTTTCAGAACATAAAAAGCAAACAGGATATTATGTAAAATAAAAGTGAGAGAGAAGAAGAAATGTAGGGAAAAGGGAGAAAGGAAGTGGATAGATGATCTAATTATAAGTGATGGAGTGACAGGATTCAATAATCTGCCACTTGATAGGAAATTTAAAGAAATAAATGAGTGCTATGATGTGCCAAGAAAGATTTATGAGAAAATAGAATGAGTGTGTAGAGACACATCCCCTTGGTTGAGTCTTTTTCTCTGTCAAATGCTCAATTTTGGGTCATGTTTTTGCATTCTTTTTCTTCTTTTGGTGTACATCATGCTATAACTCCTGCTTGCTTGATATTCCCTGCTGCTTCAGCAAGTCAGATAATCTGCCACAATTTTCCCACATACCTGATGTATTTGGCCAAGTCTTTATTTTAAATCCTGATGGTATTTGCACTGGAAGTCCATAGTGACTTTCTGCTATCACATTTTAGAATTACACTAAGTCCTGCTTCCTGGTTGAATATGACAACTATATTCTAGTTCATGGCACATCAGTGCTCTGTCTCCTGAAAGAATGTGACAGACTATGTTCTCGTTACAGACACATGACAGTGAAACAGAAACTTGAAAGACTTTCTTACCTGGGAACTCCGTCATAATCACTTCCAATCCCAATGTAATCTACACCAATTTTGTTTCTGATATAGTTGATGTGGTCTGTTGAACGAAGTTTTATTCTTGGTTAATAAAAATCAGACAACGGTTGAAACAAACAACATTCTATATACTGGATTAAAGTGGTTGAAACATGAAACCTATCACTAAATCTATTATTTAAATCTACTAATCTGTTGTTGAGTTTCACAGTATAGCAGTGTCAAGTTCTTGGCTTCATGAATTGAACAGTTGGGGCAAAGATGCTGCCCAATTTGGCAATCAGCAACCCATAGCAAACACTCTAGTGTCAGGGTTAGTGAACCGTAGCTGACCAATACCATGTCTCACCTCTCCATTGGCATCCCCATTAACAGCCAGGGACTGTTATAGTCCTCACGGCAATGGAGTCTGCTAAAGAAGTATTGCACACCTACTTTTTAGCAGCACTCAGGAACTGAAAAAATAACTGTCGCAACCTGGTTCCAAGCTGACACAGTTCTATGCCTCAACACCTCCACAGCATCAGCTGCAAAGAACATCAGCTCACAGCTTCAGGGAGAAAGAAGACAAGATAAGTTAAACAATCAGCCTCAACATTAGCTTGTCAGTCAGCCTGAACAATAGTTTATAAGTTAACCTGAACATTAGCTTATCCGTCAGTCTGAACATTAGTTTATCAGTCAGTCTGAAGACTAATTTATCAGTCAATCTGAATATTAATTTATCAGATACATATGTGCTGCACATGAAAAACAATCATAACCAAGATAAGCAGAGGACTGTTCTCCACAGGAAGAAAGAAGGCAAAGAAAGTCAAAAGAAAGTGGAGACAAACACAGAATAACAAGATGAGAAAAGGAAAGAGAAGCTCAAGGTATGGATTGAAAGAGTTCTTTCATCTCTGTCTTATATGTCTCTGATTATGACTGAGCATATGAATCTTACCAACAACATTTTGTAGAGTGGCATTTGGTGAGCAGTTGATGTAGTCAGAATAAAAGTTGATCATGATAACACCACCATTAGTTTTCTGGAAACAGATAAGTTGCAAAAACACTTAACTACATGGTTACAAAAACACTTAACTACATGGTTACAAAAACACTTAACTACATGGTTACAAAAACACTTAACTACATGGTTACAAAAACACTTAACTACATGGTTACAGAAAAGTAACTGAAAGATGTTTGCTGTTATTATGTTTCTCTCAGACGGTGAACTTCACATTCTCAGTGGCTGGTGACACAGCAAAAATCTTTTCAGAATTGAATTATATCACCCTTGGAGAATGATATGGTCTGGGTTTACATCTTTAAAAAAATGTTAAAAGTCAAAATATTAATGAGTTAACATCACTACACATGAGACAATTTCAAAAGTGCTCTGAATGAGTTAACATCACTACACATGAGACAATTTCAAAAGTGCTCTGATCTTGCTCTTTGAAGATCTCAGCATTGGTAAGGATGTGGGTGATATGGAGGTGATGAAGATCCCCACACTTTATATATGAGACTGAATGAGAGACAACACCCTCAGACTTTGCGAATCATTTTACAATATAATCTCCCTTAGAATGTCTGTGCTAAATATCAATTGTACACACAATGTTGGGTATGAATTTATTCCAATAAAACTTATTTGTTGCACTTTCCTGGTGCACAGAACATTCTCAATGAAGCACTGAAGTTTTTGCTTCTGTTATTCAATGTTCATAAGCAATTTTGAACAAACTTCAGTTTCCTTCTTTTTTTTTTTTTTTTGAATGCCATGAGTTGAAACTATTCAGTGCTCAAGATGATGATTATATATGATAAAGACTTGGTAAGATGCATGTGTTACAAAGACTGGATGTTGCCTGGTCAGTGTACTGCTCTGCCTGGCTTCTAGTTTGCCTCACTATAGCTGCCTTTTTTCCACTTTCATGACTTTATACCTGGTACACTGACTTGAAGCTTTATACAGATGACTTTCTTTCAACCAAAACAATCACACAACTTCTCAGATCTTCAGAGGAATAGATCTTCAGTGAAGGGTGATAAAGTATGTGACCAAGATAAAAAGGATAATTCAAGCCCTGTACTTGTCGTTTAGGCATATTACCTTGACATGTTGAAACACTAGAGGACGTTGTCTTATATGGCCACCTCTCCTTCCCCCAGCTCTAGGAAGAGTCAGGTACCTACTTTTAGAACTTAGTTCTCTCAGATGTCTCTTGCCCAAGTCGAACCATCAAACAATGCCATGATGATCTGTTCATTAGTCACACTGTCACTCAAGTGCTCAGCACAGTATTTGTGTTCATATTTATTTAATATGAGAAAGCACTTGCAATAAAAGTGTGTAGCATGTTTGTTTGATAAAGCTATAAAGAGGTGAAAGACTGACCCGACTTGCAAGAACTTACCAAAAGTGATAGGATCTCATCCCGGACATTCCTATTATGATTGCAAACAGCATAAGCCGATGAGTGGCTGAAGATGACGGGGGCACGAGATATGACCAGGGCATCGTGCATAGTGTTATTGCTCACGTGAGACAAGTCTACTAACATTCCGATACGGTTCATTTCCTTGATAACGAGCTTGCGATAGACAACAAACAAAAGGGGAGATTATTAGCTACTTATCACAGCGTAACAAAAATTGGTTTCACTCCCTTCCATTTTACTTCCACTGACTGGAAGTTAATTTCAGTTACTATGAAAACTCCCAAACTTTATCTTTTTCTTGACGATAATTAATTTTTCCTTTATATTATTTTACTCGTGTCATTATCCTGAATGCTATGAAAGTTATGAATAATAATGATGATGACAATGTACTTGGTCATACTAATCTGATGTCAGGCTGCCAAGAAAATTTATCTTCCCTGCCTAAGACAAACGGGAGCGAAGACTCTTATCTGACGAGGCAATTAGCGACCCATAGCTGACATGCAAGCGCCAGGGTTAGCGAACCATAACTGACATGCTAGCGCCAGGGTTAGCGAACCATAACTGACACGCTAGCACCATGTTAGCGAACCATAACTGACACACTAACGCCAGGGTTAGCGAACCATAACTGACACACTAACGCCAGGGTTAGCGAACCATAACTGACACGCTAGCGCCAGGGTTAGCGAACCATAACTGACACACTAACGCCAGGGTTAGCGAACCATAACTGACATGCTAGCGCCAGGGTTAGCGAACCATAACTGACACGCTAGCACCATGTTAGCGAACCATAGCTGACACACTAACGCCAGGGTTAGCGAACCATAACTGACACACTAACGCCAGGGTTAGCGAACCATAACTGACACACTAACGCCAGGGTTAGCGAACCATAACTGACACGCTAGCGCCAGGGTGAACGAACCATAGCTGACATGCTAGCGCCAGGGTTAGTGAACCATAACTGACATGCTGGTGTTGGGGTTAATGAACCATAGCATACCAAGACCCTGTCCCAACCCTCCGTGGTACCCCCAGTAACAGGCCTAGCCTGGCTAACGGGGCAGGGATCGCCACAGTCCCCATGGTGGTGGAGTCTGCTAAAGAAGCATTGCACACCCCCAGCTTTTTAGCTGTACTCCAGAAATGAAATAGTAGCTGCCATAACATGCTCCCATGCTGATATGATGCTGTGCCACAACAACTCTGCTGCAAAGAACAACAGCTCACAGTTACAGGGAGTTTGTACAAGTACAAGAAGACAAACTTATCAACTCTTTCCCCAGCTCAGAATAGATCACATCAATCAATCTCATTCACCAAGGTGTTGTGACACACCTTTCATCCAGTCAGCATTTCAAGGAAATGAGGTGAGTTCTTGATCAGCTACAACTGGATGGACTTGGCATCTCATCTTCTCTGATCAAGTGCAGAATATGTATGTGATGAATCCTGCTTCCTAAACTCACATTCATTTTCAAGAAATAAGAACAAAAATGATCTAAGGATTTTATTTAGTACCAGTGAAACAATTTTATTTGTTGCCTGTTTATCAAAATAAATAAAACAAAGTAATTCTTATTTGAAGTCATTGTTTTTGTTATTGTTGTTATTCTTTTTATTCTTCCTTTATTCTTATTTTGTACTGTTTTTGCTGGTACTGTTGTTTTTACTGTCTTTGTTATTATGTATGTGCCTTTTTTCTTATTATTATCATTTTTGTTCTCTGTAAAGGATCACTCTGTACATTCACATTAGAAGTTATCATCAGCTGATTCATTCAGGAAGAACTTAAAACAAAAGCATTGTATCTAATGTGAGATGTGTTAGGTAGACCTTTCCTACTTTCCTGTATGTAGTGAAAAAGCAGTCTTTTCAAACTACTTTCACCACCATGTGAGACACATCAGTCCATACCTCATTTTCCAGACTTTAGTATCACAAAAGCTTGTTACCATGAGACCAAATTTGGTTTACTGACCTTGCTGATAGCACCTTCTTTATGATCTCTCATGGTGATTTTTTTTTAACAAGATATGGTAAACAGAATGTTTATTTTATGGTAGCTATTTCAGTTATTACCTCTCCAAATGGCGTTAGGCCACCATATTGGTCACTGCCATCATTATCAACCAACCAGTTATCTGCCCTTTTGGATGAAAAAAAATAGAGAAATTTAGATCACATTCTGATGTGCATATAGTAACAAATTTACAGACTCTGCTCTCATGCTTTGTTAAAAGAAACTTACAACGTAAAATATGACAGGAAGTTTTATGTACAGTAAGGTTGTGTAGGGCTTAGACATATTTACTCACAGGCCTTGATAGCTATTTAGGTAACCATCCATACTGATTTTTCTGAAGATTTTTGGTGTAAGCATTCTGAAGGCCATGCTAGTGACTAAAGAAAACTATGACGAGACTTAATGCCGAGTTATTTTTAAAGCCTCTGGCAAAGAAAAACCTCCTTTAAGAAAATTCACAGTTCGGAAAACTACAACAGCTTTGATTTTTCTTCTTAATTTTAAGGGTACAGAAGAGAAAAATCTCAGAAATACTTCCATATATTCACTGTGGGTGTCTGAGTGGTGAAGTAGTTAGCTCACTGGTCTCTCATGGTGAAGGTCGGGAGTTTGAAACTGGCCGGAGGCACCCCAGTCACCCAGCTGTAAAAACGAGTACCCGACTTCTTCTGGAGTTGGGGAAGGAAAGGCGGCCAGGCATGATACTGACCATATCATCCTCTAGTGTGCTGACAGGTCAAGGAAAATATGAGCACTAACACCATATCCCAATGTGCCTCTAAGGCGTGACAGGATTACCTTTTTTTTTTTTATATATTCACTGTGCGTTATAAGTTTTCACTGCAGTTAAACTATTTATTTATATATCTCTAAGTTTCAGATTCAAGATATCAACAGATTTTATGTCCACCACCCCCCCCCCCCGCATTTTTCTGGCATTTAACAACATTAATGAGATGCTCTGATTTTGGGGCTGGGAATAAAGTTGTGCCATTTTTTTAGGTTGGGAAAAAAATGGTCACCTTCTAGCTTTGTTGTTTTGCAGAGTTGTTTTCTTCTACATTACCCTGTCATCTACATTTCTTTAGATCTCTTCGTATCTTCTAGGTCAAACCTTCTAGGTCATATCTTCTAGGTCATATCTTCTAGGTTATATCTTCTAGGTCATATCTTCTAGGTCATATCTTCTAGGTTATACCTTCTAGGTTATACCTTCTAGGTCATATCTTCTAGGTTATATCTTCTAGGTTATATTTTTTAGGTCATATCTTCTAGGTCATACCTTCTTAGTTATATCTTCTAGGTCATACCTCTATAGTTCTTTCTCCTGGACATCCTTCTATGCTTCATTTAACCAGTAAACTACCTTCTTGTGTTCTGAGCCTCCATTTAACCAGTAAAATACCCTCTTGTGTTCGGAGCCTCCATTTAACCAGTAAACTACCTTCTTGTGTTCGTAGCCTCCATTAGTCAGCCTTCTTCACCTAACATCCAGCTCTTTTGTCTGTACTTGTTTCATATCAGAGAATGTTACAAGAATAATGTTGTAATTCTTTATATACCATGGAGTGTTACAGCTGTGTGTAACTGTCATGTACCGAACTCCAAGGTCATAGAACATTCGAAGGTTTCCCAAGCTACTATCAATAGAGTGACCTCCCTCCAGGCCGATCAAGCTACCAACTTTTCTTGCTGCAAAAGCATCCTCTATTCCTGAACATATACAAACAAAAGCTGATCAGTAAATACTTCAACAGCAACAAATTCTGTAATAATTTTTGTTGTAATTCCCTAGAAGGTGGTTTTGACACATATACTATATGTTTGTCAATGGCTGTCATCATTTTGCTGGTCAACTCTCTTACGGCTGATTTGATCAATCTGATTTATCTCTATAGCAATGCAATTTATAATTTTTTAACATTTATTTAATTTATTAAGTGTTGATAAATTTATTTTAACTTTCCAACTTTCAGCAAATAAACATGCCATGTCTGGTTTGATTCCACAGAATATAATGGACATAGAACTTCTCAATCGTTCCCATTTATTAAGTGTATTCACTATCAGCAGCTGTCAGATAAGAAGATAAGGATTCTTTTAAAATCCCCTTTCACCCCTTGCTGTACCCTAATTTCTTCTTTTCCATGAAAATGTCCATCTTCAAACCTTGTTTTTGGCAATCGTTGTCACCGTTATCTTCATTATCATCAATCTTGATCATTTGGGACATACAGAGAAGAAAAAGAACATCTCTCTACTTAGCCCATGTCCCAGGTTGTCTACATCTTGTACTTTATAGCTCTCTCTGAAAATTTGTGTCTCCACATATCCCTGGGCCTCTTATGTCTATGTCCCAGGTTGTCTACATCTTGTATTTTATAGCTCTCTCTGAAAATTTGTGTCTCCACATATCCCTGGACCTCTTATGTCTATGTCCCAGGTTGTCTACATCTTGTACTTTATAGCTCTCTCTGAAAATTTGTGTCTCCACCTATCCCTGGGCCTCTTATGTCCATGTCCCACGTTGTCTACATCTTGTACTTTATAGTTCTGTTCTGTCTAAAAGTCTGCGACCCCATGGTCTCTGGGTCTGTGCTTTCATCTTCTATTTTCCCCATTTGTTTTTCTTTGTTTTGTTGTGCTTTCTTTTGTTTTGTTTTCTGTGAGCATTCATTCATTAATTTGCATGTCCCTTGCCGAACTTTGCCTCCCTAACAGCACTCCTGTAGGGCTCTCAGTTGTAAGCAAGACACCCTGCTGCTGATGCATCCATTCTCAGATCATCAATGATGTCTTGAAACCATCTTCGCCTTAGTCTTCCTGCCTTTTTTTTTCCCCATTATGTACCCTTCCAAGACAGTCTTCTCTAGATTATCATGCCGTGAGCATAAAGTTTTCTTTTAATAGTTCCATAACTGTAGACAGATATAACAGCACAGAAGATAGTAAACCTTTGAATTTAAATAAAATGTATAATGAATAATGTTTGTACTATTAGTAATAGCATCCAGTATATTTCAAAATATATCACATTTATATAAGTAGCAGACACACAGCGTTTACACTAACGAAGATAAATGATAGCCAACAATGTCAAAAACAGAGACTACCTGAAACAATGACAAAAACACAGACTACCCACAACTGTATAAAAAACAGGGCACCTACCCTGAGCTGTAGTTACAAACTGGAAAACGTCCCTGTACCTAGCAACAAACTTCTTAATTGTGTCCACCTGATCTAGGGACTGCCTGACAGCATCTTTATACTGGCTGTCACATGAGACGTAGGCAGCCCAGAACTGAGAAAACATAATGGAGTCAAAGTTCTTGTGACTTATTTCCTTTAGTATCACAGCTTGAGAAGTGAAGATACTGTAGCTAGATAACATTTAGTGTTACAGCTGTGTGTAACTGTCATGTACCGAACTCCAAGGTCATAGAACATTCGAAGGTTTCCCAAGCTACTATCAATAGAGTGACCTCCCTCCAGGCCGATCAAGCTACCAACTTTTCTTGCTGCAAAAGCATCCTCTATTCCTGAACATATACAAACAAAAGCTGATCAGTAAATACTTCAACAGCAACAAATTCTGTAATAATTTTTGTTGTAATTCCCTAGAAGGTGGTTTTGACACATATACTATATGTTTGTCAATGGCCGTCATCATTTTGCTGGTCAACTCTCTTACGGCTGATTTGATCAATCTGATTTATCTCTATAGCAATGCAATTTATAATTTTTTAACATTTATTTAATTTATTAAGTGTTGATAAATTTATTTTAACTTTCCAACTTTCAGCAAATAAACATGCCATGTCTGGTTTGATTCCACAGAATATAATGGACATAGAACTTCTCAATCATTCCCATTTATTAAGTGTATTCACTATCAGCAGCTGTCAGATAAGAAGATAAGGATTCTTTTAAAATCCCCTTTCCACCCCTTGCTGTACCCTACTTTCTTCTTTTCCATGAAAATGTCCATCTTCAAACCTTGTTTTTGGCAATCGTTGTCACCGTTATCTTCATTATCATCAATCTTGATCATTTGGGACATACAGAGAAGAAAAAGAAAATCTCCCTACTTAGCCCATGTCCCACATTGTCTACATCTTGTACTTTATAGTTCTACCCGAAAATTTGTGTCTCCACATATCCCTGGGCCTCTTATGTCCATGTCCCACATTGTCTACATCTTGTACTTTATAGTTCTGTTCTGTCTAAAAGTCTGCGACCCCATGGTCTCTGGGTCTGTGCTGTCATCTTCTATTTTGCCCACTTGTTTTTCTTTGTTTTGTTGTGCTTTCTTTTGTTTTGTTTTCCGTGAGCATTCATTCATTAATTCGCATGTCCCTTGCCGAACTTTGCCTCCCTAATAGCACTCCTGTAGGGCTCTCAGTTGTAAGCAAGACACCCTGCTGCTGATGCATCCATTTTCAGATCATCAATGATGTCTTGCAGCCATCTTCGCCTTAGTCTTCCTGCCTTTTTTTCCCCATTATGTACCCTTCCAAGACAGTCTTCTCTAGATTATCATGCCGTGAGCATAAAGTTTTCTTTTAATAGTTCCATAACTGTAGACAGATATAACAGCACAGAAAATAGTAAACCTTTGAATTTGAATAAAATGTATAATGAATAATGTTTGTATTATTAGTAATAGCATCCAGTATATTTCAAAATATATCACATTTATATAAGTAGCAGACACACAGCGTTTACACTAACGAAGATAAATGATAGCCAACAATGTCAAAAACAGAGACTACCTGAAACAATGACAAAAACACAGACTACCCACAACTGTATAAAAAACAGGGTACCTACCCTGAGCTGTAGTTACAAACTGGAAAACATCCCTGTACCTAGCAACAAACTTCTTAATTGTGTCCACCTGATCTAGGGACTGTCTGACAGCATCTTTATACTGGCTGTCACATGAGACGTAGGCAGCCCAGAACTGAGAAAACATAATGGAGTCAAAGTTCTTGTGACTTATTTCCTTTAGTATCACAGCTTGAGAAGTGAAGATACTGTAGCTAGATAACATTTATGTTCATTTATTAGTGCTTTACTTATATACATCACTGAATAATGCTAGTATTTTTGTGCCAACAAGCAGACAGAGAGTAGACAGAGATCTTTAGATGAGAAGGAAATAAAAAGCTGTGAAAGAATTACTGAGAATAGAACCCAGGACTTCAGCATAAAGAGTGACTGTAGCTAGACGCTTGCTTGTCCTACTAAGTCCAAGGGCTTTTTTTGAGGGAGAGGTACAGGTCAGTACGAGATTATATATCTTAAATCCTTCCCGTGCCGTTAAACGTCACATAGGGCTCGCAAAGTAGTTCGCCAATTTTTCCTGTCTTCAGCGAGTCTTTCAACCTCATCAAAGGATTTTATGCAGAGAAACCAAAAATTGTAAATATTTTTGTTGTCTAAAATTGTGGGATCCCTAAAATACCTCCACGACGCCCAGTTAAGAAATTCTAAATAAAACACAGATACGATAAGACACAGACAAAGTAGCAGATAAACACATAAACTGCTAGAGCATGTATAAAGACAATAATTAATAATAATGTGAAGGGGAAAGTCTTCAAAGATCCTGAAATAAATCTTTTCTGACCTGAAGATTTTTCGTTGATTGCTTCGCCTTGGATATTTCATTATGCCTCTTTCACGCTTTCACTCACTAAATGACAACCCACTGTACTGTCAATAAACCAACCAAGTGTTTTGTCTATAAACCAGGGTGTATTTATATGATGTTCTTCTGTGGGGACTTGTGGCTGCAGAATCTCAGTGTTGTGCATCTCCCTGGACTATTTAACTGATCGACACAGAGCTATCTTTACATCGTTGTCTTTCCTTTTTATGTGACGAGGCGTAATCGTTCCCTTTACTGCAGACAGCCCTTACAGTATTGGTAACCCTTCTCTGAATTGATAATCTCCGTTTACACAGTTGTCTTTCACACTTTGCCAGGGTACCACGAGTTTCTTACTGGTCCAGTGCTTGGTTTCACACACAAGAGGTGGGGTGGATCCAGATAATGATGGTAACTTGATGAATGAAAGGTACACTGAGTTTATGTGAAGGGGCGTGTTTCTGCATGAGAGGTTAGATGCTGTTGTTGTATATGCGAGTTATGTGATGGTGATAGCGTTGAAGGTGTTCTTGCTGACGACGACCTTGATTTAGTGTTGCCCGAGTCGCTTATCAGAGTGAATGGGTTCGAGTCTGTGAAACGACAGCACTGGATTGATTAGGGTTAAGCCTGAAATGTTGAGAAGTGTGTTGTGTTGAGAGAACAGAATGGGCGCTTGACCGGTGCGGATGTCTGTGTTTGTTGTTGTCAGTTATGGGGTTTTTTTGTTTATATACATGAAAGTTTCAAACGTTATGTCTCATCCTAAGACTTGTTTCTGACAAAATATGTACTGTGACGTTACTACCGGCTCAATGGGCAGATTTGTCAGATAGCTGAGCTGAAGCTGTGTTTCACCTTTTTGTTAACGTTGCCTCATCTCAGATCTTCTCAACGTTTTTGTTAACTTTACGTCATCTCAGATCTTCTCAACGTTTTTGTTAACTTTACGTCATCTCAGATATCCCACAATTTTTTTCACTTTTACGTCACATCAGATCTCCCCTTTTTTTCTGTCCTAACGTTATGTTTCATTTTTTTTTTTTTCTTTTAGATATCTAAGGAACAGAAAGATACTGCAGTACTGGACTACGAGTGAATTTTTTTTTAAAGACCTGCTTATTGATACATAATGCTGAAATCATTAGACTAATCGAAGAAGTCAAGGAATTCACATTCCTTGGTAGTGCAGTAACAACAAATGGAGTCAGTATTAATAAAGAAGTGCCATGCCGCGTGACGTAGGCGATCCTCTCCACATTTCCCTGTCTTTAGACTTGATTATGAGATCCGCCGATGACTTTCTTCCTATCCACATTGACAATCCATCCAATAACTTCTCTCTCTCTCTCTCTTTCTCTCTCCCTCTCTGTCTTCCTCTGTCTCTTCCTCCCTCAGTTTTTCCAGTTGCCACAGTGTGTTCCAATTTTCCTCTTCTCTGGAAATGTCCTATAAATCTCGCTTATCTGCCTCTGATCTTATTTGCTTTTTACCTCCAGTCTCTCTTAAGTCTTCTTCATTGGTTTTCTTGGCTGTCCGTGGTACCTTCAACATCCTTCTTATAAACCACATCTCCATGGCCTCAATTTCTCCCTGTACTCTCTTATTCTTAGATAAAAGGGATGGCGACTGCAGTAAAACTGGTTAATATAAATAAGGTAGATAGAGGTGTATGGTGCAGTTTTACAAAGTGAGGGAGGAAATGAGCAAGGTGAGAAAAAAAAAACGAATATAAAGTATGAGAATGTATAAATGAAAAACATACAACATCCGATATTTCGGCGTGAGCCTTATTCGAGGATACATGCAAAAACAAAATACAAACATATATAACTTATCTGAAGCGTCTTGCTCTCAGCAAAGCTTAATTGTGTGTGGAAGAAGGAGGAGGAAGAAAAAAAAAAACAAAACGTTGCTTACAGACAAAAGATTCCCGATATAGCCAATCATAGCGAAGAAGCGGAGAGAGAGGAAGGCAATAGAAACATGATAGCCGCTAGAGGTGTCGGGTGGGGGGGGGGGGTGTGGTGGGGGGGGGGGGGGGGGGGGAAGGGGAGAGAAAAGAGGACGCGAGAGATAATGAATGAAGAACTTAAACACCTACAGGGAGGAAATGTAAAACTGGTGAATGGGACAAGACCAATATGTTGGCAGAGAAGGAAATAGGGTGGTGGTAGGGAGGGGTAGCATAGAGAAAGAAATTAGAGTATAAAAAAGGCCAGTGGAAAAAGAAAGAAGTTACAGAAAGCTGAAGACATTGTTAATTCCAGCTGGGTGGAGACAGCCAGTCTGGAAAATAAGGCGCTGTTCTAAGACCCTCCGAGATCGTACATCTGCGGAACAAGAGCGGATCGCACTAACCGAAATGTCCTGTTTGCCCCTGTGGTTACCAAGGCAAAAATGTTTAGCCACAGGTGTCCAGGCCCTCTTAGAAATATCATTGAGATGCTGGCGAAATCGATCTCCTAACCGTAAGCCAGTTTCCCCTATGTACTTCAAACCGCAACGTTTGCACATGATAACATAAATGACATTTCGTGAAGTGCAGGTGAAGCCCTCCTGTACCGACAACGTGGATTTAGGGAAAGAGATCTGGCTGGCCTCGACAACAAACGGACAAGTGTTGCATCTACGGCGTCCACAACGTCTGGTACCATAAAAAGTGTCATCTGTCTTAAGATGACTACGAATTAAAAGGTCCCTGAGGTTTTTGTCACGTCTGTAAGCCACCAATGGGGGTTCCCCAAAATGTTCACGTGTCTCAGGCTCGGTCTGGAGGAGGTGGAGATGGCGAAACAGTATGTTTTTAACTGCCAAGCTATGAGGGTGGTACGTGAGTACTAGTTTCACCCTGTCCGAGCAACAGTGCGGTTTAGGGGTGAGGGCTTGTTGCCGCGATATGTGGCTAATGCGGATCCAAGACGACGAGAGAACGTGGTCTGGATAGCCGCGTTGACGGAAGAAATCTAGTAATTTGTGGCCTTGATCCTGGAAATCCAAATCCTCCTTACACAAACGTCGCAACCTAAGAAGCTGGGAAAAAGGAATAGAGTCCTTACACGATCTGGGATGGGAGGAAGAGTACAGGAGGTAGCTGTGAGAGTCTGTAGGTTTATAGTAGATAGAAGTAGTAAGCCCGGAGGGGCCGATAGTGACGGCAATGTCAAGAAAGTTAGCGGAAGTAGCAGAGATATGGGAAGTGAAAGAAATGACAGGATTGTATTCTTTAACAAAACTGATAAAGTTGTCAAGGTCTTCCTCTGGCATTGATGTGATCCCAATGCCATCGTCTATGTAGCGTCTATAGAAGGCGGGAAAAGGGCCTCTAAAGGCTCTCAGAATCTTGTGTTCGAAATGGCCCATGAACAGACACGCGCAGCTGGGGCCCATCTTGGTACCCATGGCTACACCACTAATCTGGTCAAAGTAAAGGCCATTGAATTCAAAAGAATTGAGTTGGAGGACAAGTTGTGTAAGGCGCATAATAGTAGAAGTAGGAATAGAGGGATTGCGTCTTTTGTTCAGAAAGAACTTGACGGCCTGAAGTCCCTGGTCTTCCACACACAATTAAGCTTTGCTGAGAGCAAGACGCTTCAGATAAGTTATATATGTTTGTATTTTGTTTTTGCATGTATCCTCGAATAAGGCTCACGCCGAAATATCGGATGTTGTATGTTTTTCATTTATACATTCTCATACTTTATATTCGTTTTTTTTTTCTCACCTTGCTCATTTCCTCCCTCACTTTGTAAAACTGCACCATACACCTCTATCTACCTTATTCTTATTCTTAGACCATGCTTCACATCCATAAAACAAAATTGTCTCGATGTAACATTTAAGTACTCGGAATTTTGTTTCCATTGATACAGATCTGTTGCACAAGATGTGTCTCATCGTCTGGAATGCTGACTTGGCCACAGCACGTCCGCTTTTTATTTCGTTGTGACATTTCCCATCAGCTGTTATAATTGTTTCTAAGTACTAAAAGTAATAAAGGTCTCAGCCTGAACAAAAAGAAGACTGGACTGATGGTCATCTCACAGAAAAGAATACTACCAAAATATAGCATTGCCATCGATGGCACAGAACTGAAATATGTTGATAGATTCAGGTACTTAGGAACAATTATAACAGTTGGTGGGAAGATGAAATAATAATACTAAAACTCCGACAAGCTCAGACTCTACTCTGCCATATCTGGAGATCAAAGAGTCCGACAAGCTCAGACTCTACTCAGCCATGTCTTCAGATCCAAGAAAGACGGGACCAGAGAAACAAATGCGGAATAATCAAAAATAATATTTTAAGTGTTTTATTATGTGGAAACGAATGCTGGAAAATTTTTCAGAGAATTCCATGTACACTTAACACCTTAGAGAATAAGTGTCTCTGTAAGAGTGTTCTGTCCAAATATCAAAAGTAATGACCTCTTGTTAAGAGAGACAGACATGACACCATTGTCAACAGTGATTGAAAGCAGGAGAACGCGATAAATTGGCTACATTATGAAAATGACAGACTAAACCTTACCACAAACAGTTCCGTTGAGAATCCACAGGATAAAAGAAGCATGGGACGACCCAAAGAAACAGAGATTTGCGGAAGAGAAAATTCTGGTATACGAAGGACTGACATTGCAGACAGTCAAGAAAATGGCAAAGGACCAACAAAAATGGAAATCTCTTGATACCAGCAACCCCCTGTGTCTTTGTGACAGAAAAAAAACATCAGAGATGACTAAAAGAGATTAAACTCCAAACAGTGGAAACTTGCTTTAGACAAGTAAATGAAGAATAGTAGAAAAGATGAAATAAAGAAAACAGATCAGTAAATGAAAGGACAAAATAAATAGAAAAAAAAAATTGATATAGATTCAGCTTCATTACGTACACCCGCAAGAAATTTGTCAGGTACTGCGATACTCTTTTTAAAATACTGCAATGTTTACAAATTACTGTTGTAAGTCAAAGCTACAGTGCTCTCGTAAAACTATCTACTGACGCTTTTACACCGATAACCCGCGACTTGGGTGCTTACAGGTATACTTGTGTCAAAAGTAAAATGTGAGATAACTCATTCTTCTCTTCAAGGGGTGTCAGCATGATATGACTGCTGTATTTTATAACTAAATGTTCCGCAATTGAGAAAGGTTAGTTATTATGCAGGGTTGTTTTGTCTGTAAGGCGGCATACGCTGTTACAAGAGTCTCAGTCTATGCAGTAAATTTTTGTATGGAAATGTAATGCACTTTTCAGTTGAACGAACTTTCAGAGTTGTTTTTTGTCTTGTTTAAGTTTACTGCAACTAATGTGTTTAATATCACTGTTTCTCTCATTTATTTCTACTATTTCTATGTTTTCATATTACTAGTAACACTGTACATTGTTTTTTTTAACTGTTTCATTGTTTATATTACCACTTGTGTGTTTCATATTGCTGTTTCTATAATTTTCTTAGTAATGTTTCTACGATTTTATGCATACTGTTTTTGCATTATCTTTCATTTTCTATGTGTGTGTGTAAGTGTTTGTGTGTAAGTGTGTGCACGTGTACGGTTGAATGGAAAGCTTTGGGGATGCCATATTTATTATTCTTTGTGTTGATTACACAATGTGAAGTTTGACCAGCAGTTTCCAGCTGAGAGGCCAGAACTATATTATTTCCTGGGTGTTTCAGAGTTCCTGCGCCTCAGATTAGCGACATCTTGGAGGAGGAAAGCGTGGCAGTTCTGTCTCGACATATACCACTAGTGACTTTCCCCCGTCAACTTTCCAGAAGCTGAAGAACGTCATTACATACCATAAAAACTTACGTATCTAGCATGAATATTATGTTACTCGGACAAACATACCAGGCTCATACCGAAAGTCGTGAGCAAAAATTTGTTTAAATCAGAATTTATAGACAGAGAAAATATAAATGTATCACCTTAAGCTCCACCCTTTTCTTCACTTTTCAACATAATCTCCATTTCTCTGAACACATTTGTTTGAAAATACCCTCCCGGCAGAATTTCGTTCCAGCTGACCGAAGGCACAGACGCACTGCTTTCTGGACGTTCTCTCCTGTGTCGTAGTGATGGCCTCGCATTTGTTTTTTCACAAACCGAAAAGATGGTCATCACTGGGTGCCATGTCGGGGCTACAGGCAGGTTGTGGAAGAATTTCCCAACCTATTTTCTGAATTTTCAAGAAGGTCTTGAGTGATGCTTTTTCTCATAGCTTTGTGATCTTCAGTCAACAAACGTAGGACCCAGAGGGCACAGACCTTTCTATACCCTAGGATTTCAATCATTTCCTATACTGCATTGTGTCCTGTTCCAAGGTTTACAACGATTTCAGATACCGTGACACGTCTGTCTTCTTTAATGATGTCGTCAATCCTTTCCACGTTGCATTCAGTGGAGGTAGTTCGAGGGCGACCGCATATCTTTGATGTTCGTGTTTCCATCTGTCAAATGTTTCACCCACCTAACACTGCTAGCACCCATACACATATCTCCATAACCAAGTTGAAGTCTTTGGTGAATTTCAGCAGTGGGGATTTCCTCTTTAACGAGGAACTCAATAACAGCACGTTGACGAAAAGAAAATTCAGCACCAGCCATTTTGTTTCTGCCGCGTGGTCACGTGACACATGATGATGGCGTCATGTGACCTCTACATGAAGCAAGAAGACTGCAGATAAGGTGGTACATTTATATTTTCTCTATCTATAAATTCTGATTTTTAAACATTTTTTTCTCACGACTTTCGGCATGAGCCGACATTTTAGAAACCTGAGCGCCCAGTTGGCCCTCTCGTATGCGTGGAATGTCCGTGTGTACCGCTGGCCAGCCACCTTTCAGGTCGATACTCCAGACAGAGTTGTTCGCTAGGGATCGATACTGCCATGGTAGATCATTGTGTCTGGTGAGAATACAGGACATAACAAGTATAACACCCAGCGATTACAGCAGAGCTCTTCAGCAAGCAAGCGCTGTACAAGAAAAAACATTCAATTCTTCATTATTCAGAAGTCAACATGGCAGCAAATTCTCAGTCTCTGAAAACTTTAGGAATGTGTAAAATATAGGTATTTACGTTTCATGTATCAAATGTTGCTAAATATAAAATGAACAACAAAGAAATACAATGGTTTCGCTTGGTCAGTGTTCTATGCCGACAAGGAAAGCTGACTCCACTGTGCTGTCTTTTGTTTTCATCGAACACTGAGCCAAGATGAATCTTGTCTGTCTTTCGATGTTCTTGATCTAGTTGTATCCGTGTTCCCCTTTGTTCTGTTTCCTCGAAGCTTTCCCGTCAAGAGCAGATTTTAATATGATTTCAGTGGATGGTGGCCAAAATACTGTTATTGTCTAGTTATTATGTTTCGTTATTCCTTTCTTTCAGTTCCAGTTTTTCTTCTTTGGTTATCTTACTTTCTCGCTAGTGGAATATGTTCAACTTTTCTGACCTGTGTTTCAGCATTGTAATGGACTCTACCGCTATGTTACATTATTGTTCATATTTTGCTCATGTAGCTTTTTTATCAAGGCTGATTTTAAAATGACCAAACTGATGATATATTCTATGCGCGCACGGCTGATTTATTACAGCATCGACAGTGGAACACTATGAAATCAATGCCGTATCATCTTGTCATCAGTTCTACTTTGTTGTTGAATGTCTAATTGTCAAACATTGGTCCATCTCTGGCCTTCTTTTGTTCCATATCGCCATGATGTTTCCCATGATGTTTCCACAATTTATTGTCTTTTATACTAAAATAAACACTGAATATGTCTTGTTCCTTTTATGTGTATGTGTGCGCGCCTGCATTGTGTGTGTGTGTGCTGTGTGTTTGTATTGTGTTATGTATCTTATGTGTTGTGTTTATATTGTGTTATGTATCTTGTGTGTTGTGTCTATAATGTATTATGTATGTTGTGTGTTGTGTGTATATTGTGTTTTGTATGATATGTGTGTTGTGTGTTTGTATAGTGTTGTGCATCTTGTGTGTTGTGTCTATATTGTGTTTTGTATGCTATGTGTGTTGTGTGTTTGTACAGTGTTGTGCATCTTGTGTGTTGTGTCCATATTACACTGTTTTTATTGTGCTGTGTGTTGTGCATCTGTATGGTGCTGTATGTGTTTTGTGTGTTGTGTATTGTATGTATTGTTTGCCTGTGTTGCGCTTGTATATTGCCGTGTTGTATGAGTTGCTAGTGTGTGTTGTGTGTATTGTGTGTTATGTCTTGTATGTGTTGTGTATCTGTGTAACTATCTTAGTATTGTCTTACATTTGTGCTCTTATTGTTTAAAGCTAAATGCCCGTACGACTTCACAGTGTTGCTGTGGTGATGGTTGTATGGAATACTTTACCTTGCTTCACTGCTGACAACAGTGGTTTGGGCTATAGCGGCAGTGGTTTGGGCTATAGCGGCAGTGGTTTGGGCTATAGCGGCAGACACTGGACACCAGTGGTTCAAGAAATAGAGAATAACCAAACACAGTCATATCGACATGAGAGAGAGAGTGAGAGAGAGGAAGAGAGAGAATGAGAGAGAGAGAGAGAGAAAGAGAGAGTGAAAGAGAAAGAGAGAGAGAGAAAGAATGACGGTAAAGAAATTTTTCATCTCTCTTTGAGAACTCTCGTTTGTATTCAATTAACACGCAAATTTTTATACAGGCAGGTAACGATCCCTGTTATATTTTGTTTCTACTTCCGTTTTTCGTTTTTTTTTTTTAACTATTTTACAGTGTTTCTTTTGTCAGTGAGCAATTAGAATATTCAAATATGTGCATTATGGACCACGTCATTCATTCATTTGCATGTCCCTTGCGGAACTTTGCCTCCCTAACAGCTCTCCTGTAGGCCTCTCGGTTGTGAGCAAGATGGCCTGTTGCTGATGCATCCATTTGCAGATCATCAACGATGTCTTGCAGCCGTCTTCGCCTTGCTCTTCCTCTCTTTCTTTTTCCCATTATGTACCCTTCCAAGACGGTCTTTTCTAGATTATCATGACGTTTAATGTGTCCAAAATATTTAAGTTTTCTTTCTTTAATCCTCTTTACTAGCCAGCCTTCTTCAATATTAAGTTCTTGTAGTATGGATATATTTGTTCTTTTTTGTGTCCATGATGTTTGAAGAACTCTTTTGTAGCATTTACATTCAAAGGCATTTATGTGTTTTAAGCTGCTTTGTTAAGTGTCCAGGTCTCAAAGGCATATGTTGTGATGGGAAAGATGCATGCCCTTAAAAATCTTATGTTTGTAGTTCTGTCTGTTTCTTTCCATAGATTCTTTAGTTGTTTTACTTTGTGAAGAGCGATAGATGCTCTCCTTTTAATTTCCCTCATTGTATCTTTATTATTAGTTAGTAGTGATCCAAGATATTCAAAACTCTCCACTTCTTCCAGTTTTTCCTCATTGAGACATATTTCAGCTGCCTTGTTTGTTTTGTCAGTTGTCATCAATTTAGTTTTCTTCACATTAAGACAGAGGTTTTGCTCTTCGCTGTTCTTACGGACTGACATAATTAGTTTTTCCATTCCTTTTTGTGTTGTGGACAGTAATACTGTGTCATCAGCATATCTAATCTCTGGTATTTCATAACCTCCAATTGTTATGGCATCGTAATATTATGCTCCACGTACACTTTTTAAAAAGGCAGTAAAAAGACTCCATATGTATTTGTAACCACTTACCTTCTTCCTGATGTCCAAAAAGAAGCCATGCGAATTATCTTGGGGTGTACGAGAGACACTCCCTGTATAGCGATGAGAAACCTTGATTCCCCCACCACGAAGCATAAGGTCAAGATCTGGAGGCCACGTTCTTACCTCAAGATAAGTGCAGGCAAAGAGCACACACTGCACCAAGAATTCCTCAAAGAAAAGGCTGACAGGCTAAAGAGGACGTAACCATGGTCGGGTCATGCAGAAGATGTCATCAAGCGGGTCTGTGAACCCAGCAACATCAACCCCGGTGAGGAACCCGTGCCTCCAGCGTTCAAAGACACCTTCCTCTTGTATTGTCACGCTTGACAAGAGAAGCAGGGAGCAGAACCCACTTGCTGTGAATGCTGAGCTCAACGCTCTCATCAGCAAAAACTCCAGTGAGGCAGATGTTGTGATTTACACAGATGAGTCCGCTGTACGACGTGAATGGAGAGCGTGGCCATTCAAAGCACTTTCGGGGGGAGGGGGGAACAATCAAGGAAGCCAGCGGTGCCTTCGCTAAGACCGCAAGCAGTATGACGATGGAGCTGATGACAGTAACGAAACCATTCATATGGCTGAAGTCATAAGACTTCACCTGTGTCTTCATACTAAGTCCTTCGATGAGTATGATCTGGAAGGTCGAGGCAAGTTCTGTACGCAGGCAATGGCTTAAGTCATTGAAGAAATCAAAGATTCGCAGAGTCACCTTCACCTATGTGCCTGGGAAAATGGGCATCCAGGGAAATGAGAGAGCTGATAGACTGCCTGGCTCTGCCATCATTTCAGATGGACAACCAACGAATCGAGCTGAATTTGTTAACGCGCTCAGAGAGACAGGCAGAGTAGAGGACTTCGAGAGCAGTGAATCTACATCACCATTCAGATTGAGAGAGCTGGGAATACAGATCGGCACGCCCAGGAACGAGAGACATACTGGACATGCGAGACAACTGGTCAACCAATACAGGACATGAGAAACAACTGGTCAACCAATACAGGACATACGAGACAACTGGTCAACCAATACAGGACATGAGAAACAACTGGTCAACCAACACAGGACATACCAGACAACTGGTCAACCAATACAGGACATGAGAAACAACTGGTCAACCAATACAGGACATGAGAAACAACTGGTCAACCAATACAGGACATGAGAAACAACTGGTCAACCAATACAGGACATGAGAAACAACTGGTCAACCAACACAGGACATGAGAAACAACTGGTCAACCAATACAGGACATGAGAAACAACTGGTCAACCAACACAGGACATGAGAAACAACTGGTCAACCAACACAGGACATGAGAAACAACTGGTCAACCAACACAGGACATGAGAAACAACTGGTCAACCAACACAGGACATGAGAAACAACTGGTCAACCAACACAGGACATGAGAAACAACTGGTCAACCAACACAGGACATACGAGACAACTGGTCAACCAATACAGGACATGAGAAACAACTGGTCAACCAACACAGGACATACGAGACAACTGGTCAACCAATACAGGACATGAGAAACCACTGGTCAACCAATACAGGACATGAGAAACAACTGGTCAACCAACACAGGACATGAGAAACAACTGATCAACCAATACTCTTCGCTGTTCTTACGGACTGACATAATTAGTTTTTCCATTCCTTTTTGTGTTGTGGACAGTAATACTGTGTCATCAGCATATCTAATCTCTGGTATTTCATAACCTCCAATTGTTATGGCATCGTAATATTATGCTCCACGTACACTTTTTAAAAAGGCAGTAAAAAGACTCCATATGTATTTGTAACCACTTACCTTCTTCCTGATGTCCAAAAAGAAGCCATGCGAATTATCTTGGGGTTACGAGAGACACTCCCTGTATAGCGATGAGAAACCTTGATTCCCCACACCACGAAGCATAAGGTCAAGATCTGGAGGCCACGTTCTTACCTCAAGATAAGTGCAGGCAAAGAGCACACACTGCACCAAGAATTCCTCAAAGAAAAGGCTGACAGGCTAAGAGACGTACCATGGTCGGGTCATGCAGAAGATGTCATCAAGCGGGTCTGTGAACCCAGCAACATCAACCCCGGTGAGGAACCCGTGCCTCCAGCGTTCAAAGACACCTTCCTCTTGTATTGTCACGCTTGACAAGAGAAGCAGGGAGCAGAACCCACTTGCTGTGAATGCTGAGCTCAACGCTCTCATCAGCAAAAACTCCAGTGAGGCAGATGTTGTGATTTACACAGATGAGTCCGCTGTACGACGTGAATGGAGAGCGTGGCCATTCAAAGCACTTTCGGGGGGAGGGGGGAACAATCAAGGAAGCCAGCGGTGCCTTCGCTAAGACCGCAAGCAGTATGACGATGGAGCTGATGACAGTAACGAAACCATTCATATGGCTGAAGTCATAAGACTTCACCTGTGTCTTCATACTAAGTCCTTCGATGAGTATGATCTGGAAGGTCGAGGCAAGTTCTGTACGCAGGCAATGGCTTAAGTCATTGAAGAAATCAAAGATTCGCAGAGTCACCTTCACCTATGTGCCTGGGAAAATGGGCATCCAGGGAAATGAGAGAGCTGATAGACTGCCTGGCTCTGCCATCATTTCAGATGGACAACCAACGAATCGAGCTGAATTTGTTAACGCGCTCAGAGAGACAGGCAGAGTAGAGGACTTCGAGAGCAGTGAATCTACATCACCATTCAGATTGAGAGAGCTGGGAATACAGATCGGCACGCCCAGGAACGAGAGACATACTGGACATGCGAGACAACTGGTCAACCAATACAGGACATGAGAAACAACTGGTCAACCAATACAGGACATACGAGACAACTGGTCAACCAATACAGGACATGAGAAACAACTGGTCAACCAACACAGGACATACGAGACAACTGGTCAACCAATACAGGACATGAGAAACAACTGGTCAACCAATACAGGACATGAGAAACAACTGGTCAACCAATACAGGACATGAGAAACAACTGGTCAACCAATACAGGACATGAGAAACAACTGGTCAACCAACACAGGACATGAGAAACAACTGGTCAACCAATACAGGACATGAGAAACAACTGGTCAACCAACACAGGACATGAGAAACAACTGATCAACCAACACAGGACATGAGAAACAACTGGTCAACCAACACAGGACATGAGAAACAACTGATCAACCAATACAGGACATGAGAAACAACTGATCAACCAATACAGGACGTGAGAAACAACTGGTCAACCAATACAGGACATGAGAAACAACTGGTCAACCAATACAGGACATGAGAAACAACTGGTCAACCAACACAGGGCATGAGAAACAACTGGTCAACCAACACAGGACATGAGAAACAACTGGTCAACCAACACAGGACATGAGAAACAACTAGTCAACCAACACAGGACATGAGAAACAACTGGTCAACCAACACAGGACATACGAGACAACTGGTCAACCAACACAGGACATACGAGACAACTGATCAACCAACACAGGACATGAGAAACAACTGGTCAACCAACACAGGACATACGAGACAACTGGTCAACCAACACAAGACATACGAGACAACTGGTCAACCAACACAGGACATACGAGACAACTGGTCAACCAACACAGGACATGAGAAACAACTGGTCAACCAACACAGGACATACGAGACAACTGGTCAACCAGCACAGGACATACGAGACAACTGGTCAACCAACACAGGACATGAGAAACAACTGGTCAACCAACACAGGACATACGAGACAACTGGTCAACTAACACAGGACATACGAGACAACTGGTCAACCAATACAGGACATGAGAAACAACTGGTCAACCAACACAGGACATACGAGACAACTGGTCAACCAACACAGGACATACGAGACAACTGGCCAACCAACACAGGACATACGAGACAACTGGCCAACCAACACAGGACATGAGAAACAACTGGTCAACCAACACGGGGCAGACACTATCAGCCGCAGGATGCTGATGGATATGTTGAAGGAGGGAAGGAGGGGGGGGGGAATCTGGGCAGCTATGGACATGCCCGATGTGCAATGATGATGGCCCATAAATCATATCTGTCTGTTTGATTACAGAATTCCACGGTAGCGTCGTCAGAAATGATTGGATGATCATTAGCTGATAAAGACACGCAACTTCTGGAACGCTAGCTACCCGTGGTCTTATGTTTAGACTTAAATGATAAATAATGAGTTTACAGCTTAGTATGTAAGCAAGCACTTACCCGTCGACCAGAGGGTACTTAGACAGAATCTCAGATGCTCTCTTCTGTCTCACATGTAGAGGCTGGTCAGCAATGTCCGTCTCCTTCTTGAGACCAACGCCCAAGCCAACAGCTAGCGCAATGACCACGAGTACTATCGTTGCTATTGCTGGAAGAACAAACAACTGCAGACGTCTTTTTCCAAGTTTAGAACAGTCAGTGTTTCGGTTTCCAGTTAAAATACATGAAAAACTGCCTTTAAATATTACATTTAATATATACAGACATAGACTGACATACATTAAATACATTATTAGATACATATAGTAAATACACATAACTGCCATAGACTGACATACACCACGCTATCAGTTATAGTAGAACCAGGCATAGGCTCACATACACCACGCTATCAGATATAGTAGAACCAGGCATAGGCTCACATACAACACGCTATCAGATATAGTAGAACCAGGCATAGGCTAACATACAACACGCTATCAGATATAGTAGAACCAGGCATAGGCTAACATACAACACGGTATCAGTTATAGTAGAACCAGGCATAGGCTAACATACACCACGCTATCAGATATAGTAGAACCAGGCATAGGCTAACATACACCACGCTATCAGATATAGTAGAACCAGGCATAGGCTAACATACAACACGCTATCAGATATAGTAGAACCAGGCATAGGCTAACATACAACACGCTATCAGATATAGTAGAACCAGGCATAGGCTAACATACAACACGCTATCAGATATAGTAGAACCAGGCATAGACTGACATCTAGCGGCTATAGAAGGACAGAAATCGCTGGAAAATGAACCTTATATCGCTGCCTGAAAAATTAACCTTATATCGCTGTCTGGAAAATTAAACTTATATCGCTGCCCGGAAAATTAACCTTATACCGTTGTCTGGAAAATTAACCTTATATCGCTGTCTGGAAAATTAACCTTATATCGCTGTCTGGAAAATTAACCTTATATCGCTGTCTGGAAAATTAAACTTATATCGATGCCCGGAAAATTAACCTTATACCGTTGTCTGGAAAATTAACCTTATATCTTTGCCTGGAAAATTAACCTTATATCGCTGCCTGGAAAATTAACCTTATATCGTTGCCTTGAAAATTAACCTTATATCACAGCCTTGAAAATTAACATTATATCACAGCCTTGAAAATTAACCTGATATCACAGCCTGGAAAATTAGCCTTATATCACAGCCTGGAAAATTAACCTTATATCACAGCCTGGAAAATTAACCTTATATCACAGCCTGGAAAATTAACCTTATATCACAGCCTGGAAAATTAACCTTATATCACAGCCTGGAAAATTAACCTTATATAACAGCCTGGAAAATTAACCTTATATCGCTGCCTGGAAAATTAACCTTATATCACAGCCTGGAAAATTAACCTTATATCGCTGCCTGGAAAATTAACCTTATATCACAGCCTGGAAAATTAACCTTATATCGCGGCCTGGAAAATTAACCTTATATCGTTGCCTTGAAAATTAACCTTATATCCTTGCCTGGAAAATTAACCTTATATCACTGCCTGGAAAATTAACCTTATATCACAGCCTGGAAAATTAACCTTATATCACTGCCTGGAAAATTAACCTTATATCACAGCTTGGAAAATTAACCTTATACCGCTGAGGCGAGATTGTTAAAAGCAGCATTGTTGTGCTCATTTTCATCACTCTTTCTGTGTGTGTGTGTGTGTGCGTGTGTGAGTGTGCGTGTGCGTGTGTGTGTGTGTTTTTGTAAAACTAAACCCAAATCTCCTTCTACTTTACTACTAGAACCAGTTCTACTGTAGTTGTCACTTCTCTTATGTCTTACACATGTCAAACTGTCATTAAATATAAAAGATACACACAGACATTGACAGAAATGTTAAATTAATGATCTCTGTTCTTCATTTTCTCGGAACCTTTCACGTTCTATAATAGACCTCAGAATCATTCCTAAAACCAGACTATGGAGAGCAGTGTTCTGGGCAGTTGAGCTGATAAACAGAGAACACAGGCTGGAGTATAGTACACCAAATAACTCAGTAGTTATAATAGGACATTGTTGCCTTTGTTAGTCACAAGTTTTTACAAGGAAACATGAAGTTATAGCACAGTAGTGTGATTTACACAGCTTTGTTAGCTTTCTCTCGCAGTAAAGTGATTTACACAGCGTTGTTAGCTTTCTCTCACAGTAAAGTGAATTTATACCGCGTTGTTAGCTTTCGCTCACAGTATAGTGATTTACACAGCGTTGATAGGTTTCTCTGACAGTAAAGTGATTTACATAGTTTTGTTAGCTTTCTCTCACTGCCTGGAAAATTAACCTTATATCACAGTCTGGAAAATTAACCTTATATCACTGCCTGGAAAATTAACCTTATATCACAGCCTGGAAAATTAACCTTATACCGCTGCGGCGAGATTGTTAAAAGCAGCATTGTTGTGCTCATTTTCATCACTCTTTCTGTGTGTGTGTGTGTGTGCGTGTGTGTGTGTGTGCGTGTGTGAGTGAGTGTGCGTGTGCGTGTGTGTGTGTGTTTTTGTAAAACTAAACCCAAATCTCCTTCTACTTTACTACTAGAACCAGTTCTACTGTAGTTGTCACTTCTCTTATGTCTTACACATGTCAAACTGTCATTAAATATAAAAGATACACACAGACATTGACAGAAATGTTAAATTAATGATCTCTGTTCTTCATTTTCTCGGAACCTTTCACGTTCTATAATAGACCTTAGAATCGTTCCTAAAACCAGACTATGGAGAGCAGTGTTCTGGGCAGTTGAGCTGATAAACAGAGAACACAGGCTGGAGTATAGTACACCAAATAACTCAGTAGTTATAATAGGACATTGTTGCCTTTGTTAGTCACAAGTTTTTACAAGGAAACATGAAGTTATAGCACAGTAGTGTGATTTACATAGCGTTGTTAGCTTTCTCTCGCAGTAAAGTGATTTACACAGCGTTGTTAGCTTTCGCTCACAGTAAAGTGAATTTATACCGCGTTGTTAGCTTTCTCTCACAGTAAAGTGATTTACACAGCGTTGATAGGTTTCTCTGACAGTAAAGTGATTTACATAGTTTTGTTAGCTTTCTCTCACGCACTGTTAGCTTTCTCTCACGCACTGTTAGCTTTCTCTCGCAGTAAAATGATTTACACAGTGTTGTTAGCTTTCTCTCGCAGTAAAGTGATTTACACAGCTTTGTTAGCTTTTTTCTCGCAGTAAAGTAATTTACACAGTGTTGTTAGCTTTCTCTCACAGAAAAGTGATTTACGCAGCGTTGTTAGCTTTCTTTCACGTCCAAAGTACTGTACATGTTTTTCGAATGCTAACCATACACCATTGTGGCAAATCTCTGTTAGACAGAACAGCTTTTGAGATAAACCTGTTTTGTTTTTAACATCTGATGTTTGGATTATAATGTCTATAAGCTCTAAGCAGTCAAAAAGAGCGGGAGAAGAAATGAAATTATGATCATTACTTTGAACCCACAACGCTTATATTAAAGTCAGACAGATGAACATTTCAGACAAAACTTCAAAATGTCGATTGCTGATTCTCGTGTAGCAGTGTTGATTGTTGGATAAGATGTCTAGACAGAACAAACAGCTTATTATCATGGAGCTGATCGTAGACCATTTCTATCGGAACATGTTATGTTATATTAGTGCTGTGCTATTCTAAGTAATTTGTTTCTTGTCTGGTGCAAGGTCATTTCTCATTTGTACCCAGATTTGATATAAATGTCTGTTCTACCTTCTAATCATCTGTCAAATAACATTTTCTCTGTCTGTTACGTAATGTCAGTATAACCCTTTCTCTGTCTGTTATGTAATGTCAGTATAACCTTTTCTATGTCTGTTATGTAATGCCAGTATAACCTTCTCTATGTCTGTTATGTAATGCCAGTATAACCTTCTCTCTGTCTGTTATGTAATGCCAGTATAACCTTCTCTATGTCTGTTATGTAATGCCAGTATAACCTTCTCTCTGTCTGTTATGTAATGCCAGTATAACCTTTTCTCTGTCTGTTATGTAATGCCAGTATAACCTTCTCTATGTCTGTTATGTAATGCCAGTATAACCTTCTCTATGTCTGTTATGTAATGCCAGTATAACCTTCTCTATGTCTGTTATGTAATGCCAGTATAACCTTCTCTCTGTCTGTTATGTAATGCCAGTATAACCTTCTCTATGTCTGTTATGTAATGCCAGTATAACCTTTTCTCTGTCCTTCTATTTAATCGGGTTTATCCTACAAGCAGGATAGTGCCAGTTAGTGTAACCAAATTTTTATTTTGTGAAAAAAAAAACTTTTATAAATAAAATGTGTCGCTTTGGCGTGTAAAAGATTCAAGAGACCAGTTTTCAAAATCTCCGAGGAGCACTCTGTAGTCTTCGTAGGAGGAAACTTAGCAAAAGTATGCAAAACTTGAATACAGGTTACACAAACCTTACAAACTGCTTACTCGGGGTGTAACTGGAACAAACCTCACATAAGATGACCTATACGAACTGAAAGCGATTCATATGTGTTCAGTCACGCTGCAATAATTTCTGGTGTAACTGGAACAAACCTCACATAAGATGACCTATACGAACTGAAAGCGATTCATATGTGTTCAGTCACGCTGCAATAATTTCTGGTGTAACTGTAACAAACCTCACATAAGCTGACCTATACGAACTTAAAGCGATTCACATGTGTTCAGTCACGCTGCAGTAATTTCTGGTTTCTTATCATGTGATTTTATTTCTGGTTTCTTATCATGTGATTTTCTAAAAGTGTTGATCTAAAGCGTTGATCTGAAGCCTTGATGGAAGAGCTCTTGTGTTTCGTTGACTTGCTATGAGCTCAAGCTCAGTCCTATGCTAATGAGACTGATTTAGACATAATAAATTTTTGTTTCTTCTTACACAGACAACCGCGTGTATATTGTAACAGAGATCGCTTTCACTTGAAGGCAGGTATCCTCAGCTGTGTAACAAGAAGATGTCAGGTATGAAATTTTACACCTGGGACCGCTACAGCGTGACGATATCACGTTGTTCATAATCTTCATGTAGGTCACTATTGACTGCTCCACTTCGCGCTAAAGTTAAGCGAATGATGGTTCAAATTTTGAGATTGTTTTTAAGTTGTCTGCCCTGTTTAACATAGTGAAATCATGGGTCATTATCTGCTTCTTCATGCTAGTTTAGACTATCCAGTCAACATTTGACAAACATTTGATCTAGACTGAGCTCAGTTTTAACGGAGACAGTTTCAACACCACAATAAAAACTCAAGTAATAATGTAATAATATGTTTTTATAAGAGGACATTGCAGCCTTTGTTAGTCACAAGTTTTTCAAAGGAAACCTGAAGCTATAGCACAGTAAAGTGATTTAAACATTGTTTAGTCTTTGTTGTATGTTGAATACTTCCTATGTTGTATGTTTATTATACATAAACCAAGAAAAAATAATTAATTTGTACCAATAATATCACTTTAAAAGTATGAATTAAATTAATATTTATTATATATATATTAATTAATATTTTTATACATATGCATATTAATATATATAAAATAAATATTAATTTAGTATCACTGTTGTAACTAGACCACCAGGCAGCAGTAAGAATAAATTGTGAAACAACAATTCGGTCTGACATAAAACAAGGGGTCCGTCAGGGGTGCATATTGTTGCCTTACTTATTTAACTTGTATACTGAAAATATAATGAGGAATGTTAGAGAAGATGTAAACAAAGAATATTACGATGCCATAATAATTGGAGGTTATGAATTACTAGAGATTAGATATGCTGATGACACAGTATTACTATCCACAACACAAAAAGGAATGGAAAAACTAATTATGTCAGTCCGTAAGAATAACGAAGAGCAAAACTTCTATCTTAATGCGAAGAAAACTAAACTGATAACAACTGACAAAACAAAAAGGTAGCTGAAGTATGTAACAATGAGGAAGAACTGGAAGACCAGTTTTCAAATCTCCGAGGAGCACGCTGTAGTCTTC
Organism: Achatina immaculata; assembly: GCA_009760885.1. Classification (NCBI taxonomy): domain Eukaryota; kingdom Metazoa; phylum Mollusca; class Gastropoda; order Stylommatophora; family Achatinidae; genus Lissachatina; species Lissachatina immaculata. The sequence continues at coordinate 5,386,527 of CM019698.1, forward strand.
GTAGGAGGAAACTTAGCAAAAGTATGCAAAACTTGAATACAGGTTCAAACTTACAAACTGCTTACTCGGGGTGTAACTGGAACAAACCTCACATAAGATGACCTATACGAACTGAAAGCGATTCATATGTGTTCAGTCACGCTGCAATAATTTCTGGTGTAACTGTAACAAACCTCACATAAGCTGACCTATACGAACTTAAAGCGATTCACATGTGTTCAGTCACGCTGCAGTAATTTCTGGTTTCTTATCATGTGATTTTATTTCTGGTTTCTTATCATGTGATTTTCTAAAAGTGTTGATCTAAAGCGTTGATCTGAAGCCTTGATGGAAGAGCTCTTGTGTTTCGTTGACCTGCTATGAGCTCAAGCTCAGTCCTATGCTAATGAGACTGATTTAGACATAATAAATTTTTGTTTCTTCTTACATTGACAACCGCGTGTATATTGTAACAGAGATCGCTTTCACTTGAAGGCAGGTATCCTCAGCTGTGTAACAAGAAGATGTCAGGTATGAAATTTTACACCTGGGACCGCTACAGCGTGACGATATCACGTTGTTCATAATCTTCATGTAGGTCACTATTGACTGCTCCACTTCGCGCTAAAGTTAAGCGAATGATGGTTCAAATTTTGAGATTGTTTTTAAGTTGTCTGCCCTGTTTAACATAGTGAAATCATGGGTCATTATCTGCTTCTTCATGCTAGTTTAGACTATCCAGTCAACATTTGACAAACATTTGATCTAGACTGAGCTCAGTTTTAACGGAGACAGTTTCAACACCACAATAAAAACTCAAGTAATAATGTAATAATATGTTTTTATAAGAGGACATTGCAGCCTTTGTTAGTCACAAGTTTTTCAAAGGAAACCTGAAGCTATAGCACAGTAAAGTGATTTAAACATTGTTTAGTCTTTGTTGTATGTTGAATACTTCCTATGTTGTATGTTTATTATACATAAACCAAGAAAAAATAATTAATTTGTACCAATAATATCACTTTAAAAGTATGAATTAAATTAATATTTATTATATATATATATTAATTAATATTTTTATACATATGCATATTAATATATATAAAATAAATATTAATTTAGTATCACTGTTGTAACTAGACCACCAGGCAGCAGTAAGAATAAATTGTGAAACAACAATTCGGTCTGACATAAAACAAGGGGTCCGTCAGGGGTGCATATTGTTGCCTTACTTATTTAACTTGTATACTGAAAATATAATGAGGAATGTTAGAGAAGATGTAAACAAAGAATATTACGATGCCATAATAATTGGAGGTTATGAATTACTAGAGATTAGATATGCTGATGACACAGTATTACTATCCACAACACAAAAAGGAATGGAAAAACTAATTATGTCAGTCCGTAAGAATAACGAAGAGCAAAACTTCTATCTTAATGCGAAGAAAACTAAACTGATAACAACTGACAAAACAAAAAAGGTAGCTGAAGTATGTAACAATGAGGAAGAACTGGAAGAAGTGGAGAGTCTTGAATATCTTGGATCACTACTAACTAATAATGGAGATACAATGAGGGAAATAAAAAGGAGGACATCTATCGCTCTTCACAAAGTAAAACAACTAAAGAATCTGTGGAGAGGAACAGACAGAACTACAAACATAAGATTTTTAAGGACACGCATCTTTCCCATCGCAACATGTGCCTGTGAGACCTGGACACTTAACAAAACAGCTAAGAAACACATAAATGCCTTTGAATATAAATGCTACAGAAGAATTCTTCAAATATCATGGTCACAAAAAGGAACATATATATCCATACTACAAGAACTTAATATTGAAGAAGGCTGGCTAGTAAAGAGGATTAAAGAGAGACAACTTAAATATTTTGGACACATTAAACGTCATGATAATCTAGAAAAGACCGTCTTGGAAGGATACATAATGGGAAAAAGAAAGAGAGGAAGAGCAAGGCGAAGATGGTTGCAAGACATCGTTGATGGTCTGCAAATGGATGCATCAGCAACAGGGCATCTTGCTCACAACCGAGAGGACTACAGGAGTGCTGTTAAGGAGACAGTTCTGCAAGGGGCAAGCAAATGACTGACTGACTGATAATATAAGAAGAAAGGCCTTGTTTCTCAGGAGTAAGGGATTGGGGGGGGGGAGGGGGGGAGGACATCAAATTTTAGAAAATTTCTTGTAAGACTTTAATTGCTGCTTCTTTTGTTTCGTTATTTCTACCATTTATTTCACTAGGACGCTGCCAAATTGTTGCTGGCTTCTTCAACGCGAAGTCTGCTTGAGCAGTGTGAAGTGTCATACGTGAGACGCAACAGAAATAGTAGTCTTCACGTGGTGACAGGAAACTTCACGTATAAAATAAAATACACGAAGGGGCACAAGAGCTAGCGTAAGAGACGATATCAGATCATGGACAAGGCATGCATAAGAAAAGCAGAAAAATGAATCGCTATGTGTCCTACTAAGTTCTAGTAATAAGCGTTACCTTCTGTGATTATTAGCTGTGTCCAGTCTCTGGTGGTTATGGTCTTTTTATGACATTCTTTTCTTGGACCAATCTGTAGGTCTGTCACGATCACTTTTCACTTGTTCTCCCTATACTCTCTCTCTCTTTCTCTCTCTCTCTCTCTCTCTCTCTCTCTCTCTCACATTGATATTACTAATGACTGTCAGGTTCTCTAAGTTCTCTAACTTCTGTCACTTCATAAGCTTGTCTTTTCCTTGTATTTTCAATTAGATGTCATATCCAGCACCCTTTCGGCAACTTCATCTGGTTTCTCACTCCATCCAAGTATGTGTTGCATCTTTATTCAAAATCACGAGTCTGTTGTCTGCAGTTGTTTCATCTCTTGTGTAATGTCCAGGTTTCAAACACAGCAATAGCGGCTTTCTGAAGAAATGTAATATTCTTTTATTTTTACTGCAAACTGGATATCCCATTATTTATTAGTATCATCTTCGCCTTTCCTATTCTTGGCTTGATTTGTCACCTGCAGCTGCTACTCTGTGGAGAACATAACCTGTGCAGCTTATCAGACAAAATGGAGTCTCATGTACCCGTTTCTGCTCCTCCAGTCTCGTCACAAGTCTGCTATAAGTGAACCAAGATTTTTAAAAACACTGTACTTTTGAATACATCATAATATCAAAGAAATATTTCTTTTAAAATGTATTAAGATATTTCTGAGAATGAATAAACTCTCCTGACTCTAACTGAAGCCACTGAACATACTCTCAGGACTTCAACTAAAGCCACAGAACACATTCTCAGGTCACTAACTAAAGTCACAGAACATACTCTCAGGTCACTAACTAAAGCCACAGAACATACTCTCAGGACTCAAAGACACAGAACATACTCTCAGGACTCAAAGACTCAGAACATACTCTCAGGACTCAAAGACACAGAACATACTCTCAGGACTCAAAGACACAGAACATACTCTCAGGACTCAAAGACACAGAACATACTCTCAGGACTCAAAGACTCAGAACATACTCTCAGGACTCAAAGACACAGAACATACTCTCAGGATACTAACTAAAGCCACAGAACATACTCTCAGGACTCAAAGACACAGAACATATTCTGAGGATACTAACTAAAGCCACAGAACATATTCTCAGGACTCAAAGACACAGAACATATTCTCAGGACTCAAAGACACAGAACATATTCTCAGGACTCAAAGACACAGAACATATTCTCAGGATACTAACTAAAGCCACAGAACATACTCTCAGGACTCAAAGACACAGAACATACTCTCAGGACTCAAAGACACAGAACATATTCTCAGGACTCAAAGGCACAGAACATATTCTCAGGACACTAACTAAAGACACAGAACATACTCTCAGGACTCAAAGACACAGAACATACTCTCAGTACTCAAAGCCACAGAACATACTAACCTAACAGGATGTTTCTGGTACGTTTGTTCCTGCAGCTTCGGAATACATCACCAGAGCTTGAGTTACTCTTTCCCCCGGACATTTCCAGTGAATCAAAGCTACCTAATCACGTGGTCAGTTTGATAAAATTCCTTTAATATTTAAGAGAAATGACGCAGTTTATGGCCACTTATCAATTTTCAGCACAGATTTAGAAAATGTCACTTTTCAGTATACTTATTCCTTGCGACAACGTTCACGATTATTTTTTCAATAATCACACAACAAAGTTCGTTCAAATAAAAAAAAGCACAAATTCAACTTTCACCTATAAAGTGTACACGACACTAACTCCGTGTCTGCGAAATGATCCCGGGAGTTAAGCGTAGAGAGCGCATTAGTTCTGGATAGGTCAGCATCAAGGCAACGAGTTATATATAAACCAAGAAAAGATAATTATTTTCTTGATGAGATTCGACGAACTGGTAAGTTCCAAAAGAAAGCAAAAATAAATAAATAAATGAAAATTTTAAAGGACAAAATAAATACACGCATTACACTGACTGCATCCTTATCGAATCCAACAAACTAGATTTTGTCAAGGCTATACATATACGTACATAGCAACAGTCACAAACTTTGTCAAGGCTATACATATACGTACATAACAACAGTTAGAAAGCTTTCCCATCATAGACAACTGTCCTCAGAATAAAGGATCTTGTTATATCTTTTTCTTTTAATTTAAACTCGAGTTTACCTGTGTAAATCTAATGTCTCGTTTGCTCAGAAATTATAAACAGAATGTTGCAGTATATTCAGATACTGCAAAAATGACGCAACGTATTTATATAGTGTCAATTGAATGTCTCTATCTCTTGAGATATTGTAAACTGGATGTCCCACATTTTCAAATCTCTCTCTCTGAACCTTAAGTGCCCAGGGCACATGGGGCTTCCTGAAGGGTTTTCCACAAATGCCTGTCCTTCGCCTTTTTTTCTGCTCTTGCCAAGGTGAGCCCTCTATTGCTCAACATCCTTTCTGTTGTTCTTCTCCATGTCTCTTTTGGTCTACCCTTACTTCTGCTCCCCTGTAAGGGTAGACCAAAAGAGACATGGACACTGACCAAACGAAACCATTGTATTTCTTTGTTGTCCATTTTATATTTAGCAACATTTGATACATGAAACGTAAATACCTATATTTTACACATTCCTAAAGTTTTCAGAGACTGAGAATTTCCTGCCATGTTGACTTCATCATTTCAAATACTGAAATATATCTCAAATACTCTGGTACTGTGAATTAAATACTACGTCTGTTCAGATATTACAACTTTGATGTTGCATTTATCAAGAAGTTATGTTTGAGGTGAAATATAATTTTATTTCAGATAAATAAATGTTGAAAAAAAAAACAGGAACAATTATTAATATGACCGGTTTATGTGTGATGTCTGTCTTGTTTTTAAAATAGATTTTAAAACATGATTTTTTTTCTGAAATTCGTTATGTTATAAACCGTATCGCTGCCCCCACACCCCCTCCCCAACTTTCCCCCGCCCCATCAGAATAACCAGGTGAGTGTTGCGGGCGAGGTAGATGCAAAATTTGAATGTGGACGGGGTAGTAGAGAGAAGTGTGAAACAGAACTGTTCTATGACAGGCAGTGAAGTGTTGTTCTACAGACACACAGAAACCTCTCAATGACAGACTGTGAAGTGTTGTTCTACAGACACACAGAAACCTCTCAATGACAGACTGTGAAGTGTTGTTCTACAGACACACAGAAAGCTCTCAGTGACAGACTGTGAAGTGTTGTTCTACAGACACACAGAAAGCTCTCAATGACAGACTGTGAAGTGTTGTTCTACAGACACACAGAAAGCTATCTATGACAGACAGTGAAGTGTTTTTCTACAGACACACAGAAAGCTCTCTATGACAGACAATGAAGTGTTGTTTTACAGACAGATAGAAAGCTATCTATGACAGACAATGAAGTGTTGTTTTACAGACAGATAGAAAGCTATCTATGACAGACAGTGAAGTGTTTTTCTACAGACACACAGAAGGCTCTCTATGACAGGCAGTGACGTGTTGTTCTATGGACAGATAGAAAGCTCTCAGTGACAGACAGTGTTTCTACGGACAGACAGGACATTCTCTAAGGCAACAAAACAAGCACATACTTTTACAAATTAGAATAATGTCGACACCCAACCTCATACACTCTAGAGAAACGCTGTCGCTATTTTAAATTCCTGATGATCTAGACCAGTGGTTCATAGCTGGTGGTCTACGAACCCAGGGGGCCCGTGGTACCTGCCGTGGGGGTCCGTGACAAAACTCAGTGTCCTTGTAGAATCCTGCAAAATATGACTGCTTTGATCGGGAAGATTCAGATGTCCAGTTACCTTTCTCTGTAGTCTATCTAGTTTAACCAGTACTTCTGTAAGTTTTACCTTGGTGGTGCTTTCACTAGGTGAGAAGTTTCAGGTAGGAGAATGCACTCTATTTCCTCCTATCACTTGAACTTTCGTTCTTTTGCGCTTTTAGGCCATTGCTATTTACTTTCTCGCGCCTTTAGTCCATTACTATTTACTAGCTTCTGCCTTTAGTCCATTACTATTTACTAGCTTCTGGCTTTAGTCCATTACTATTTACTAGCTTCTGCCTTTAGTCCATTACTATTTACTAGCTTCTGCCTTTAGTCCATTACTATTTACTAGCTTCTGCCTTTAGTCCATTACTATTTACTAGCTTTTGCCTTTAGTCCATTACTATTTACTAGCTTTTGCCTTTAGTCCATTACTATTTACTAGCTTCTGCCTTTAGTCCATTACTATTTACTAGCTTCTGGCTTTAGTCCATTACTATTTACTAGCTTCTGCCTTTAGTCCATTACTATTTACTAGCTTCTGGCTTTAGTCCATTACTATTTACTAGCTTCTGCCTTTAGTCCATTACTATTTACTAGCTTTTGCCTTTAGTCCATTACTATTTACTAGCTTTTGCCTTTAGTCCATTACTATTTACTAGCTTCTGCCTTTAGTCCATTACTATTTACTAGCTTCTGGCTTTAGTCCATTACTATTTACTAGCTTCTGCCTTTAGTCCATTACTATTTACTAGCTTCTGCCTTTAGTCCATTACTATTTACTAGCTTCTGCCTTTAGTCCATTACTATTTACTAGCTTCTGCCTTTAGTCCATTACTATTTACTAGCTTCTGCCTTTAGTCCATTACTATTTACTAGCTTCTGCCTTTAGTCCATTACTATTTACTAGCTTCTGCCTTTAGTCCATTACTATTTACTAGCTTCTGCCTTTAGTCCATTACTATTTACTAGCTTCTGGCTTTAGTCCATTACTATTTACTAGCTTCTGGCTTTAGTCCATTACTATTTACTAGCTTTTGCCTTTAGTCCATTACTATTTACTAGCTTCTGCCTTTAGTCCATTACTATTTACTAGCTTCTGGCTTTAGTCCATTACTATTTACTAGCTTCTGGCCTTAGTCCATTACTATTACTAGCTTCTGGCTTTAGTCCATTACTATTTACTAGCTTCTGCCTTTAGTCCATTACTATTTACTAGCTTTTGCCTTTAGTCCATTACTATTTACTAGCTTTTGCCTTTAGTCCATTACTATTTACTAGCTTCTGCCTTTAGTCCATTACTATTTACTAGCTTCTGGCTTTAGTCCATTACTATTTACTAGCTTCTGCCTTTAGTCCATTACTATTTACTAGCTTCTGCCTTTAGTCCATTACTATTTACTAGCTTCTGCCTTTAGTCCATTACTATTTACTAGCTTCTGCCTTTAGTCCATTACTATTTACTAGCTTCTGCCTTTAGTCCATTACTATTTACTAGCTTCTGCCTTTAGTCCATTACTATTTACTAGCTTCTGCCTTTAGTCCATTACTATTTACTAGCTTCTGCCTTTAGTCCATTACTATTTACTAGCTTCTGGCTTTAGTCCATTACTATTTACTAGCTTCTGGCTTTAGTCCATTACTATTTACTAGCTTCTGGCCTTAGTCCATTACTATTTACTAGCTTCTGCCTTTAGTCCATTACTATTTACTAGCTTCTGCCTTTAGTCCATTACTATTTACTAGCTTCTGCATTTAGTCTATTACTATTTACTTGCTTTCCGTTTAGTCCATTACTATTTACTTGCTTCTGCCTGTAGTCTATTACTATTTACTTGCTTCTCCCTTTAGTTCATTGCTATTTACTAGCTTCCACGATTAGTTCATTGCTATTTACTTCACTGCGTTTTTAATTCATTTCATGACACGATTTGGGTGTCTGAGTGGCGAAGTGGTTAGTGCACTATTCTCTAATGACGAAGGTCGGGGATTCGAAATCCTTCAGTCACCCAGCTCAGAAATGGGCACCCGACTTCCTCTGAAGTTGGGAAGGAAAGGCGGCCAGTCGTGATACTGACCATATCACCCTCTAGTGTGCTGACAGGTCAAGGAAAATATGGGCACTAACACCTTATCTCTATGTGGCTCTAAGGCATGACAGGGTTTTAAAAAAACAATGACACGATTTAAAATTGTTGGTGCTCCTCTATCCAGGACTCACAAGGCTGTGTCATCTTGTCCACGGAGAAACTTTGTTTCGCTTCTGACTACACGCTGCTGCAGTTTTTAATCTGTTCTGTACTCGTCATCACCGTAGGAGCTTCTCTTCTTCTCACTTGTCTGCCAGGACATCTCATACACTAACTTCGATTAATGATGACCACACGGGAGCACTGGTTACTTCCTATGTATGTATGGTGATACTTCCTATGTATGTTGAATACTTCCTATGTATGTTGAATACTTCCTATGTATGCTGAATACTTCCTATGTATGTTGAATGCTTCCTATGTTGTATGTTGTTGAATACTTTCTTCGCATCAAAGAGAACTGAGGCAGCAATCTTCAGTCTCTTATGTTTATTTTCAAAACACTTCTTAGGATGCCTCCTCCATCATCATCATCATCATCACCACCACCACCACCACCACTTCTTCCTTCTTCTTCTTCTTCTTAACCTTTCTGAACCAGAAGCAATGTTATAAGGATAAAATCTCTTACCTAGTTACACGCAGCTCCCCTGTTGTTCCTTCACTTCTCCCCCTCCCCTCCCCTAATCCGGTTACTCTTGGAGTCGAAAGTCTTTTGTTTTAATCCGTGAGCATGGGCCTGCTTGGACATACAAAAGTAGGTTATGAACTTTGAAATCAAGCCCGAAATACCACACGAGTACTATAAGACTGAGAGTCAGAGAGGCAGGTTATAGCGGAGACAGTAAAATCTTCATTGTTGTCCAGGATTGTGGATATCTTCACTGTGGTCTAGGCTTGTGGATATCTTCATTGTGATCTAGGCTTGTGGATATCTTCACTGTGGTCTAGGCTTGTGGATATCTTCACTGTGGTCTAGGCTTGTGGATATCTTCACTATGGTCGAGGATTGTGGATAACTTCACTGTGGTCGAGGATTGTGGATATCTTCATTGTGATCTAGGCTTGTGGATATCTTCACTGTGGTCGAGGATTGTGGATAACTTCACTGTGATCTAGGATTGTGGATATCTTCACTGTGGACGAGGCTTGTGTATATCTTCACTGTGGTCTAGGCTTGTGGAGTTAGTAATCAAAAATCCTCGACTCCGATTTCTCTATTTTCTGCTGTCCGTCTACAACTTCGATTCCTCTATTTAATTTTTTTCTTTTATCCTATCACAACACCATCTTCTCTAATTTTCTAGTATCTTGCTACAACTCCGACTCTATATCTTTCATAAATGATACATTTCTATATATTCAACTGCACTCACTTTGCCACTAATGACTGATTCTGTGTTCAGTTTCAGCATCTTCATATTCTTCGGATTCCGCGTGTGGAGTGAAGCTCCTCCCGGCCAAGGAAGAAAATGAGGAAAAGCAATTAGGGTTGCTGTAAGGTGCCGATGTGAAAAGGTGATGGAAAGGATAAAGTGAAACTAAACCGGTATGTCTAGTAGTATCGCGGCGAGAGCTACCCATACCACGGCGCCTCTGCTCTAGCGGCCGGCCACGTCAGAAATACACCCATACTGGTGAAATATACCTAAACCGGCTCAACCCAGGGGTGAAACTTACTAGTGGCGAGGATTCATCCTCCTGGACAAAAGCTCCGTCTTGGTCATATCTAGGAAGGGTAGCGGCCACGACCACAAAATGCTGAAGTCGGAGACACTGGACCAGGGCAGTCTAGATAGGTAACCACCTCTCACCCGGCGGGGATGTTTGCGTATCCTAATCACGCTGAGGTTTTCCGGTGAGAAAGTCCAACGCTGGACCGGATGGGGAACCACCTCTTACCTAGCGATGTTACACGGGTATCTCAAAACACGTCGAGGTTTTCCGGTGAGAAAGTCCAACTCTAGATTAAGCTGGCGCAACTAAACCACAGTGTCACGCAATCACGCTTCTGAGACCAACCAAAAATACAGGCTCAAGTCGTGCGATACTCTGAACCTCTTGTGGTCCTCTTGGGGATCACGAGTGGTCCTTTAGGGGACCACACGGGGGACACGGGACCTATCGAGGACCACAGGCGTAAATTCAGTAGGATCACAGAGCGGTCTTGGTGGTAGAAGCGAACGAAGAAGAAGAAGAAGAAAGAAGAAGAAGAAGAAGAAAAGAAGAAGAAGCACCTTCATAAATGATACATACCTACCCACTGCGACCCCACACACTTATTTAAAACTCCAGTTCACATTCCTAGAACTATTTGGACTTTTTTCATCGTCGTCACTATCTTGAAAAAGTCATTCCAGAGGCCTTTAACCAGATCCAGAAAGTTAGGAGCACCAAAGACTTTAAAAAAAACAAACAAACAAACTTTGTCTTCTTCTGACATAGATAAATTAGTGGTTCCTTTCCATTCTCATGGCCAGATTCTTTTCTCAAAACTGTTCTAACACTCCATAAGGGATTCACATGCGAATCCCTTAATATATACCAATGTGTACAAAAAAGTATAGGGTAACTTGCATTAGAGAGACCAGTTTTACATATGCGACCGCAGGTAGAAATGTCTTTATGGCACATCCCAGTATTCTTCTAAACCAGTCTCTAATCAATTTCAAAGGTCCCAACCAGAGAGTCAAGGTCTGGTTTTCTAGTAACAGCCAGTAAACATTGTCCGTCTGAAGACAGACAACGTCTGACGTTCGAGAACCGCTGTGTACAGGAATATTGGACACTGAAACCACATGGTTTGAACTCAAAATTCAGGTATATACCTTTCACTACAGTCATATTCCCTCCCTAAACTCATCTTTCCTTACCTGCAACTGATATTCCAGGATCACGACTGCACCATGTTACAAACTCTCTACTTCAGCCACATTCATCTACCCACTCCACTCTCTTCTTGGATGGACAGTCACTGTGTCCCTCTCTCCCTTCACTATCCCTTCTTTTCCACCAACCAGTCAGATTGACATTACACCTCACTAGTCTTCATTCTCTGACGAACTTTCAGATACAGTGTCTTCCAAGTCACAGTTAAATGTTCTCTTTTTTCTATTAATTTTTGCACTCATTTTTCTTGTACATATATCACTGATCTGAATATATATTTTCTCTTCTTCTCTTATTTCTTTGTTTTTGTATGATCAAAGTGTAAACTAACACATTACAATTGTGTGCTTATTAAGTAATAAAGCAGTTCCTGATTTTTGTTGTTTTAAATGGCCTTACATTTTGTTATCGCACCTTTACTGCAGCGGCTGTGTATATATTTATATTGTTAGTTTTATTTACACTTATACTTAAAAACTGTTGAAATAGCAGACTAGGTCAGGTCATGTGGAGATAAGTTTTATAACATGGAGATCACTACGAAAACAGTCAACAGCAATAAAGAAATCAATGTTACTAGAGTGGACAGGTAGAGTTTGTATAACTGTACACTTTAAAAATATTAGCAATAAATGAGCAGAAGAAACTAAAATTAGAAGACAGTGGAGTTTTTGTTTTGGAGAAAGATAACATACACACATCGATCAACAAGGATCTCTACATTTTCATACGTCGTTCAACAAGGACCTCTACATTTTCATACATCGTTCAACAAGGATCTCTACATTTTCATACATCGTTCAACAAGGATCTCTACATTTTCATACATCGTTCAACAAGGATCTCTACATTTTCATGCATCGTTCAACAAGGATCTCTACATTTTCATACATCGTTCAACAAGGATCTCTACATTTTCTGGGCGTGCAGATTCAAGCAGGACGGCATCTTTTATCTTTACTCTCTTCCGTCACGCTTTACCTTCATACTGATTTTGTTTGCTTTGTAAGTGTCTTCATTTGTCGTGACACTGTCTCCATTTATCTTAATTCCTTCTTTTTTAACCTTCATAGTGTCTTGATTTACGTTGACATCATAGGCATTTAACTGTTTTTGCCTCAGTTTACGCCGACATTTACCTCAACGGAGTCTTAATTTATCTCCATGTTGTCTTCATCTTAATTCTGTCTTTAGTTACCTTCACGATGTAGTTGGCACTGACCAGACATACTGAACTGCCTGTGTCTTGCCCAGGACTCCCGACAGTCACAATGTATCTACTGAGAGGCTCATCCTGTGTAAGGTAAGATTATTTTAGTAAGTACACGCATGGATAGGTTAGTTTAAAATTCAAAGTTTGTATAGAGCTAATATTAGTCCTGGATCCTGCTTTCCTGGTGACCTAATCTTCATGGCCGATGAGTCTGTGCACTGTACACCTCGTCAGGAGTTTGATACGCAAGGTGTGTATCTTGCTCGTCATGAGTTTGATACGCAAGGTGTGTATCTTGTCAATATCTTTCCCTCACACCACGTGTTTTATCTGAATTATTCACCCCCCCCCCCAACCTGTTCTTTTTCATACAATGCTCAGTGGAAAAACACCGAAGCTGTGTGGAAGAGAAAGAAGGGGAGACACAGGCTTGAAATGACAAACAGAGAAAAACAGGACAAAAGGTTTAGTCTTGTTCGTTCTGAAATGTTTAAAATTATTAATGTTCAGCTATGCAGAAACAGTACAGAGTATTTCAGAATGATATGTAGTGCACCCCTCCCGCCTCCTTTTTTTATGGCAGCTATGAGCTGTACTCATGGGGCAAATATTTACTTGGAATCAACTTTCCTATTCCCGCTGTAAAGGACAGGCAGGCTCCATGCTTTATAAACACGATATCTACTCAAGCAGAAATTGTCCAGTTTTCTCAGACAGTTTTCTCAGACAATTTTCTCAGACAGTTTTTTTCAGACAGTTTTCTCAGACAGTTTTCTCAGACAATTTTCTCAAAGATTTATACATTTTAAAATGTCAGTTTTATAACGTGGACATCAAGAACTACGCCGTCATCTTCAGATTTTTTTTGGGTAAAATTTGCATTTCTTCTGTGATTTTTCTGATCATTTTCTTTTCATTCTTCTTTACGAATTTTCTTCAATATTCTCAGTACCTGATCCTGTCTGTGACTTTTTTTTTCACTCATGTCAAATCCAGAGCACTAAGAACTTTGACAGTGCAAGTTATTTTTCTTGACTTCAGTCATAAAATTTGTCATTTTTCATGGCGTATTATGTTAGTTACTGTGTGACACTCCCAGAGCTAGTTTCATGGTTTGTTTGTTTTTTTTTTCATTTTCTTTATTTACTATTGCAACCTGACCTCATCCTGGAACTTCTTTTCACCTGCTCTACCGGTAGCGAAAACATTGCCTACAAAACTGTCTCTAGATAAAAGTCTTAGTCTCGGTTTTTCGTGTGGTTAACGCTACCACCTGTTTGCTTTTAATTACTTTTGTGTGTAAGACAAATAACTTCTTCTTATCTTATATCTTATATCCTTCCCGTGCCGTTAAACCTCACATAGGGCTCGCAAAGTAGTTCGCCAATTTTTCCTGTCTTCGGTGAGTCTTTCAACCTCATAAAAGGATTTTATGCCTGTTAATTTGGCCTCTCTTAACAATGTCCTCTTCAGAGTTTCACGTAGTCTGCCTCTTTTTCTTCAGCCTGTTGTGTTCCACTTGATAACTTGTTTTGGGAATCTCTGATCATTTCTTCTCATCAAGTGACCAACATATGCCCATCTCCTTTTCCTGATCACCCATGAGACTGGTTGTTGTTCAGTCATCTGTCTTATCTCTGCATTGTTCTTGAATTCATTCCACTTGATGCCGAGTATTTTCCTTAGGCATTTGTTTTCAAAAGAGTCCAATTTCTTGTCTATTTCTTTACTTGTTTCCCAGCTTTCACATGCAAATAACTGCACGCGCGCGCGCGCACACACACACACACACACACACACACACACACACACACACACACGTACGTACGTACGTCCAGACTTGTCCACCTTCCCTGACAAGATTAACATGCATTTCTACCAAAGATTTGCTGAAACATGCCAACATTCATTTTTTTTAAACCCACAGACAATTCATAGATATTAACTTTCACAAATGTTTAAAACATTTCCAAATGTGAATTTTTAAGGGTGAGAGAGAGCACAAACGACCATTATACTCGTAACTGACAGCCAGTCAAGAGTGTGCCATGCTTCTGGTGAGTTCTAGCAACAGCCTGCCAGACATGTTGTTCTCCTAGCAACAGCCTGCCAGACATGTTGTTCTCCTAGCAACAGCCTGCCAAACATGTTGTTCTCCTAGCAACAGCTTGCCAAACATGTTGTTCTCCTAGCAACAGCCTGCCAGACATGTTGTTCTCCTAGCAACAGCCTGCCAAACATGTTGTTCTCCTAGCAACAGCCTGCCAAACATGTTGTTCTCCTAGCAACAGCCTGCCAAACATGTTGTTCTCCTAGCAACAGTCTGCCAAACATGTTGTTCTCCTAGCAACAGCCTGCCAGACATGTTGTTCTCATAGCAACAGTCTGCCAGACATGTTGTCTCGCGTTCACGGAGCTGACTGGAACTAAGGTGTAACAGACTCCGGGATTGTTGATAAATGTTTCTCTTAGAACAAGACAAAACTCCTTTTTATTTCAACATTTTAGTTTCCAGACTGAGCCTAGACTTTGGTGAACTTGATTTGTATGCGCAAAAAAACAAGAAACACAACAAATACGATGTTGCGATTTAAACTGAAGTCTGCTGATCAGACAAGAGCAAATTGCCTGAAACGTTCACTTGGACATCAACTTCATATGCTGGCCTGAGTTATACTCAGCAGATGATTCATGAGCACAGAAAAGTGACACTAGTCAAAGCAGCATTTTTAACAATAACTCAAGACAGGTTCACGAGAATCCCGTGAAACTTACTGAACACAAAACTCACTGACCATGTTATTGAATGCCTATAAAAGATTGACGCTTCTCGAATCATTTCATTTCAAAGTTCAGTGCTCAAGTATGGCTCATCTCACTACAGAACAACGACGACTCATCATCATTGGACGTTTACAGACTGGACAGTCACAAAGTGCAGTGGCCAGACACTTTAATGTGTTTAGAAGCACCACATTAGTCGCTTTTGGAGACAATTTTAAGAAACTGGCTCAGTTGCAGACCGGCCGCGCATTGGAAGACCCATAGCCACAACTCCTGCCGAAGACCTTTTAATACGGCTGCGTCACCTCAGGAATCGATTTGCATCTGCGTCCTCAACAGTTCAGTCAATGACAGCAGCTCGTCGAATTTCAGATCAAACGGTCATGAACCGGCTCCACGACGCTGGTCTTTGGGCTAGAAGACCCTACAAAGGTCCTGTTCTTACGGACCGGTATCGCCAGAATTGACTGCAGTGGGCGAACCAGCATCGTCAATGGACCGTCTCGAATGATTGTTGAAGGGTTTGGTTTAGTGATTCTTTCTGCTCCCGCGAAACGATAAAGGGAGACGATTTTACTGCACAGTTCATGAGCGCTACGCTCAGAACTGCGTGGATGAGGCTCCTCCACATGGTAGTGGAAGTATACTGGTGAGAAGAAGTGACCTGGTGCAAATTGAAAGACGGCTGAATGCCCAACGACACTTCTCTGAAATTCTTCGTCCTCACGTCCTTCCACTTCTGGTTGCACCAGGGTCGATTTTTCAGCAGGATAACGCTCGATCTCATGTGGCACAACTTGCCACCCAGTTCCTCACTGACAACAACCTCCAGACCATTCCGTGGCCATCCATGTCATCAGACATGAACCCAGTAAAACACTTATGGGATGAACTCAACAGGCAAGTCCGCCAGCGAGATGTGTCGTCAACCAATCTCCGACAGTTGTCTCTTGCACTGCGGGAAGAGTGGGCAGCCATCCCACAACAACAGATCCAATGGCTAATCAGATCCATGCCAAGGAGATGTCGTTCTCTGATACGGCCAGAGGAGGCCATACAACTTACTGAAACGGAGGCCTCATTCGCAAAGAATAAACGTCCGAACCAAATTTAATGAACATCATGTCATTGTTAAAGTCTTAAAGTTTCTTCATGCCAAGATTGAAACATTAATTCCGTAAAATAAAATGTTGATACAAGTTTGAAATTCGGTGTAGATTACGACTACAGTAGTGTTGCGTTTCTTTTTTTCTTTTGAATAGTGTATCTCCTGTTCCTCAAAACGTTGTTACTGATCAGTAAGCAAGGGTTTCTACTCGATAACTCGAGATTTCACTTTGGCAGCTATATAAACCAATAGGAGATGGATATGGAAAAAAAAAATTATATCAGTTCCCAAATGTAAGAATTTCAGGTTGGTTGCTTCTCTAGTCATACAAGACATTAACAAATGTGGTCTGCTTGAGCTGTCCAAAAAAAAAAGCTGAAATTATTTCTCGCTGGACTGGGGAAATAAAGATGGTCTGATAATCTGTTTATAACTTTAGGAACGTCACGCTTGTGAATGAGTTTTTAATTATGAGATCATTTCGTGTAGATTTAGGAAATAATGGAAAAAATGGGATTTCCAACACAAGGGACACAACTAACATCACTGCTGTATCTAGACTAACAGGCAGCAGTGAGAATAAATGATGAAACAACTCTGACATACAACAAAGGGTCCGTCAGTGGTGCATACTGTCGCCTCACTTATTTAACCTGTATATTGAAAATATAATGAGGAATGTTAGAGAAGATATAGACAGAGAATATTATGATGCCATAACAATTGGAGGTTATGAATTATCAGAGATTAAATATGCTGATGACACAATATTACTGTCCACAACACAAAAAGGTACGGAAAAACTAATTATGTCAGTCCGTAAGAATAGTGAAGACCAAAACCTCTATCTTAATATGAAGAAAACTAAATTGATGACAACGAACAAAACAAACAAGGCAGCTGAAATATGTATCAGTGAGGAAAAATTGGAAGAAGTGGAGAGTTTTGAATATCTTGGACCACTACTAACTAATAATATAGATACAATGAGGGAAATTAAAAGGAGGACATCTATCGCTCTTCAGAACGTACAACAACTAAAGAATCTGTGGAGATGAACAGACAGAACTACAAAAACAAGATTTTTAAGGGCATGCATCTTTCCCACGGCAACATATGTCCGTAAGCCCCAGTGCTGGATTAATCATTAAGCAAAATAAGCACGTGCTTGGGGCATCATGGGAAGGGTGGTAGCACAGACATTTTCCACAGCCGAATTCACCGTGGGTCGTGGGCCATATACTGCAATACTTCAAATGGTGCAGCTGAACCAAGATCCATAAAAGAGGCCCCCACATTAAATCAATAAATGACATACAGATATATACAATAATAACAAGAGAACTCAGAGAGTGCAGGCCTCCGTCAAGGGTCATGATATTGAAGAAAAAAACTACCCCTCCCCACATAAATAAAAGCAGAGGAGACTTTGAGTGCAGTCTGCTTTGAAGGCTTTTTAACATTTCTGGAAATGAAAAGCCATGCCAGTGAGGAAATGGCAAATCAAGTGTTGCAGTACTTAGGTGAAGGTTTGCAAGCTAAACTTTTCAAAATGTAGGGGGTCAGTCTTATGACAACGCCGCTAACATGTATGGGCATTGTACAGGGCCGCAGCAACAAATGTTAGAAACAAACAAGTTTGTTATATATGTGCCATGTTCAGCTAGTTCACTAAATCTGGTATGCCGAAGTGCTGTTGACTGCAGTTAACTGTTGAAGCAGTTAATTTATTCTCTACAGTGCAGTTACTCTATACCTTTTTTTTCAGCCGTCTTCGATTTCAGCATTACGCAACCGGTGGAAAATTCTTAAAGGTTGTATTGGACATGATAGCGTCTTAACATCCCTCTCTGATAACAGATGGGAGTCACATGCTATGGCAACAGTAGGAATTTTGAAATCTTTCCTTAAAATTTTACAAGCATTAGAATATACAGTCGAAGACCAGTCACAGAAGGAAGACGCTAGAAGAGAAGCAAATAATATTGCAGATAAGATGCAAGAGCTAGAATTCGTACAGCCATGCCGAACTTTATAAAATAATTGTAGAAGACAATATTGAGTGTGCCTTTCCAAATGTAGATATTGGCTTTCGTATATTTTTAACATTAATGGTCGCAAATTGCTCAAATGAGCGTTCATTTTCTCATTTGAAGTATATTTAAAATCCCATCAGAACAACTATGCAACAAGGCAGGCTGGATGCCTTATCTCCATAGAAACAGATGTGTTACATAAGATTAGTTTTGAGGATCTGATCAAAGCCTTTGCAATTAAAAAAAAAGTAGGAAAAAACATTTCAAATATAAATAAAGTGGAAGTATAAAAAAATAAACATGATTTTCCAGCTTACTGTAAGTTTTGTTTAATTTAGATAAATAAAATGTTATTCTGTGGTTTATTATTGTTTTTATTTTGAATTAAATATACGAGTACATGGGGTACCAAAATCTTTTACTTGCTTAGGAACTATAAGGGTCTTAATCCGGCCCTGGTGAGACCTGGACACTTAACAAAACAGCTGAGAAACACATAAATGCCTTTGAATGTAAATGCTACAGAAGAGTCCTTCAAATATCATGGACACAAAAAAGGACAAATATATCCATACTACAAGAACTCAGTACTGAATAAGGCTGGCTAGTAAGGAAGATTAAACAGAGAAAACTTAAATATCTGTGGCATGTTAAACGTCATGATAATTTAGAGAAGACAGTCTTGGAAGCGTACATAATGAGAAAAAGAAAGAGAGGAAGACCAAGGAGAAGATGGCTGAAAGACATCGTTGATGATCTGCGAATGGATGCATTAGCAGCAGGGTATCTTGATTACAACGAGAGGCTTGCAGGAGAGCTGTTAGGGAGGCAAAGTTTCGCAAAGGATATGCAAATGACTGACTGATTGCGTGTAGTTACGATTTTACTTATAGAACTGAAGAGCGGCTATTCTTCTATCTCCGTGGGACTTCCAGCATAATAATCTGTTCAGCCGGTGCAGTGAAGATGTTGAAAGTAGCGTCTGCTGAGATACAGCACCATCTCGGACACGGAGTGAAATGTTACACCTATTTTTCCAGTCCTTGAATGAAGCAAGGGATGTGCAATACTTCTTTAGCAGACTTTCAAACAGGAAACAACATGCAACAAACAAGCCAAGAGAATAGGTACAGACATGATCCAAAACTGGCTTCTGGTCTTTCCTTCTGAACACATTTACTTTGGTCTTCTTGATATTGATCTCAAGTGCATTTTCAGATGAAAGCCATTTAGAAGATGAAAAAATAAAGCGGTTTATTTACTTTTAAAAATTTTCTGTTTTCATAAATCTTTATTTTCAACAGATTTTTATACAAGGTCCAACAATTAAGTAATGAGACTGATTTTTATTATGGCCAAGACAAAAATGACATCTAAGAACCAAAGCATGGAATCCAAAGAGGCAACTTTCATCCACGATCTGGAAACTTTTCATCTCTGCCCAATAAGCAGAAGACAAATAAGCCGCAACTTTGTTGACCTAGTCAGAGGTGCATTGTCACGTAATCAGCATGGAGCAAAAAGCTAACATTAAATTCTGTTTAAAACTCGGAAAAAGTGCCATCCAGACAGTTGAATTGGTGGAACACGTTTATGGGGATAATAAAATCTCGTGCATAGATATTCAGGTGGTACTCACGGTTCAATAGTGGTGTGGAAACGATTACAAATGCAACAATACATGGACGCCCACTGTGAGGATGATGGCTGATGAATTTGGTGCTAGCCGAGATACCATTCGTAAAATGTGGAAGATTTAGCAAGAAAAAAAGTTGCTTGCCAGTTTCTACCACATTCGTTGTCTGATGGAGAAAAACATCAGGGTGTTGAGCACGCAAAAGATATCAAAACGTGTCGCAGAAATAAATTTTTCTTAAATTTGATTGTTGCAGAGGATGAAACATGGATTTTCCGCTATGATCCCGCAACTAAACGCCAGAGTGCTCAGTGGAATTCATCATCATCACCAAAAGGCAAAAAATGTCTTCTTGAAAAGTCGAAAGTGAAGACAATGTTGGTGTGCTTCTACGACAGCAAAGGAGTTATTCACAAAGAATTTATTCCAGAGGGAGAGACTGTCACTGCCAAAGATTATTTAAGTATGTTTAAACGCCTTTTGAAAAAGATTCTCTGAGTCCGACCCGAGTATTCAACACCTGGTAGTTTTTTTCCTCCTTCATGATAATGCACCGGCTCACCGGGTGGTAGTTGTACAGGAATATTTGGCCCAAAAGCAAGTGTATATTCTCAACCATCCACCCTATTCCCCAGATTTGTCTCCCTGCGATTATTTTTCCATTCCCCAAATTAACGTTACCATTGAAAGGACTCTTCTTTGACTATACTGATGACGTCCAAAGGGGCGTAACATCGAGTTTAAGGGCCACACTAACAGAAGAACTGCAGAGGTCGTTCCAGTGTTTGTTAGATTGTGCCACTCGCTGTATCAATGCACAAGGTGCTTACTTTGAATAAAATGCAGGTTATATCTTCAATTGTTTATTTTATTTTTTTGTATGGAATTAGTCTCATTACTTAATTGTCGGACATTGTATGTCATTTAACAACTTGGCGACCTCCCAAGCTGAGTAGTTAGGTGTTCTGTTTACTAATCCGGTGGTACCGGGTTCAGTCCCAAGAGTCAGATTTTTTTTTTTGGGGTACACATGGAGAAAGACCCCGAGGTCACTCAGCTTCTAAAAATGGACACCAGAGAAATCTGGGAAGATAAAGCGGCCAGGAGTGATACTGACCACATCTTACGAAGGTCATGGAAAATGCGGGCCTAACACCGTATATTCTCCAATCTGCTGTAATGCCACGGAAATGAGAATTTTACCTTGACCTTGTTTAACACCTTTACATAAAATTGTGATTGTACATCTATGGCTACCCAGAACAGCTGTGTTCGGACAGAATATACGAACTCGTCATGAGAAGGAGCTGCATGATTGTGAGATTATAATCTTGGTGGGAATGTAGATGAAAAAGCAAATGACAGAATTTTCAATCATCAGTCAAACATTTGCATGTCCATTGCGGAACTTTGCCTCTCTAACAGCTCTCATGCTGGTCTCTCGGTTGTAAGCAAGATGCCCTGCTGCTGATGCATCCTTTTGCAGATCATCAACGATGTCTTGCAGCCATCTTCGCCTTGGTCTTCCTCTCTTTCTTTTTTCCCATTATGTACCCTTCCAAGATGGTCTTCTCTAGATTATCATGATGTTTAATTTGTCCAAAATATTTAATTTTTGTCTGTTTAATCCTCTTTACTAGCCAGCCTTTTACAATATTAAGTTCTTGTTGTGTGAATATATATTTTTTTCTTTTTTGTGTCCATGATATTTGAAGGACTCTTCTGTATCATTTACATTCAAAGGCATTTATGTTTTTCTCGGCTGTTGTGTTAAGTGTTCGGGTCTCACAGGCGTATGTTATGATGGGAAAGATGCATCTTTAAAAAATTAACCTTTTATTAATTATATATGTATAATTACTCCAACAATAATTACTCCAAAATTATAATAAAATTAACCCTTTAACCTTAAAAATCTTATTTTTGTAGTTCTGTCTGTTCCTCTCCACAGATTCTTTAGTTGTTTTACTTTGTGAAGAGCGATAGATGTCCTCCTTTTAATTTCCCTCATTGTATCTCCATTACTAGTTAGTAGTGATCCAAGATATTCAAAACTCTCCACTTCTTCCAGTTTTTCCTCATTGATACATATACCACCTGCCTTGTTTGTTTTGTCAGTTGTCATCAACTTTGTTTTCTTCAAATTAAGATAGAGGTTGTGCTCTTCGCTGTTCTTGGGACTGACATAATTAGTTTTTCCTCCGAACATCATTTTAGCACTTCAAATATTTCATCAGAGATTTTCTCAAGGTCAGTTCCCCAAGGTCATGGCCGCTCCTCCGCGGGGCCTGGCGGTAAATAGGATGAAAGAGCTCAAAGGTTGAGCGAGGGTCAATATTGAAACATTCAGAGTCGAGGGGAAAACTAAGAATTTATCTTGTGCAGACAAGTGCTGGAAACATACAATGCACCTGCGGAGAGACCCGGGGCAGGTGTGAAAGGATTTGCCTCCGAATGGGCGCTAACGAGCTCTTTATCTTGAATAAACACATGGCGTGAGAAAGACACGTGCCATGTCATAGTTTTGTTGTTGGCGATGAGGTAATATTATGAAGAATCTGAACTTTCGATTACCTAGGAATGGGGTACAATTTCCTCATCTTTTGTTCGAAGATTTTACAATAAAATGCCATCATTAAACATTCTTTTGTTGTGTTTTCCTTCGTTTCTACAGGCATATATGAAGCATGTGAATTCAGACAACAAAAATATCAACTTCTTTTGTGCGTCTGCTGAAGTGTTGGAGATGCCCTGCATATCTGTTTTTCATTTTGTTTCTGTTTCTACTCTACTTGTGATAAGTTTTCTTCTTATCTTATATCTTATATCCTTCCCGTGCCGTTAAACGTCACATAGGGCTCGCAAAGTTTTATTACTTGTGATATTGTTTTGTATCTAAAATAATGTGGTTTTCAGTCTCGTGTATGTTCTCCCTACGTAACTTACATTCGCTTGGTTTAATTTAATATATGTTGTTGCTAAATGTGTCAGTGAAACAGCAGTTGTATGTTATCTCTTTAGCTTTGGGCGTAGTAGCCGTGATGTGTACGTTTTAGAATGCCTGAGTACAGTCAGTGATAAAGTAGTTCTTTTGATTATAAAATGTAATGATGGTTCCTGTTCTCTGACTAGTTGTTTGTAAATGCCAGAAGTTTTGATGTGCATTATGTGTTCGTGCTTTGTTAAGTTTTATATTCATTGTTTGTCGAAGAGGGATAGAGTTCCAAAATGGTGAGGTTGTGATTTGGTGATTCTACAAAGGTTGGATAACCAAAGTCCTACATAAATGTGCGCTACTTCGTGGTTTTGTGCCTCTCCTATGTATGTAATTCTTAGTGTTTGTGTTTTTGTTGCATTGTCTTGTAGTGTCATGTCACCTCGTTTCTTGTCTTATATCAATGTCTTTTGTTGGATTTTGTGTTTGGTGGTCCTAAAAATAAATTTCCTGACTAGAGCGTTGAGTTCTCTGAGCACTACTGGGGGCAGGGGGAAGATGTTTGCTGTGTAGATCGGCGTAGATGTGACGGCAGGGGGAAGATGTTTGCTGTGTAGATCGGCGTAGATGTGACGGCAGGGGGAAGATGTTTGCTGTGTAGATCGGCGTAGATGTGACGGCAGGGGGAAGATGTTTGCTGTGTAGATCGGCTTAGATGTGACGGCAGGGGGAAGATGTTTGCTGTGTAGATCGGCGTAGATGTGACGGCAGGGGGAAGATGTTTGCTGTGTAGATCGGCGTAGATGTGACGGCAGGGGGAAGATGTTTGCTGTGTAGATCAGCGTAGATGTGACGGCAGGGGGAAGATGTTTGCTGTGTAGATCAGCGTAGGTGTGACGGCAGGGGGAAGATGTTTGCTGTGTAGATCAGCGTAGGTGTGACGGCAGGGGGAAGATGTTTGCTGTGTAGATCAGCGTAAGTGTGACCAAGGTGTTGACCATTACGCTCCTATCAAAGATTGTTGTTGTTTTGCTTGTGTACCATTCTAATCTATTTTTAATTTTGTGTGTTATGCTTCTCCCTTGTGTTTTCTTTTTCTGTGATGGTGTTGCTGCGTAGAGTATTCTATATATGCTCATTTGGTTAACGTGTATTAGGTCGAAATGGAAATCTGACATATCTTTACCATTTTCCAAAACCCATGATGAAGGCAGGTTTATTTAATGTTTTATGCTTACCAGATGACCCAGTTTAATGATATGGTCTCTGCGTCCCGGTCAGTTTGTCATTTTGACGCGGTTATTTGGTAACATTTTAAAAGTGCCGAATATACAAGAAGTAAAAATATTAGTGCAGGCTCTGGTGAACTGGCGATACGGCAACTAAAATATCCACTCTGTTACACTCACTGTTGCCAGTCTAAATATTCTGTATCTAGATCTAAGTACTTCTAAAGTTGTCTAGATGTCTTCCGGTGTGACGTGCAAGATGGCGGACATTTCTTTAACGGTCTCGCCGGCGTGCAGAAATCAGCGGAATTCCGCTTGATCTGTCACACATCATGTACCGGGAGTTGGGCATAAGGCTAACAACCTTATCCTGGGACCCACATAAACTCCTCTAGATGGGGAAAAAAATATATCGTTACGGAAACTCGCAGAGAAACCAACCGAGTATCAGGGATGCCAAATCCGAAGAGCTCATTCGTCGCCCCCAAACATGTGACAAAGATTGGATTCTGGAAACGAACAAAAACTACTCAGGTCATCAAAGAAATGGAGAGATACAACATAGATGTACTGGGCATCAATGAAATGCGATGGCCAGAGGCAGGTAAAAGATCGGCGGAAAACGGTAAGTTAATTCAGGCAGAGAGGATGGGAAACACTGAGAGGGGGTAGGTATAGTTATGTCAAATGTAGCAGCAAAGAGACTTAGAATGGGAACCAGTAAAAAGACGTGTAATAAGAACATGATACAAACTAAGACACGGAAGAATTACAATAATACAGTGTTATGCATACACGAACGATGCAGATGATGACGTGAAAGACGATTTCTATCACCAATTACAACAAATCATCAACAAAGTCCCTAAACACGACATCCTAATTGCTATGTGGGACTTCAACGCTAAGGTAGGGAAAGATAACACCGACGTTGAAAAAATATTGGGGTAAGAAGGAATTGATAGAGTAAATCAGAGTGGAAAAAGATTAAATGAACTATGTCTAATAGAGGGCATGGTCATTGGAGGAACAATATTTCCACAGAAAGAGATACATAAAACAACGTGGATATCTCCAGATGATAGAACTAGAAACCAGATAGATCGTTTTTGTATTAGAAAGCAATACAGAACATCTCTCATGGATGTAAGGGCATATAGGGGTGCAGATGTCAACAGTGATCTCAATCTGTGTATAGGGAAAATAAAACTAAAAATAAAAAGCCACCACAAGAAATCAATACACAGAAAGATAAACAGCCACAGCCTACAAGAAGAGAATACTAATAGTAATTTCGGTCAGGAATTTATCAATCATTCCATAACACTCAGTGAAGTAGAGGAGATAGATATAGATGAATTATGGAATTCTTACAGCACAGCCATAATCACAGCAGCAAAAGCAAGCGCTGGACTGAAAAAACAAAATGGAAAAGCATGGATATCAGAAAACACATGGAAATACATACATGAAAGACAAGCCGCCAAATTAGACATGTTGAATGTAAAGACATATCTTGGAAAAGATCTGGCGAAAGCGACATACAAAGAAGTAGACAAGAAAAAGTAAAAAGTTCAGCTAAAAGGGATAAAAGAGAATACATAGACAATATGGCAAAATAGGCAGATAAAGCAGGAAAAATAAGAGACAGTAAAACTTTATGTAACATACAAAGGAGGCTAACAGGTACTATTACATCTAAAGAAAGACCAGTCCTTAGCAAAACTGGAATCTTATTAACATCAAGTAAAGACCAAAAGCAAAGATGGGCTGAATACTTCCAAGAAATACTTAATCGACCACACCCAAAAGAATTGTTAAACCTTGAAACCGACTTACCAGCCCCACAATTAAATGTCAACCTAGATGAAATTAAATTGCATTAAATTGAAACAGCAGTGAATCTAATGGCTAATAACAAAGCTGCAGGTGAAAATGAAATAACACCCGAAATGTTAGAAGCTATCAATAGTGACAACATGAGACAACTACAGAGAATGTTTAACAAGATTTGGAAAGAAGAAAAAGGTCCCTTCTAAATGGAAAAAAAGGAATCATTGTTAAAATACCAACAACAACAAAAAAAGTCAATCTTAGTGACTGTAACAATTGGAGAAGAGTAACCTTAGTATCAGTTGTGTCAAAAGTATTTTGCAAGGTCATTTTGAATAGACTTAAAGATATAGTGGATGCTGCAATGAGAGAAGAACAAGCAGGATTTTGAAAAGGGAGAAGCTGTCTCGATCAGATCTTTTCTCTAAGAGTACTTGAAGAACATATTGAAAAGCAGAAACCATTAATACTGAACTTCATAGACTTTTAAAAAGGCATTTGATAGCATACACAGAGATTCATTATGGAGAACTTTAAGTCTATATGGAATGCCATCTAAAACTGTCAACATCATTAAGGACTTCTACAATGGATATGTTTGTGCAGTCAAGACAGAAGAAGGGATGAGTGAATGGTTCCAGATTGAAACAGGTGTGAAACAAGGATGTATACTGTCTCCTTTGCTTTTTGGAATTACAATAGACTTCATAACGAAAAAATCCTGCACATGTAATACAAGTATTGACTGGGTACATGAGACCCAACTAGAAGATCTTGATTTTGCTGATGACATAACTCTTATTAGTAACAATGTGAATTCCATGCAAGAAAAAACAGATATCCTGTCTTCACTGGCTAGCAAATAGGACTTGAAAGTAGCAAAGAAAATACAAATAATGAAAATTCGCCTGAATCAAAATTTTAAAAAGACATGTAGAAGGGACAGATATTGAAAAATTCAATCAATTTGCATACCTTGGCAGCTGCATTAGACCAGGATGGTGACACTAGAAAGGAAGTTAGAATTAGAATTGCAAAAGCAGCATCAATCTTCAAGAATCTTGAGAACATATGGCATTCAAAAGTTATAAGCACAAAAACCAAGTTAAGACTATTCAATTCAAATGTAATATCCACAAGACTATTCAATTCAAATGTAATATCCACCCTCATTTATGCATGCGAAAGCTGGAAAACAACTAAAGAAGTAGACAAGAAATTAGACTCTTTTGAAAACAAATGCATAAGGAAAATAGTCGGCATCAAGTGGAACGAATTCAAGAACAATGCAGAAATAAGACAGATGACTGAACAACAACCAGTCTCATTGGTGATCAGGAAAAGGAGATGGACATATATTGGTCACGTGATGAGAAGAAACGATCAGAAAATCCCAAAACAAGCTATCCAGTGGAACACAACAGGCCAAAGAAAAAGAGGTAGACCACGTGAAACTCTAAAGAGGACATTGATAAGAGAGGCCAAATTAACAGGCATAAATCCCTTGATGAGGTTAAAAGACTCGCCGAAGACAGGAAAAACTGGCGAACTACCTTGAGCCAATGTGACATTTAACGGCAAAGGAAGGATATAAGATATAAGAAGTTTTCTCCCAAAACTTAGAGCATATGGCCTAATGAGACGAAAGTTCCTTTGATGAGAGTGTCACACCCGATCTTTTCCAGACGTGGCTCCAAGGTTAGCACGCACAGAAGTTGAGGAAAGAGTGTGTCCAAAGTTAACACGTACAGAAATTGGAGAAACAATATCTCCAAAGTTAACATGTGCAGAGTGGCTCCAAAGTTAATACGTACAGAAATTGAGGAAAGAGTGGCTTCAGAGTTAACGCGTGTAGGAGTGTGCGAGATCATTTTTTTTTCCTCCACAGAAAGGGCATTTCTCGCCTTATGAGGCTTTATTGCGAACGAGAAGGTCACGTGGTTTGAGAATCGGTGACTCATAACTGTGAGAGAAAGCCTGAGCAATTTGAGGCTTCATCTGAATGTGAACCGTAGTGCAGGAAGTTGTGACACCCAGGACACCACACAGACCTACTGTCTCACACAGGACACCACAGAGACCTGCTGTCTCACAAGACAAACCAGAACCCGAGACGACCAGAGCAAGCGATGAGAACTGGCTCGCTGTCTGGGCTAGGCGACACCAGAAGTCAAAATAGTTTGAGTGTTTACAGCAAAGTTTGCTTACAAGCAACCCAAACAAGCGACATTTCTTTTCTTCTTCTCAGAAACGAGAGTTTTTTCTTCTTTTCAGAAATGGGACTTTTCTTCTTTTCAGAAATTGGACTTTTATTCTTTTCGGAAATGGGAGTTTTAAGTATTAACATTAGAGGTTTGCGCAAAAAACTACAACACATAGTCCCTTTAACACATAAACGCAAACAAGATTTTATCTTGACACAAGAAACAAATATACATACAGACAGACCAAACTTCATCCTCATACAAGAAACAAATATACATACAGACAAACACGCAGCACATATCACAACACAGCTAAGCTTCAGACACTTATATTTTAGCCTATCCACACACGCATTAGGATCCGGAGTAGCAATAATACAGACATCAGACAGATAGGAGGTAGTTAGGACAAATAATACAGACAGCAGACAGGTGGGAGGTAGTTAGGACAAATAATACAGACATCAGACAGGTGGGAGGTATTCAGGACAAATAATACAGACATCAGACAGGTGGAAGGTAGTTAAGACAAATAATGCAGACATCTGACAAGTGGGAGGTAGTTAGGACAAATAATACAGACATCAGGCAGGTGGAAGGTAGTCAAGACAAATAATACAGACATCAGACAGGTGGGAGGTGGTCAAGACAAATAATACAGACATTACTCATAAAGTTAACGCACACAGTAGAGGAGCTAGACAAGACAGAATTTACACACCAAGTGCACAGCATATAACACAAGCCGGACACCTCCTTGGTACAATAGAGTTCGCAGACCACAAGGCAGTGATCAAAACAGTAAACATATTACCTACAAGGCAGTGATCACAACAATAAACATATTACCTACAAGGCAGTGATCACAACAATAAACATATTACCTACAAGGCAGTCATCACAACAGTAAACATAGTACCTACAAGGCAGTCATCACAACAATAAACATAGTACCTACAAAGCAGTCATCACAACAATAAACATAGTACCTACAAGGCAGTCATCACAACAATATACACAGTACCTGCAAGTATACCTTTAAAACTATCATCACATTGGAAATTTAACAACACACTTCTCCAGAACACACAATTTGTAGAACTCATGACACAACTGATACACTCTTTCACAGACGACATACCCACACACAACATCCAACAACACTGGGAGACTTTAAAACATGCAATAAGAGACAAAGCACAAATACTCTCAACACACAGAGAAAGGCTGAGACAGGAGAAAATGTTAGAAGAAGCAATCAAGCTAACAAAACAGATCACATTTACTCACGCTACAAGAAGAACTAGATAAACACAGACAGCACAGATTTCAAGGCGCACTTCTAAGAACAAGACTCAATACCATCACACAAGAAATACCTATCAAGCAGTATTTAAGCATAGAACAACACATAAACGGAGCAGACAGATAAGAGACATAATAGACGCAACGGAGAACAGACAGACAGACACACAAAACAAATTACAAGCCTTCAGAGAACATTACAAGAACCTGTACACAGAGGGAAGAACAGACGCACTCATACAGTACAAATACACGCAGAACACTAAACAACTCACTGACTCGGACAAGCAAGCACTAGACACACCACTAACATGAGAAAACCTGACACAAGCAAACACTAGACACACCACTAACATGAGAAAACCTGACACAAGCAAGCACTAGACACACCACTAACATGAGAAAACCTGACACAAGCAAGCACTAGACACACCACTAACATGAGAAAACCTGACACAGGCAAGCACTAGACACACCACTAACATGAGAAAACCTGACACAAGCAAACACTAGACACACCACTAACATGAGAAAACCTGACACAAGCAAGCACTAGACACACCACTAACATGAGAAAACCTGACACAGGCAAGCACTAGACACACCACTAACATGAGAAAACCTGACACAAGCAAGCACTAGACACACCACTAACATGAGAAAACCTGACACAAGCAAGCACTAGACACACCACTAACACTAGACAACCTGACCCAGGCACTACAAACAATGCAAGAAAACAAGTCACCAGGGCCAGACAACCTCACAGCAGAATTCTACAAACGTTTCTTTCCACTCTTAGGTCCTCGACTCTTACAAGTCTTCACTGAGACTTTTCAAAACAAAGAATTTCCACCCAGTCTAAACCTATATAATACATCTCATACTCTCTCATACTCAAAGACAACACAGATAAGACACAACTAAAAAAAATTACAGCCCCATATCTCTGCTAAACGTAAACTACAAAATCCTTAGAAAAGCAATCACTAACAAGCTCAAACCTTTCATGCACAAACTCATACACGAAGACCAAGAATGTAGTGTAGAAAACAGAAACATACATTGGCATACATTCTTCATACGAGACATCATACACTACACACACCAGAAGGACTGCCAGTCGTCAGTTCTTTCTTTAGATCAGGAGTAAGCTTTTGACACAGTATCACACCAATACTTACACAAGACATTACTCCATTGCAACATAGGGAACTACTTTAGAGAATGGATTCACATTCTCTATTCTAAGTCTGAGAGCAAAGTCTTAGTAAACCACATGCTTACAGAGACTTTCAGGCTAACTATATCTGTTAGACAGGACCGTCCACATTCTCCTTTACTATGCATATTCACTCCAGAACCACTTCTGGAGAAGATCAGACAAGACAAAATAATCCAGGGAACCTTCATACCTGGTAGGGGGAGAGAAAGTTGCTCGCGTACGCAGACGACACAATCTTCTTCCCAACAACAGACAGATCAATAACACACATTTTAGACTCCTTCACAGAGTTCGGTAAAGGTAGAGGAGCCAAAGTAATCAATTGTCAGGGGCATAGGCAAATGGCGAGACAAAAGGAATTTCCCTTTTCGTCTCCCGCACGCAGACAACATCAAACTGTACAGTATCACAATACCATCACACCCAAACAAAACACACAAACCCACATGGGACAGTCTCGTAACAAACATCACAGATATATTACAAATATACAGATAACAAAACAGCAACACTTTTAGGTAGAAGCACCATAGTTAGCATATACATCATTCCAAAAATATTGTACACCGCTACAGTACTAGACCCTCCACAGCAAACAATCCAGGAAATCAACAAACAAAACAGACACTTTGTTTTCACAAGCATCATACACAGCATACAACATAAAGCCCTCATACAGGACACACTACACGGAGGGATTTCCTTACAGGACATACAAACAAAGATACAAGCGCTCAGAATCAGCCACGTAGGTCGTATCATCAAACATCCAAACAGCACCCTCTAAGCTCACTACTACATGGGACTACTATCAAACCTAGTGTGAACGGGTGTTTGCCTTGTTGGCTTGAACACGGCCTATTCGCTACGATTCATGCACAACGCTCGCTCACAAATTCTCACTTTACCACTAGGTATGCTAATGAGCTTATGATCACGTGATCAGGGAGTTAGAAAAAGTGGACGCTTAGATTCTGGCTAACTCAGTTATCGTTCGCTCTGGCAATGGCGAACATGCATAAATGTGTCTGAGGGAGCTATTTTTCTTTTCAGTAAAAAAAGGGCAGATGTGTGTTTCAGTTACTAAAGGGTCGTGGGTATGACTGTTTCGTCAGCTAAGATCTCAGAATGCCGTGTAAGTCAAAATTGTCAGTGATTGTCAGTGTCAGATGATGTCATTGTGATACCTGGTGTCCGCAGTCATAAGTAGTAAGTGTTAGTGAATCACACGTGCATTCGTTTAATGGGAGAAATATGATATTAGCAGATCAGCAACTGCTTGAGAGGAGGGAGACGTTATAACGTTGACGCTTATATTCCCATCATGCATGTGTTAACTGAACCTTGGGCCAGGAAGATTTGATGTAATGCACTTTTACCGTGGGGCTAAAAGTTAACATGTTATATACTCGCAGGGGGAGAACTATGTGGGATGTTAACGATACTATTTTTTAAATGTTAAGTTGTCGTCATATATTCTGATATAAACATATATCAGTATGAGATGTTAAGATTTTGTTGTGGATTTGCCACGACAGGCAACTCTTAGGATGATTGATGAGATCCAGAAAAGTATATATCATATAATGTATAACATGCTTGTACATGATCTGTGTCGGCACAGTTATTAAATACATATAGCCCCATTTCTGTAATAAATAGTTTGTCTTGGAATTTATATACCTGTTGTTGGATTTTATGATTTGTTTGTTAGAGAGGACTGACAGGGTGGTAATTAGATATAGGGCATTGTCAGGACACTTTACGATCACAGGGTAGTGGACCCAGACAAGAAGATCTCCCATGAAGGAAAGGAACCTGGGTGGAGAGATAGTTGGGGCAGCAGTAATAGAGTGGGGGCCAACCGGTAGATGAACGCTGATTCCTCACATACTGTAGGCTAAAGATTAGCTGTGCTCCCGAATTAGCATAAAAAGGGTTGGATGGTTAGGTGGTGAATAAAAAGGGGAAAATGAAGATTTTTGCCAGCCACAGAGCGGTTGTCACATACCCATAATGATAACTTGTAAGACCCCTGGGACAATGGTCCATTTTAGCACAGGTTAAAGTTGGGGCAAAGTATAAAGTTATACACAGAAATAACAACCACGAGAAATAACTAAAAGCCCCAAATATATAAAACATTTAAATAATTCTTACACCAGTCCCACCAAACAGCTCGCAGGTACACCACTCTGGCGGACTACCACTTTCTACAAAAACCGCATACAAGCAATTCAAGTCCACGAAACACTCATTCACTGCAACACAAACAACATATACAAACATTTGGTCAGGAACCAAGCATCGCCATGACACCTAAAGATTAAGAGAGGACGCAGATACCCCACACTAGACTACACCGACACGTTCCAAAACCTCCGACTCTGAAACATCACACCAAAAGCCAGAGAAATCACTTTCAGACTCATATACAACATGACACCCACCACACACAGACAAACACACAGAAACATGGGACGATGTTACCTATGCAGGAGAAACACACTAGAAACAGAAGAACGCATTTTCTACGAATGGAGAACAGTTTCAACGACCCTAAGAACATTACAGAACACCACAGAAACAAACAGCACAACAAACAGACATCTATAAAGCCATAATGCCACCACACACACACACACACACACACATACGTGCCACATGATGACAGAGATAAACATTACTTTTATGAGTCTTTTTTCAAGTCGTAGAGTGTAGGGTCTTGGCAGACCACTCACTGAGTCTGACACACACACATACGTGCCACATGATGACAGAGATAAACATCACTCTTATGAGTCTTTTTCAAGTGGCAGAGTGTAGGGTCTTGGCCAACCACTCACTGAGTCTGAGACACTAAAAAAATGTGAACCGGTGTGGAGGCTTTGCCTGATGTCTCCGTGGAGTATACGGACGTTACATCCGTTCTTGGCTTTTGAAGTATAAATGGACTCTCCACATGGCAGGGGTAACCTGCCGGCAGTCGGATTATTGTAATCTCCACCAGCATTATGATCATTTCCATTTTTTATTACACCACAAGGGTGCTTGGTAGATAGATGTACCACATCATGGGTGCCTGCTAGATAGATGTACCACATCACGGGTGCCTGCTAGATAGATGTACCACATCACGGGTGCCTGCTAGATAGATGTACCACATCACGGGTGCCTGCTAGATAGATGTACCACATCATGTGTGCCTGCTAGATAGATGTACCACACCATGGGTGCCTGCTAGATAGATGTACCACATCAAGGGTGCCTGCTAGATAGATGTACCACATCATGGGTGCCTGCTAGATAGATGTACCACATCACGGGTGCCTGCTAGATATATGCACAACTTCACGGGTGCCTGCTAGATATATGCACAACTTCACGGGTGCCTGCTAGATAGATGTACCACATAACGGGTGCCTGCTAGATAGATGTACCACATCACGGGTGCCTGCTAGATAGATGTACCACATCATGGGTGCCTGCTAAATATATGCACAACTTCACGGGTGCCTGCTAGATAGATGTACCACATCACGGGTGCCTGCTAGATAGATGTACCACATCACGGGTGCCTGCTAGATAGATGTACCACATCACGGGTGCCTGCTAGATAGATGTACCACATCACGGGTGCCTGCTAGATAGATGTACCACATCACGGGTGCCTGCTAGATAGATGTACCACATCACGGGTGCCTGCTAGATAGATGTACCACATCACGGGTGCCTGCTAGATATATGCATCACTTCACGGGTGCCTGCTAGATATATGCATCACTTCACCCTGAGGTGGTGCAGGTTTTTGCATTAAAATCTTAGCCACAAGGCAGAGAAGCAGGCCGAGTAGACAAACCACTCAGCCACGCCATCATTTTACTCAGTGTATAAAAATCCTTATGTCAAGGCTACCCAGGACTTGCCTGATGTCTGCACCAGTTGCTTGCTAACGTGAAATTTTGTACGAGCTTGGGAGTGAAGCATGGCTGGAGAGCATTTAGCTAGTCCAGAAAAGTGAAGCTGACGGCTGGAATTCTGTGTATAACAAATCCTGCAACACGGCTTTAAGATGAATGTACAACTTGTTATCCACGAGCACAAAGGCAGCACAGCGACACAGCACTGCCCTAGTAAAGAGTGCCCGTCCCACACAGAACACACAAGAGAGAGATAGACGGTCCCCAAACGTCTTCATACGTACACAAGCTGGGGGAAGAGGGAACCCTTGTCGAACGGATCTAGTTAGATTTATTGGGTCTGTTGATGTGTGGTTCACTAAAATCTGACTTTCTGGTGAGGCGTATATAATTTTTGTCCCGGTCTCTGAAGTAGCTCCCCACATTGTTACTGTGCAGGAAGGAATGAGGCAACCTATCAAAGGCTTCTTCCTTCGTCTAAGGCAAGATCGTTGCTTGACTGTTCCTCTCATGGACTGTTCCTCTCATGGACGTACTCAGTGAAATCTCCGAGAAAGGGAGCCTGTGTGCGAGCTAATGTTTCTGTAATTAATGTTGCTCTGTTGACTTTCGTGTATCAATGTGGACATGAATGGTTTTAATTTTATTGTTAGTGCTTTGGTTAAGATTTTGTAGTGGACAATTAGTAGTCAGATACAACACACAATAATAATTGTATGAGTATATAACTATACACGGAGCCACTGCAGTAAAGCCGTGATACCAAAATGTAAAAATTAGGAAAAAAAATATGAGCACCTTTATTACTTAACGAATACACAGTTGTAACATTTTGGCGTAACCCTTAATCATACAAAAACACGCAGGACGAAGAAATATAGAGAGAAAGAGATGAAGTATAAATTCACATGAATGCTATGTTAAAAAAAAATTTAATTAAATGAATACAGCACTTAATTGTAACTTGTAAGAAGCTGTGGATTGTCCGACTCATTTCTGACACAGCGCCAGGTGAATTTATACTTTATCTCCTCCTCTCTCTATTTCTTCGTCCTGTGTGTTTTTGTCTGATTAAGGGTTACGCCTAAACGTAACAACTTTGTACTTGTTAAGTAATAAAGTTGCTCCTACTTTTTTCCTAGTTTATACATTTTAATAGTCAGATGTGTCTGCAGTTTGTTATCCGAATTTTGTCGGATTCACTTTTTGGTAGGATGGTTATGTGTGAAAGACTGATACTGAAAGGAAGTTCTTTACTATCAAAAGCTTCCTCGAGAACTTTAAATAGTAAGGGTCCCAATAAGGGAAAGAATTTCTGGAAGAACTCGACCGTGGGCCTGTCCGGTTCTTGTGAATTTTCTTTTTGGAAGGTACTTAATGCTTCTTCTAAGTTCCCTGGAAGTTAGTGGTTGATGTAAACTTTTTTGTCGCCCTCAGTTGGTTAGTGTAGTGACTTGTCCTGCGTTGATGTTGACTTGTCCTCACACGTGTACAGCTTGCTGTAGACATTTATCTTGTGTTAATGTTGTCCTCACACGTGTACAGCTTGCTAGATATATGCATCACTTCACCCTGAGGTGGTGCAGGTTTTTGCATTAAAATCTTAGCCACAAGGCAGAGAAGCAGGCCGAGTAGACAAACCACTCAGCCACGCCATCATTTTACTCAGTGTATAAAAATCCTTATGTCAAGGCTACCCAGGACTTGCCTGATGTCTGCACCAGTTGCTTGCTAACGTGAAATTTTGTACGAGCTTGGGAGTGAAGCATGGCTGGAGAGCATTTAGCTAGTCCAGAAAAGTGAAGCTGACGGCTGGAATTCTGTGTATAACAAATCCTGCAACACGGCTTTAAGATGAATGTACAACTTGTTATCCACGAGCACAAAGGCAGCACAGCGACACAGCACTGCCCTAGTAAAGAGGCCCGTCCCACACAGAACACACAAGAGAGAGATAGACGGTCCCCAAACGTCTTCATACGTACACAAGCTGGGGGAAGAGGGAACCCTTGTCGAACGGATCTAGTTAGATTTATTGGGTCTGTTGATGTGTGGTTCACTAAAATCTGACTTTCTGGTGAGGCGTATATAATTTTTGTCCCGGTCTCTGAAGTAGCTCCCCACATTGTTACTGTGCAGGAAGGAATGAGGCAACCTATCAAAGGCTTCTTCCTTCGTCTAAGGCAAGATCGTTGCTTGACTGTTCCTCTCATGGACTGTTCCTCTCATGGACGTACTCAGTGAAATCTCCGAGAAAGGGAGCCTGTGTGCGAGC
This sequence comes from Achatina immaculata, assembly GCA_009760885.1. Classification (NCBI taxonomy): domain Eukaryota; kingdom Metazoa; phylum Mollusca; class Gastropoda; order Stylommatophora; family Achatinidae; genus Lissachatina; species Lissachatina immaculata. Next base: position 5,423,490 of record CM019698.1, read on the forward strand.
TAATGTTTCTGTAATTAATGTTGCTCTGTTGACTTTCGTGTATCAATGTGGACATGAATGGTTTTAATTTTATTGTTAGTGCTTTGGTTAAGATTTTGTAGTGGACAATTAGTAGTCAGATACAACACACAATAATAATTGTATGAGTATATAACTATACACGGAGCCACTGCAGTAAAGCCGTGATACCAAAATGTAAAATTAGGAAAAAAATATGAGCACCTTTATTACTTAACGAATACACAGTTGTAACATTTTGGCGTAACCCTTAATCATACAAAAACACGCAGGACGAAGAAATATAGAGAGAAAGAGATGAGTATAAATTCACATGAATGCTATGTTAAAAAAAAATTTAATTAAATGAATACAGCACTTAATTGTAACTTGTAAGAAGCTGTGGATTGTCCGACTCATTTCTGACACAGCGCCAGGTGAATTTATACTTTATCTCCTCCTCTCTCTATTTCTTCGTCCTGTGTGTTTTTGTCTGATTAAGGGTTACGCCTAAACGTAACAACTTTGTACTTGTTAAGTAATAAAGTTGCTCCTACTTTTTTCCTAGTTTATACATTTTAATAGTCAGATGTGTCTGCAGTTTGTTATCCGAATTTTGTCGGATTCACTTTTTGGTAGGATGGTTATGTGTGAAAGACTGATACTGAAAGGAAGTTCTTTACTATCAAAAGCTTCCTCGAGAACTTTAAATAGTAAGGGTCCCAATAAGGGAAAGAATTTCTGGAAGAACTCGACCGTGGGCCTGTCCGGTTCTTGTGAATTTTCTTTTTGGAAGGTACTTAATGCTTCTTCTAAGTTCCCTGGAAGTTAGTGGTTGATGTAAACTTTTTTGTCGCCCTCAGTTGGTTAGTGTAGTGACTTGTCCTGCGTTGATGTTGACTTGTCCTTACATGTGTAAATCTTGCTGTGGGAATTTATCTTGTGTTAATGTTGTCCTCACACGTGTACAGCTTGCTGTAGACATTTATCTTGTGTTAATGTTGACTTGTCCTCACACGTGTACAGCTTGCTGTAGACATTTATCTTGTGTTAATGTTGACTTGTCCTCACACGCGTACAGCTTGTTGTAGACATTTATCTTGTGTTAATGTTGACTTGTCCTCACACGCGTACAGCTTGTTGTAGACATTTATCTTGTGTTAATGTTGTCCTCACACGTGTACAGCTTGTTGTAGACATTTATCTTGTGTTAATGTTGACTTGTCCTCACACGTGTACAGCTTGTTGTAGACATTTATCTTGTGTTAATGTTGACTTGTCCTCACACGCGTACAGCTTGTTGTAGACATTTATCTTGTGTTAATGTTGACTTGTCCTCACACGTGTACAGCTTGTTGTAGACATTTATCTTGTGTTAATGTTGACTGGTCCTCACACGTGTACAGCTTACTGTAGACATTTATCTTGTGTTAATGTTGACTTGTCCTCACACGTGTACAGCTTGTTGTAGAAATTTATCTTGTGTTAATGTTGTCCTCACACGTGTACAGCTTGTTGTAGACATTTATCTTGTGTTAATGTTGACTTGTCCTCACACGTGTACAGCTTGTTGTAGACATTTATCTTGTGTTAATGTTGTCCTCACACGTGTACAGCTTGCTGTAGACATTTATCTTGTGTTAATGTTGTCCTCACACGTGTACAGCTTGCTGTAGAAATTTATCTTGTGTTAATGTTGTCCTCACACCTGTACAGCTTGCTGTAGACATTTATCTTGTGTTAATGTTGTCCTCACACGTGTACAGCTTGCTGTAGAAATTTATCTTGTGTTAATGTTGTCCTCACACGTGTACAGCTTGCTGTAGAAATTTATCTTGTGTTAATGTTGACTGGTCTTCACACGCTTATAGCTCACTGCAGAACTCGTGGAAGGCCCCACATATTTCATTGTTCTCTGTATGTTCTTGTCCCTGACTGTCAATAATTTTGTGTATGTGTTTGTTGCTCTTTACGTTCTGTTCTACTGCTAAATAATGTCTGCCTATGGTTTCTTGTGTCACGGACTAGCTTTGTTCTGAGCATTGCGCCTTGGAATTTTATTTTGTCTGTATTTTAGTTATTCTTCCAACTAATGGATTTGTGGGACGTCGACATCCCGCTAGATCTTTGTCATCTCGGACGTAGTCTCTATATAAGCTGTGTTATGTAGGTTACATGCCCCTGCTTGTTCAATAAGCTATTATTAAACTTCCAGTGGGGGGGGGGGGGCTTCTAATATTTGTGGTATTGGTGTTGATATGGTCACTTCTGTGAGTACTACTTTGTGGTAGTGGTTGATGTGGTCACTTCTGTGAGTGCTACTTTGTAGTAGTGGTTGATGTGGTCACTTCTGTGAGTACTACTTTGTAGTAGTGGTTGATGTGGTCACTTCTGTGAGTACTACTTTGTGGTAGTGGTTGATGTGGTCACTTCTGTGAGTACTACTTTGTGGTAGTGGTTGATGTGGTCACTTCTGTGAGTACTACTTTGTGGTAGTGGTTGATGTGGTCACTTCTGTGAGTACTGCCGTGTGGTCTGCGAACTTTAGCGGGCTGTCGATATGTTTTGTTTTGTTAATTAGGTAAGTCCTGGATTCATATATTCTATCTAACCTGGCTGAACGTCTGATATGTGTGTACTCATTGCCTTCGGATGTTAAATGTCTGTATGCATCTATCGGGTCGTGTTCTTATATGATACAGTTTATTTACTAAGCAAGAACTGATGTTTGGATATAATCTAAACTCATGAAACATCAAGTCTACATACATAAGACTATCAACCAGTATTATTTAGATATAATTTAATTCTATGAAATATCAAGTCTATGCACATCAGTTTACAACAATTATAACTTCCCTTGAAATGCTTCCATAAATGCGCTGTATGTAAATTTGTACACTGTATGTATGACCAGATCTTAACTTTAAGAATAATACTTGAAGAACATATTGAAAAGCAGAAACCACTAATACTGAACTTCAAAGACTTTAAAAAGGCATTTGATAGCATACACAGAGATTCATTGTGGAGAATTTTAAATCTATATGGTATACCATCTAAAATTGTCAACATCATTAAGGACTTCTATAATGGATATGTTTGTGCAGTCAAAATAAAAGAAGGGATGAGTGAATGGTTCCAGACTGAAACAGGTGTGAAACAAGGATGTATACTGTCTCCTTTACTTTTTGGAATTACAATAGACTTCATAATGAAACAAATACTGCACAGGTAACACAGGTATTGACTGGGTACATGGGACCCAACTAGAAGATCTTGATTTTGCTGATGACATAACTCTTATCAGTAATAATGTGAATTCCATGCAAGAAAAAACAGATAGCCTTCTTCACTGGCTAGCAAAACAGGATTTGAAATTAATAAGGACAAAACAAAAATAATGAAAATTCCCATTAATAAAAATGGAAAAATCACATAGTAGGGGCAGATATTGAAGAAGTCAATCAGTTTGCATACCTTGGCAGCTACATAGATAAGGATGGTGACACAAGAAAGGAAGTTAGAATTGCAAAAGCAGCATCGATCTTCAATAATCTTGAGAACATATGGCATTCAAAAGTTATAAGCACAAAAACCAAGTTAAGATTATTCAATTCAAATGTAATATCCACCCTCATTTATGCATAGGAAAGCTGGAAAACAACTAAAGAAATAGAAAAGAAATTAGACTCTTTGAAAACAAATGCCTAAGGAAAATACTCGGCATCAAGTGGAACGAATTCAAGAACAATGCAGAGATAAGACAGATGACTGAACAACAACCAGTCTCATGGGTGATCAGGAAAAGGAGATGGGCATATGTTGGTCACGTGATGAGAAGAAACGATCAGAGAAACCCAAAACAAGCTATAAAATAGAACACAACAGGCCAAAAAAAAAAAAAGAGAGACAGACCGCGTGAAACTCTAAAGAGGACATTGTTAAGAGAGGCCAAATTAATAGACCTAAAATCCCTTGATGAGGTTGAAAGACTCACCGAAGACAGGAAAAACTGGTGAACTACCTTGCGAGCCCTATGTGATTTATAACGGCACGGGAAGGATATAAGATATGAGATATAAGATATGAGATGTAAATAAAAAGCTAGAAGTGGTGACCCCTAATGTAAAGACAGGAAAATTAGATACATCTACGGGGCTTTAGGACCAGGATAGTATTATCACAGCCACTGATCTGAGACGAAGGAGCTGCTCTGAATATAGCGTAACATTCCACAGCGTAACAACCCACAGCGTTACAACGTAGTATAACAGATTATTGGTGAACAGAATGTAAGCTAGATGTTTGGACCGTCTGGTCTGGCCAGAATGTCTCTCACAAGAATGTGTAAACTGCCCCTGGCAGGATGAAAGGGAATGTTATTACGTGTAAAATACCGAAAGTGTGCTCGAAAGAGATTATACGAAATCGAACAACTGTAAGGCCGCCTTGACTACTAAGTGCAACACTAATCTGCAGCCTTCTTTAGAGCTGTAGGGAAATTTAGTAGATAGATTTCCACAGGTAATAACAAAAAATCATCCTATGCTATGCCCAAACCGGAGATTAGCTGTAAGATATCTTCAGTTCGGCATGAATACATACATATTACGTTACTTATTAATGTACGAAGATAAAAATACGAATATATGTATAAATATATATATATAAACATGTAATACACATGCAACACATATTAATATATTCAACGCGCACACACATATTTACATATCTACTGTACACGCGCGCGTGTGTATAAGAAACAAAATATATACAGCAGCCTGGTCAGAAATCTTCTAGACGTTCAGACCTGTGTTGGATTATCAGAAAGTTGCACATGTCCAGAAAAATAATTATGGGTGATAGAAAGAAAAGTGAAAGAAATATTGAAGAAATAAATACTTGTAATATGATTTTGTGAAGGTGAAATTAAATGAAGCAAATCATCGATAACAACAACAATAGAAAAAAAATGTTTTTTTTAAATTAATCGTAAAGAAATAAGAACAATGGACCAAACAACACTAACATTCAAGTGTTAAATAATAATAAAGATTGTTTTACCTTTATGACAGTGTACTGGAAAATTTACTGTTCCAAGGTTGGATTCTCATAAAAGGGGATATAATCCGGGGTATTTTAATATTTTGACCATTTTGATATTTTTGTTGTACAAGAGTTCAAGTGAAAGGTCAGGGTTGAGACGCTAAATTCCACGAGATATTTGATTATTTTTATGAACTTATCCTTGACATGTTTGTAACAGAAAAGTTATTTTCGGAATGTCTAGTGAGTTTTCGTCTGAAGGTCGTAAACAGGTAGATTCACGGGGTGAGTGATTCTCGGGATAGAAACTTCGGGAAGATTTAGGGGAATAGTTAGCACATGCTTAAGGAATGGGAGGACGAGATTATTTATTATTATGATTATGAGATTAGAATGAGTTTGAATTAAGTCTCGGTTGAGAATGTGTTAGGATCGTTGTTAGACATGATTAGCTGAGAATGTGATTTTTCTAGTCTATAGTGCACTATGTTAGTGATTGTTGTCATGCAGCTGACTTGTGCATAGAATGCTCCTTTTGGAGCCATTATGAGACTATTTCTCATTATGATTTCAGTAAAGAGTCTGGTAGTTGTTAGTGTCATAATGTCAAGCATTTCTTTTCCTCTCATAACTTTGCTGAACTAACGAATGTGAAATTAGTTCATTTTTGGGATTTTTGTATAGACCTTTGGTCTACAGATTTTCTGTGATGAGTGAGAGAATTCTGTGATCCTTTTTGATGCAGTAAGTGTGTATTCTTATGTTGCACTACACTTTTTGTATGGTTGTTGTTTTTATGTAGTGTGAGAGTTGAGTTTCCTCCCTTTCCATTTGCCAAACTAGTTCTTGCCGGGAAGTGGATTAGCCAGAATTTTGTATAACGTTATCAATTGCATCTCACCCTCACCTATTATCACTCATTTTTTTCCATTATGTTATTCACACTGGACTTATTCTTCACACAGTTCACTGTGTGTTGTCCTTGTTAGCATTTCTATAGCAGAAATGTCCTGATAGTAATACAAGTCTTTATAAGTATTGCCGTGTCTGTAACTAGCAGTCACGATAATAATAGACAGATGCACGATACATGTATAAGTAGTGCATGTCTACACCTCCATCTGTTCTGAATAAGGTCCGAGTGAATTAAATATTTCCAATACAGATAACACACGAATAATTAGTGTATAAGTATAAACTGGTCTCAGATTAGGTGACCACATGCAGAAACATCTGTATATCACCCATCATGCTTCACCAGTCCCTAATCATTTCAGTGGCCTCAATCACATCTGATTTTCTTATAACAGCCATCAAACAATGTCACGTTGATGACAGAAACCGTCTAGTACTTGAAATGGGACGCTGGAACCACATGGTTTGAACTCGCAATTCAGCTACACCTAACACTCCCCTCTTCCACGATCATATTCCCTCTGCATTAAGTTCCACTCCTTTCTCATGTGTAACACATAGTTCAGAACCTCCTCACAGCATCAGATTACAACATCTCATCCTCAGCTATAATCACCTTCTCCATCTTCTTCCGGCTAGATTACCAATGTATCACTCTCTCCCTTTTCCACAGTTCAACCCTTCCCCATTTACGACCCACCCATCACACATCACAAGTCTCCATTTAAACATTCTCTACACTCCACCATGCGTACTTCTGAACACAGCCTCTTACAAGTCACAGCTAAGTGCTCCATTCATTTTATTCTATTTTTTCATTCTTACTTTTTTACATAGCATTCATGTGAATTTATATTTTATCTTCTCTTTCTCTTTTTCTTCGTCCTGTGTGTGTGTATGTTTTGTTTTTTTGAATTATGAAGGTTCACACCGAAACGTCACAACTGTGTGCTGGTTAAGTAATAACTCTGTTCCTACTTTTCCCCTAGTTTATACATTACATTACATTACATTACATTACATTACAGACGTGCTATTTCTCGCTGATTTCTTCCTTCTTCTGGGCTAACATTCACACATTTACGTCTGAATGAATGACGTTCTGTCTGTTAGATCTGGGACGGCCCACTAGAAAATCGTCCATTTTTCAGGCTCATTAACGCCATATCCCTATGTGCCTCTAAAGGCATGACAGGGTTACCTTTACTTTACTTTTTACTTTAACGGTGCGAGGTGGGTAGTTTTCTCTACCGAGGCGTGTTAGGCTTTTCAAAAGACTGATTCGTCCAGATTGATCATAACAGTTTATCTAACATACCTGCGCGAATTGGCAGCGTTTCAGCACAAAGCCCAAAAATTGGCTTTTGGGAGACACGAGTGTGCTGGCATATGCCACGTGGGGTGTTAGAGATAGATCTGAACGCTCATCTGCCAGTAAATTTGTTACACCATGCAAAAATTAATTATATTATATTATATTATATTATATTATATTATGGGAGTATTTTCACAATTAAATTTAGTTGGAATGTTTCGTGTCTAGGCAGCTATGACTCCAGAGTGTTTCCTGCCAGAGGGGAGTGTATGATGACTCTGGAGTGTTTCCTGCTAGAGGGGAGTGTATGATGACTCTGGAGTGTTTCCTGCTAGAGGGGAGTGTATAGTGACTCTGGAGTGTTTCCTGCCAGAAGAGAGTGTATGATGACTGTTTCCTGCCAGAGGAGAGTGTATGATGACTCTGGAGTGTTTCCTGCCAGAAAAGAGTGTATGATGACTCTGGAGTGTTTCCTGCCAGAGAGGAATGTATGATGACTATGGAATGATCCGTACCTTTGGCAGAAGTGACTCTGGAGTCGGTTTCTGCCTGGGGAGTGCTTCGTTACCTGTTACACCGGCTTCTTAGCTCCGATTTGGAAGTACAGCCACAACTTCTTAGCTCCGATTTGGAAGTACAGCCACAACTTCTTAGCTCCGATTTGGAAGTACAGCCACAACTTCTTAGCTCCGATTTGGAAGTACAGCCACAACTTCTTAGCTCCGATTTGGAAGTACAGCCACAACTTCTTAGCTCCGATTTTGAAGTACAGCCACAACTTCTTAGCTCCGATTTGGAAGTACAGCCACAACTTCTTAGCTCCGATTTGGAAGTACAGCCACAACTTCTTAGCTCCGATTTGGAAGTACAGTCACAGCTTCTTAGCTCCGATTTTGAAGTACATCCACGACTTCTTAGCTCCAACTTGGAAGTACAGCCGCAGCTTCTTAGCTCCGATTTGGAAGTACAGCCACAACTTCTTAGCTCCGATCTGGAAGTACAGCCACAGCTTCTTAGCTCCGATTTGGAAGTACTCCCACGACTTCTTAGCTCCGATTTGGAAGTACAGTCACAACTTCTTAGCTACGATTTGGAAGTACAGCCACGACTTCGTAGCTCCGATTTGGAAGTACAGCCACAACTTCTTAGCTCCGATTTGGAAGTACAGCCACAACTTCTTAGCTCCGATTTGGAAGTACAGTCACAGCTTCTTAGCTCCGATTTTGAAGTACAGCCACGACTTCTTAGCTCCAGCTTGGATGTACAGCCACTCTAACTCACCCCCCCCCCCCACCCGGTTTAATGCTTGTATTTAGAGATCGTAGCGCAATTTCCTCTGTCAGTCATTTGCATATCCCTTGTGGAACTTTTCCTCCCTAACAGCTCTCCTGTAGGCCTCTCGGTTGTAAGCAAGATGCCCTGCTGCTGATGCATCTGTTCGCAGATAATCACCGATGTTTTGCAGCCTTGGTCTTCTTCTCTCTTTTTCCCATTATGTATCCTTCCAAGATGGTGTTCTCTAAATTATCGTGACGTTTAATGTGTCCAAAATATTTAAGTTTAATCTTTCTTACTAGCCAAACTTTTTAAATATTATGTTCTTGTAGCATGGATATATTTGTTCTTTTCTGTGTCTATGATATTTGAATGACTCTTCTGTTCCATTTACATTCAGAGGCATTTATGTGTTTCTCGGCTGTTTTGTTAAGTGTCCAGGTCTCACAGGCATATGTTGTGATGGGAAAGATGCATGCCCTTAAAAATCTTATTTTTGTAGTTCTGTCTGTTCCTCTCCACAGTTTCTTTAGTTGTTTTATTTTCTGAAAAGTGATAGATGTCCTCTTTTTTTACATCCCTCATTGTATCTCCATTATCAGTTAGTAAGGATCCAAGATATTCACAACTCATGTGACACAATCAATATCGTTACTGTATCTAGGCCAACAGGCAGCAGTAAGAATAAATGGTGAAACAACAACTTGGTCTGACATAAAACAAGGGTCCGTCAGGGGTGCATACTGGAGCTTTACTTATTTAACTTGTATACCGAAAATATAAAGAAGAATGTTAGAGAAGATGTAGACGAAGAATGTCCTCTGTAAAGACTAGAATTTCATACTTACAGGGAGACAATCTACTCACCTTGTATGCACTACCTGGCCGACCAGACTGATGAGAACCTCATCTGCTTGTTGATTTATATGTCCCAGGTTACGCTGCACACATGGCGACAAATTAATCTCTGCCAGCATTTCTGACATCATATGTCAGCAGAATGTGACATGTGGCAAGTAAACTCTGCGTCCTGGCAAGTTTTTTTGTGTGCTTATCCGATGTACAGCATGCACAAGTCACATGTCACGCTGAACTCGAATTTTGTTGCTGCTGATTAATGCTGAATTCACTTCGCAGTCTCTAGAATTTAATTATTACATGGACAAAGTAACTGAATTACTGCATCGTGATAGACTTCCATCCATGTTTTCAGCACATCCAGCAGTAGATTAATATAATTGGGACATCCAACAGTAAAATAATATAGTTGGGACATCCAGCAGTAGATTAATATAATTGGGACATCCAACAGTAAAATAATATAGTTGGGACATCCAGCAGTAAAATAATATAGTTGGGACATCCAGCAGTAAAATAATATAGTTGGGACATCCAGCAGTAAAATAATATAGTTGGGACATCCAGCAGTAAAATAATATAGTTGGGACATCCAGCAGTAAAATAATATAGTTGGGACATCCAGCAGTAAAATAATATAGTTGGGACATCCAGCAGTAAAATAATATAGTTGGGACATCCAGCAGTAAAATAACATAGTTGGGACATCCAGCAGTAAAATAATATAGTTGGGACATCCAGCAGTAAAATAATATAATTGGGACATCCAGCAGTAAAATAACAGTTGGGACATGCAGCAGTAAAATAATATAGTTGGGACATCCAGCAGTAAAATAACAGTTGGGACATCCAGCAAAATGGACGACAGCCTCTTACTCAAATAAATTCTGTATGTCGAACATGAGGAGGGAAGGACAAGGCAGACCTAAGCTGGGATACAAAGAAATGTTTGAGTCATCAATGAGAAAACCACATGGAGATCGACACTGAGTGAAGGTTCAGACTCGTTTGAAGATGCGATAAGACTTTAAACTTGAAGGCAAAAAAAAAGACAAGAAAGGGAAGTAGATCTTGCAATACAAACATTGTTTACCGTTTCTGCCACTGATTATGCATCTCAAATAGCACGTGATTCAGTTGTGAGAGAAGCTAAATGGTTCTGCGCTGAACCAAAAACACTTGCCATCTACCTTCTTTTAGACAGTCGTCGGAGATTAAAAGTGTCTTTATTATCCACAATAATATTTCGAGGGACACACAAGACAAGTGCACCATATTCCTGCTGACTGTGTCTTGGATGTTCCTCTGTTTATTCTCTTTTCTTGCACATTTAAAGTTCGCCTCAAAGATTTTTATTTTTTAAACCATATATTTATTTCAGTTTTAAAGAGCAGAAGAATTTACAAAATTCTGTCTTATACTGTACAAAAATCGCATGGAATTTTCCAAACCCCAAAGGAATACATCGACGGAAATAGTCCATACACCAAAACAGACTAGGGAATGAAATTCGACTCATAAAATAGGCCAGATCTTTCAGTCACGTAATGCAGTACATCCCCCTTCCATTAGGGTTTATCAACACTTGGCGGGAACACAGGAAATGCCAGATTTTTTGTCTGCGCGTCCGAGTAGTCTTCTCTCTTCCTGGGGGGTCTGCAAGTGACCTTGCCAGTGCCAAGAATTTGTTGAATTAACCGGCGCTCATTAAATCAGACTACTTCAACTGCCACGAGCTGCATCGGTGAGCACACATGCTTCTCGTTTGTTAATCTGGGGCCAGAACTGTGAGCTAAATCTGTACATTGGAGACCATCTGTTAGTTATCACTTGCAGAAAGTATCCTGCTTCCGTGTGATATTTTCAGGTTGTCTATTTTTTTACCGTAATTACTGCCACAATAGCACATTAAAATAACAAATTATTTGTTTTATGAAGTTCTGAGAAAATATGTAGTAGTCACTGACAAGTTACGAGTGCCTGCTTATTTTCTTTCAACATAAATGTTAGAGAACAAATATGAAATTAAGCTGAAATCATGAATGTTAGAGAACAACTATGAAATTAAGCTGAAATCATGATTGTTAGAGAACAAATATTAAATTAAGCTGAAATCATGAATGTTAGAGAACAAATATGAAATTAAGCTGAAATCATGATTGTTAGAGAGAAAAATATGAATTTAAGCTGAAATCATGAATGTTTGAGAACAAATATGAAATGAAGCTGAAATAATGTACTGGATTAAAAACGTTAGGGCGGGTCCATTTTTACCGGGACGCGATCTGTTTTATGAAATGTTCAAGTGTGAACTATCCGCCATGAACAGATATTTTGCTACAACGGATTGAAAAAATAGCTTTATTGAAAATTTGTGTGCTTGTGTGAATGAAGTGGAAATAATCCAATTGGCTAATAAAGGTGAATTTCCGTTTGCCGTCACTTTACGACATTCGAAAAATGACTCTCTCACTCTGTCAAGATCCCTGCCGACAAACGTAGGACATCAATGTCCTTCCATAACCCACGGTCCCTTGTACATCTCAACAGGCTTGTCAGTGAGCATTTCCCATGTCAGGATGCCAAACCATCAAACATCTTCTCTCTCTGTCTACCTCTGTCTCTTCTACCTTCCATCTTCCCTGTTACCATCAGGTGCTCTAGCCCGCCTCTCCTCCAGACATGCCCCATAATCTGGATCGTCGTTTTCTGATCTTCGTTATCATCTTCCTTGTTCATTGTGCATCTTTCAGAACTTCTCGTTTGATTTTCTCGCTGTACATGCTACCTTCGCATTCTTCTTAAGAATAATTAGGAGAAAAATGACTCGATGTCATAAAATACACCGTTATCCATATTTTTCGATTTTAAAATGCATGCATCAAGCAAAAGAGCATTTAAAGGTCTTCGCTGCAGTTAAAAATTTACAAACAATTTTTTTTTTTAATGAAAGGACATCTTCTCTAGTATTTTTTTTCCTTATGGTGAATTTTTTTTAAAAGTTCAAGGTCATCACGTGTATAGATATTGGACGATTATAGTACAGTAAATCCAAGAGAAAGTAACTTTAACTTATCTTTAACTTAGTTTATGCGTTTTGCTTAAAAAAACATGAAAATTTTAATATATGAATGTTTGGTCATAATTCATATTTTTCAGAAATAATTGCCAAAATAGATGTGCTAAAACAAAACATTTGTATCCGCACGCACGCACGCACACGCACACACACACACACACACATAACCCCACCAAATGTGATCACTGAATTTGAAAATAAAACAAATTTCAGCACAAAATGTAAAATCAGTGTTCATTCCATGAAGTCATGACTCCAAGGAGAACCCGCAATGTAAGTTCCGGTTTCAGGGAGTCAATGGAAACGCCGAAATAAGTGGGGAAAAGACGAATATTAAAATTATCAAAACAAAAATTTGTTAAAAATAATTTACGTTTTAAGATTCAAAGGCTAATAATAAAGAACACAACAGCAGTTTAATTTTTTTTAAGCTATAGGAAAATTCCATAAACTTTTGTCCACATTTTCCTCATTCTCACTTTGACGCTGCGATGCACTTATACTTGCCTGACCTTCACCTTTGTCAAACCACCACTGTTCACTTATTTATGGGTCTACACTAAAACATTCTATTTCCATGATTTTTTAAATGATCTATTAGATATGGGAGCATTTGAATGGCGAAGTGGTTAGTGCACTGCTCCCTCATGGCTAAGGATAGGGGTTCGAGTCCTGCTGGACCCCAGTCACTCAGCTGTAGAAATGGGTACCTGACTTACGGAGTTTTGAAAGGAAAGGCGGTCAGGTGTGATGCTGACTACATCACTCTCTAGTGTGCTGACAGGTCAAGGAAAATATGGGCACTAAAACCATATCTCTATGTTCCTCTAGGGCTGACATGGAAAGTTTGTGATTACAAAAACGTACGGTTGATGATGATAGTCAAATAGCGTGGCCCGTATTAGCAGTTGTGATAACACGCAGAATAAGACAGTAACTGCAGTACAACTGTAACAAGCACGACAAGATAGTAACCGTGGTACAACTGGTTTACAGTTAGCATAACATACAGGACACGACAGTAACTGTGGTACAACTGGTGTTACGTTGTCCTGGAAAAGGGAATATTGAAGTTGGTCTCTAATAGATGGAATCAGTAGCCACAATATTAAATAAAGCTCCTCTGATGTGTTTTGTGTGCCATATGTTATCAAGGATCTCGAGAACATATGGCATTCAAAAGTTATAAGCACAAAAACAAAGTTAAGATTATTCAATTCAAATGTAATATACACCCTCATTTATGCATGCAAAAGCTGGAAAACAACTAAAGAAATAGACAAGAAATTAGACTCTTTTGAAAACAAATGCCTAAGGAAAATACTTGGTATAAAGTGGAACGAATTCAAAAACAATTCAGAGATAAGCCAGATGAGTGAACACCAACTTGTCTCAATGGCGATCAAAAAAAAAAAAAAAAGACATGGATATATGTCAGTCACGTGATGAGAAGAAACAGTCAAAGGATCACAAAACAAGCTATCAAGTGAATCACAAAAGGCCGAAGAAAAAAAGGTCGACCACGTGAAATTCTAAAGAGGACGTTGTTAAGATAGGCCAAATTCTCACATCTTACGCCCTTCCCGTGCCACTAAACGTCACATAGGCATCGCATGGTAACTTGTTAGGATTTCCTGTTTTCGGCGAGCTTTCCAACCTCATCAGGGAATGATATTCCTACTGAACCGGCCTCTTTTATATGTCCATCTTTTTTATGATCAACCATGAGACAGGTTGTTGTTTGCTCATCTGTCTTATCTCTGCGTTGTTCTTGAATTCGTTCTACTTTATACAGAATATTTTCTTAGGCATCTGTTTTTGAAAGAGTAACTTATTGTCTATTGCTTTAGTTGTTTTCCAGCTTTTGCATGCATAAATGAGGGTGGATATTACATTTGAATTGAATAATCTTAGCTTGGTTTTTGTGTTTATAACTTTTGAATGCCATATGTTCTCGAAATTCTTGAAGGTCAGTGCTGCTCCCTTTTTTTTGGGTGTCACTATCCTGGTCTATGTAGTTGACGAGATGTGCAAATTGGTTTACTTCTCCAACAGCTGTTCCTTCTATGTATATTTTTCCTTCACGGTCAATGAGAAGTTTCATTATTTTTGTTTTTTCCTTTTAAGTTCAAGTCCTATTTTATTACACTGATTTACAGGGTTTCTGTTTTTTTCTTGCATTGATTTCACACTGTCACTGATAAGAGTTATGTCATCAGCAAAATCAAGATCTTCTAGTTGGGTCTCATGTATCCAATCAATACCGGCTTTACCTATGCAGCATTTTTTTTCATTATGAAGTCTATGGCAATTTTAAAAAAGCAAGGGAGATAATGTTTCAATCTGTAACTATTCGCTCATTACTTCTTCAGTGTTGACTGCACAAACATATCCATTTTAGAGGTCCCTAGTGATGTTGATAATCTTAGATGGTATTACATATATTCTTAAAATTCTCCATAATGAATCTCTGTTTATACTATCAAACGCCTTTTTAAAGTCTATAAGTTCAGGATTAATGGTTTTTGCTTTTCAGTATGTTCAAGTATTATTCTTAGAGTAAAGATCTTGTCGAGACAGCTTCTCCCTATTCAAAATCCTGCCTGTTTTCTCATTGCAGCATCCACTATATCTTTAATTCCATTCAGAAGAACTTTGCAAAATGCTTTTGACGCAACTGATAGTAATGTTGCTCCTCTCAAGTTATTGCAGTCGCTAAGGTTGCCTTTTTTTTTTTTTTTTTTGGTTGGTATTTTAACAATGATTCCTTTTTTCCATTTAGAAGGGACCTCTTCTTTTCAAACTTTATTAAACATTCTTTGTAGTTGACTCATATTATTATTAGTATATTAATTAGTCAGAGAGCGAGGTGGGGTAGTAGGTGGCTCTACTACTCCTATAAAGTGCCTCAGGTGCTCAGTGAAGGGAATACCAGGCGGGTCAGAGGCGCCTTAAAACCTCTCGCTCCCGCTGCCTTGCGGGTAGGACAGGGAGTCCAAAGGCTAGCGGAGAGTCCGTACACAAACCGACAGAAGGCAACGGGAAACCACTGTTGTAATTCCCAAGAATAATTATGCTTAAACAGATTAATCGATTCATCATGAACGACGTTAATGGATGTTCCTCTGGAACAGCCTCGTCCGGTAGGGCAGCTCACGAGCCACAGGTGAGGCCAGATCGTCATCAAGCTACTGGTGGCAAAAATAGCAAGTTCAAAATAGCAACATGGAATGTTAGAACTTTATTCCAGGCTGGAAAATTAGAAAATGTAAAGATGGAAATGGAAAGGATGAAGATCAACATATTAGGAATGAGTGAAGTTAGATGGACAGGTGCAGGGAAGATAAACTCAGATAAATATACAATAATATATCAGGAAGTGAGAAACACGAACGAGGAGTAGGAATTATATTTGATGAACAAACGGCAAGGACAATTGTAGGATATTTGAACATCTCGGACCGAGTCCTGCTAGCCCAACTGAAAGGACAACCAATAAACATAAATATTATACAAGTGTATGCTCCAACATCTGAAAGCTCTGAAGAAGATTTACAGCTATTTTATAATGACATAGAGACAGCACTAAAACACACAAAGTCACATGAAGTTACCATAGTCATGGGAGATTTTAATGCCAAAGTTGGTAAAGGAAGAACTTCAGACATCGTTGGTGACTATGGACTGGGGGAGAGGAATGACAGAGGTTATAAATTAATTGAATGGGCAAGAATACACAGCATGGTTGTAGGAAACACCTGGTTTAAACAACATCCTCGAAGACTGGCAACGTGGTGCAGTCCAGACAAAAAGACCTTTAACCAGATAGACTACATATTAATCAACAAACGATTCCGCAATGCATTACTGACAACAAAAACCATGCCAGGAGCTGACTGCAATAGTGACCATGATCCACTCTGTGGAAAAGTTAGAATAAAACTAAAGAAAGCAGGCAGAAAAGTGAGAAACATCAAACTGAATACAGAACTTCTTAAAAATGACCAAGAACTAAGAGAACAATACAAAGTTATTATAACAAATAGATACAATGCAATAGCAAAGATAAATAGTATAGATGAACAATGGGAAATGTTAAGAGATTCTATCCACCAAACTGTTAAGGAGATAATACCACCAAAAAAAGAAGCCCCTAAAAATAAATGGATGACAGACGACATCTTAGGACTGATGGACAAGAGGAGGAGGAGTAAAAATAACGAGAAAAATATAACAAGATAAATAAAGAAATAAGACGCAAATGCAGAGAAGCAAAAGAAGTGTGGTTAAATGAGCAGTGCAGACAGATAGAGGACTCTCATATTAAAGACAGCAAAAACATGCACAAACGAATTAATGAACTCACAGCAGGAAAACAAAATATACCACAGGATGCCTGAAATCGAAAGAAGGTAAATGTTAATGGGAAAAGAAGACATTGTGGACAGGTGGACAGAGTATATCGGTGAGCTATATGGAGGAGAAAGACCAGAATTAACACCAGATACTGAAAACTGTGAGGGACCACCAATACTTGAAGATGAAATCATAGATGCCATCAAACACATGAAGAAAGGAAAAGCTACTGGGCCTGATAATATAACAATAGAAGAAATAGAGGCACTAGAGGAGACAGGAATAAAAATAATAACCAAGTTACTGAATGACATTTACAACAGTGGTTATATTCCCAGTGACCTGATTAAATCCACGTTTATAGCACTACCAAAGAAACCAGGTGCAAAGGAATGTGACGACCACCGGACTATCAGCCTCTCGTGTCACATAACGAAGCTACTTCTGAGAATAATCATGAGAAGAACAAGGAAAAAGATAAAAATGGAAATAGCAGATGAACAGTTTGGATTTGTTGAAGGAAAGGGAACACACAATGCCATTTATGCTTTACGAACACTAACAGAAAGAGCTTTAGAAGTACAGAAAGATCTCTACTTATGCTTCATTGATTACACCAAGGCATTTGACAAGGTGAAACATAATGAAATTATTAAAATGCTTGAAGACATCAATATAGACGGCAAAGACCTTAGGATTGTAAAACATCTATACTGGCAGCAAGAAGCAGCAGTTCGAGTTGAAAATAGAATTGGAAAATATCAACCTATAAAACAAGGGGTGCGACAAGGATGTGTACTATCTCCAGACCTTTTTTCTCTGTATAGCGAGAATATTCTAAGAACAATCATCACAGAACCAGGCATAAAAATTGGAGGATACAATATTAACAACCTTCGGTATGCTGACGACACAGTACTGATAGCTGAGAACCAACAAGACCTGCAAAATCTCTTGAATAAAGTCGCCAAAGAAAGTGAACAGAAAGGCCTTACTTTGAACATAAAAAGACAGAGACTATGGTTATATCTAAGAAACAGAATCCACCAGCATGCAGTATTAAATTAAACGGAACTGTTCTAAAGCAGGTGCAGAAATTCAAATACCTTGGAGCAGTAATAACTTCAGATGGGAAATGCAGAACAGAAATTAGGAACAGAATAGGCCAAGCAAAGACTGCATTTCAGAGAATGAGAAACATATTGACCAACACATCCTTATCAATGAATGTTAGAAAACGAGTCCTAAAATGCTATATTGAACCTATCTTGTTATATGGAAGTGAATCATGGACAATAGGCAAGTCTGCACAAAAATCATTGGAAGCAGCAGAAATGTGGTTTATTAGAAGAATGTTGCGAATCCCCTGGACAGCAAAAATAACTAATGAAGAATGTAGGAGAAGAGCTGGAGAGACAAAAAACCTTGTCAAAAAGATAAGAGAGAGACAATGTACTTTCATAGGACATGCAATGAGAAGAGGGGGCATTGAAAATATTATAACAACAGGAAAAATAGAAGGAAGAAGATCAAGAGGAAGACCAAGAGAAATGATACTGGACAGTCTGACGGGATGGTGTGAGAGGAGATCATCAACTGAGCTGATGGCCTGCATGAAGGATCGTGTACTCTGGAGAAGCATAATAGCCAACGCCAGTCGGCACGGCACATGATGATGATGATGATGATATTAATTAGTATGCATAAAATCCCTTGATGAGATTGAAAAGCTTGCAGAAAACAGGAAAACTTGTCAAACTACCATGCAAGTCCTATGTGACGTTTAACTACATAGGAAGGATGTAAACTATCAGTCTTTACTGATATTTATAATCTAATATATTAATAATATAATATATATGTGTATATATATATACATATACATTAATTTCATTTCAGGGCATGGTAGTTCGCCAAGATGTCCTGTCTTCAGCGAGTTTTTCAATCTCATCAAGGGATGTTATGTCCACTGAACTGGCTTCTCTTAACAATGTCCTCTGTAGAGTTTCATGTGGTTGACCTCTTTTTCTTCGGCCTGTTGTGTTTCATTTGATAGCTTGTTTGAGGATTCTCTGATTGTTTCTTCTCATCACGTGAATGACATATGTCCACCTTCTTTTTCTGATCATCCATGAGACAGGTTGTTATTTGCTCATCTGTCTGATCTCTGCACTGTTCTTGAATTCATTCCACTCTATACCGAGTATTTTCCTTAAGCATTTGTTTTCGAAAATGTCTAATTTCTTGTCTATTTCTTAAGTTGTTTTCCAGCTTTCACATGCATAAATGAGGGTGGATATTACATTTGAATTGATTAATCTTAACTTGTTTTTTGTGCTTATAACTTTTGAATGTCATATGTTCTCAAGATTCTTGAAGGTCAGTGGTGTTTTAATTCGAATTCTAACTTCTTTTCTGGTATCACCATTGTGGTCTATGTAGCTATATATATATATTTATAATTGCTTTATGGTCTGATTAGAACAG
Organism: Achatina immaculata; assembly: GCA_009760885.1. Classification (NCBI taxonomy): domain Eukaryota; kingdom Metazoa; phylum Mollusca; class Gastropoda; order Stylommatophora; family Achatinidae; genus Lissachatina; species Lissachatina immaculata. The sequence continues at coordinate 5,442,821 of CM019698.1, forward strand.
CATAGCTCTTGCCTTAGAACCATGTCTTCTGGTTGTGTTTTGTTCTGTAGCTATACACGTATTAGACATTAAAGTACTTGAGTCTAAACCCCAATCCTACATGGGAATTTATTTGTGCGACATATTTTGAATCACTGAATAAAGAAGATAAAATTCAAAGCATCATCTACAGCAGGTAGAGTTATGCTATTCTATTCTCAACAATTCTCTTACCACTTCTATCCCTCTCTCTCATTTAAAGCATTTTGCCTGTAAAACCTTTCTAGGATAACTTTTGCATACTTTCCTCTCACAGTTTGTTATTAAATGTTCTATTCTGTCTCTCAATTTTCACATTGTTATTAAATGTCCTACTCTCTGTCTCTCAACTTTCACATTATTATTAAATGTTCTACTCTCTGTCTTTCAACATTCACATTGTTATTAAATGTTCTACTCTCTGTCTCTCAACTTTCACATTGTTATTAAATGTTCTACTCTCTGTCTTTCAACTTTCACATTGTTATTAAATGTTCTACTCTCTGTCTCTCAACTTTCACATTGTTATTAAATGTTCTACTCTCTGTCTTTCAACATTCACATTGTTATTAAATGTTCTACTCTCTGTCTCTCAACTTTCACACTGTCATACTATACATCTAATGGCCATGAGTAAATTTAAAATGATGATAACTTTACTTTAATCCTGGTATCTGCATATTCAGCAGTATTAAGTCATTAAATGAAGATATTATAATTATTTTTGCATTTTCACACTAACAAGCAAACTTTTTGTGAACACTCAGAAGAGAAACACAAAATGTGCACAAGATAACAAAATATAAACAAGTAAAAAATATATCTGAGAATATCATTTTTAGAACACCTGGTGGATGACTGGATGACTGTCAGTATTTTAAAATCACATGCAGTTAGTTGTGGTAATACAGATGATTTTGTCTCTAGAATATTAAGCTGACTTTTCAGGAATATCAATGTGGAAAAATATACACAAACTCCACTTTTTTTTCACAATAGAACCATATTAAATTTTATCAATATTTCATATTCAGTTTTATCAATATCTAATAAAGTATAAAACTAAAGTGCATCATAGCACAAGTTAACCTGATGGCAAACAGTCACTAATGTGAGAACTCCTCTCCACTTGTTACAGTCACTAATGTGAGAACTCCTCTCCACTTGTTACAGTCACTAAAGTGAGAACTCCCCTCCACTTGTTACAGTCACTAATGTGAGAACTCCTCTCCACTTGTTACAGTCACTAATGTGAGAACTCCTCTCCACTTGTTACAGTCACTAATGTGAGAACTTCCCTCCACTTGTTACAGTCACTAATGTGAGAACTCCTCTCCAGTTGTTACAGTCACTAATGTGAGAACTCCCCTCCACTTGTTACAGTCACTAATGTGAGAACTCCCCTCCACTTGTTACAGTCACTAATGTGAGAACTCCTCTCCACTTGTTACAGTCACTAATGTGAGAACTTCCCTCCACTTGTTACAGTCACTAATGTGAGAACTCCTCTCCACTTGTTACAGTCACTAATGTGAGAACTCCCCTCCACTTGTTACAGTCACTAATGTGAGAACTCCCCTCCACATGTTACAGTCACTAATGTGAGAACCTGGGAACAACTATCTAATGAGAACAGGCAGAACTACAAAAATAAGATTTTTAAGGGCATGCAACATATGCCTGTGAGACATGGACACTTAACATATGCCTGTGAGACCTGGACACTTAACATATGCCTGTGAGACCTGGACACTTAACATATGCCTGTGAGACCTGGACACTTAACATATGCCTGTGAGACCTGGACACTTAATACAACAGCTGAGAAACACAAATGCCTTTGAATGTAAATGCTACTGAAGAGTTCTTCAAAAATATCATGGATACAAAAAAAAACAAATATATCCATACTTCAAGAACTTAAAATTGAAGAAGGCTGAAACAGAGAGAACTTAAATATTTTGGACATATTAAACATCATGATAATCTAGAAAAGACCATTTTGGAAGAGTACATAATGGGAAAAAGAAAGAGAGGAAGACCAAGGTGAAGATAGCTGCAAGACATCATTGATAATCTGCATATGGATGCATCAGCAGAAGGACATCTTGCTTACAACCGAGAAGCCTACAGGAGAGCTTTTAGGGAAGCAAAGTTCCACAAGAGACATGCAAATGACTGACTGACTGATCCAAAGATTAAATACGTGATAATTATACATTTTTTCAGAAAATTTCAGTCATTGCTTGCAAGAAATACAATTTGTTTTTGTAAGTCAAAACATGTTTTCATTTTTCCCAGTTACATTTGGATGTTTAAATTTGTCCTCAGCAAACTGATAATCTGTGCTGATTTTACTACCTTCGTCATTGTTATCATCTGTGTCGCAGGACACACTGTCATGGATGAGGGTGCTCAGCTGCCTCTTCAGAGCACGAGACAGTGGAGGAATGTAGTCACGTGGGACCAGGTAAGTGGACATGTTGAAAAGGTCAAGGAACACCTTGTAGCGGTCACTGAATTTTTAAAAAAAATTAAAATGAAGATTTAACGTCGATGAAGTTGATGTAGCTTCTCTAGTGTTTAACATCCGAAATTATTTCAGTAAAACTGCCAGTATAAAACAAAAAAGTATAAAACAGAAAGATAAATGATCGTAGTCTACAGGATGAAAATACTAAGAGTAATTTTAATCTGGAACTTACCAAACAGTTCACTGCGTTCAGTGAGGTATAGGAGACAGATATAGATGACTTATGACATTCTTATAGCACAGCTATAATTACAGCAGCTAAAACAAGTGCTGGACTGCAAACAATAAGTAGAAAAGGATAGACATCAGATAACATGTGGAAATCCATACATGAAAGACAAACAGCCAAATTAGCCATGTTGACTGTAAAGACAGATCTTGGAAGAGATTTGGCAAAAGCAACTTACAAAAAACTAGACAATAAAGTAAAAAGTTCAGCTAGAAGGGATAAAAGAGAATACATGGACAGTATGGTGAAAGAAGCGGAGAAGGCAGCAAAAACAGGAGACAGCAAAACTTTATATAACATACAAAAGAAGCTAACAGGTACTATTGCAACCATAGAGAGACCAATCCTTAGCAAAACTGGAACCCTTTAGCATCAAGTAAAGACCATAAGCAAAGATGGGGCGAACATTTCCAAGAAATGCTTAATCAACCACACCCAAAAGAATTGATAGACCTTGAAAATAACTTACCATTACAACAACTAAATGTCAACTTAGACGAAATTACATTGCATGAAATTAAACAGCAGTGAATCTAATGGCTAACAAGACAGGCTAACAAGCTGCAGATGAAGATGAAATAACACCTAAAATGTTAATAGCTATTAACAGTGACAACATGAACCAACTACTGAGAATGTTTAATAACATTTGGAAAGAAGAAAAGGTCTCTTCTAAATGGAAACAAAGAATCATTGTTAAAATACAAAAAAAGGCAACCTTAGTGATTGCAATAACTGGAGAGGAGTAACCTTACTATCAGTTGTGTCAAAAGTATTTTGCAAAATTATTCTGAGTAGAATTCAAGATTTAGTGGATGCTGCAATGAGAGAAAAACAGGCAGGATTTTGAAAAGGGAGAATCTATTGCAACCCGATCTTTACTCCAAGAATAATGCTTGAAGAATATATTTAAAAGCAGAAACCATTAATCCTGAACTTCATAGACTTTAAAAAGGCATTTGATACCATACACAGAGATTCATTGTGGAGAATTTTAAGAATATTTGCAACACCATCTAAGATTGTCAACATCATTAGAGACCTCTACAATGGATATGTTTGTGCAGTCAACACAGAAGAAGGAATGAGTGAATGGTTTCAGTCTGAAACAGGCATGAAACAAGGATGTATATTATTTCTCTTGCTTTCTTGAATTGTCATAGACTTCATAATGAAAAAATGGTGCACAGGTAAAACGGGCACTGATTGGGTACATGAAACCCAACTGGAAGATCTTGATTTTGCAGATGACATAATTCTTATCAGTGACAATGTGAAATCAAGTAAAAACAGATACCCTGTCTTCAATGGCTAGTAAAATAGGACTTGAAATTAACAAGGAAAAAGCAAAAATAATGAAACTTCTCATTAACCATGAAGGACAAATATATGTAGGAGGAACAGCTGTTGAAGAAGTAAACCATTTTGCATATCTCAGCAGCTCCATAAACCAGGATGGTGACACCAGGAAGGAAGTTAGAACTTGAGTTGCAAAAGCAGCGCTGACCTTCAAGAATCTCAAGAAAATATGACATTCAAAAGTTACAAGTACAAAAATCAAGTTAAGATTATTCAACTCAAATGTAATATCCACCCTCATTTATGCATATGAAATCTGGAAAAGAGCTAAAGCAACAGACAAGAAATTCAACTCTTTTGAAAACAAATGCCTAAGAAAAATACTCTGTATAACTGGGTCGAATTCAAGAACAACACAGAGATAAGACAGATGAGCAAACAACAACTTGTCTCTTGCGTGATCAGAAAAAGAAGATGGACATATCTCGGTTATGTGATGAGAAGAAACAATCAGAGGATCCCCAAACAAGCTATAAAGTGAAACACAACAGGCTGAAGAAAAAGAGGTCGACCATGTGAAACTCTATATATGACATTTTAAGAGAGGCCATTTCAGTGGGCATAACATCCCTTGATGAGATTGAAAAACTTGCCGAAGACAGGAAATCTTGGCGAACTACAAATGGCATTTAGCGGCATGGTAAGGATTAAGATAAAACAAAACCTAAACATTAAATAATCCTCCACTAACTAGTACATCTAATGCACTAGTACATCTAATATGCCAGTACAACTAATGTATCAGATTCGTATCTGTAATACATTACCAAATAAAGCCACTAACTTTAATACCTGATCGTAGACCGAAGATACTGATATCCTGAAGATCCTCCTGTTCCAGCTTTGCTACCAAGCATTCTCTGAACCATCATGACGTGATTGTCTTCATGTGAAGAAAATGTAAAATTTAATGAGTAAACTGCAGTATGGGAAATGGTTTTTTTTATGTTGGAAAGCTAAGACGTGAGAACAAGAATGTCTGTATGGTTAGACCAATAAAAGGGATGGCGACTGCAGTAAAACTGGTTTAAATAAATAAGGTAGATAGAGGTGTATGGTGCAGTTTTACAAAGTGAGGGAGGAAGTGAGCAAGGTGAGAAAAAAACGAATATAAAGTGTGAGAACATATAAATGAAAAACATACAACATCCGATATTTCGGCGTGAGCCTTATTCGAGGATACATACACAACGAAATACAAACATATAACTTACCTGAAGTGTCTTGCTCCCAGTGAAGCAGAAATGTGTGTGGAAGAAGGAGGGAAAAAAAAACCACACTGCCTACAGACAAAAGATTCCCGATAAAGCCAATCATAACGAAGAAGCGGAGAGAGTGGAGGAGAACAAGTAGGAGAAAAGGGTTGGGGGAAGGCAATAGAAACATGATAGCTGCTAGGTGTCGGGGGGGGGGGAAGGGGGAAGGGAGTGAGAGGAGGGAAAAGGGGATGCGGAGAGATAATGAATGAAGAACTTGACCTGCAGGGAGAAAATGTGAAACTGGTGAATAGGACAAGACCAATATGTTGGCAGAGAAGGAAATAGGATGGTGGTAGGGAGGGGTAGCATAGAGAAAGAAAGTAGAGTATAAAAAAGGCCAGTGGAAAAATAAAGAAGTTACAGAAAGCTGAAGACATTGTTAATTCCAGCTGGGTGGAGACAGCCAGTCTGGAAAATAAGGCGCTGTTCTAGGACCCTCCGAGATCGTACATCTGCGGAACAAGAGCGGATCGCACTAACCGAAATGTCCTGTTTGCCCCTGTGGTTACCAAGGCAAAAATGTTTAGCCACAGGTGTCCAGGCCCTCTTAGAAATATCACTGAGATGCTGGCGAAATCAATCTCCTAACCGTAAGCCAGTTTCCCCTGTGTACTTCAAACCGCAACGTTTGCACATGATAACATAAATGACATTTCGTGAAGTACAGGTGAAATCCTCCTGTACTGATAACGTGGATTTAGGGAAGGAGATCTGGCTGGCCTCGACAACAAATGGACAAGTGTTGCATCTACGGCGTCCACAACGTCTGGTACCATAAAAAGTGTCATCTGTCTTAAGATGACTACGAATTAAAAGGTCCCTGAGGTTCTTGTCCCGTCTGTAGGCCACCAATGGGGGTTCCCCAAAAAGTTCACATGTCTCAGGCTCGGTCTGGAGGAGGTGGAGATGGCGAAACAGTATGTTTATAACTGCCAAGTGGTTCTAAGGACTGCAAACACGCCACAAACAGCCTCTGGCAGTCAAGTCCAGCTCCTGGCCTTCCCGTGGCAGAACTGTTTAAACTGACAGGAGAAGGGGTGAGGGCGAATATCTGGCGCCTGAAAACCAGTTACTTAGGGTAGATGAGTGGCACGTTTGGTAGCTCATCTGCCGCTGTTGGCGAGATCTTCAGCTGCCGTGCGTGGAGCAGTGCTCCTCCCGGCCAATGAAGAAATTTGCAAATGAGGTTGCCGCGCAGCATCACTGCGGAAAAGGTGGTAGAAAGGATAAAGCAAAGCAAACAGTCAAATCACGGCACCTCTGGCCTGGAGGTCAGCCACATCCTGAGTGCAGTCATATCGGGTGAAATGCATGAACCGGCTTGTCCCAGAGGTTAAGACACTGCTGGCTTGACTCTTCAAATGCCGCGCGTGGAGTGAAGCTCCTCCCGGTTAAGGAAGTAAATGCAGAAAAGAAATAAAGGTTGCTGTGCGGCGCTGATGGGAAAAGGTGGTGGAAAGTGAAGTTTAACCGGTATGTCCAGTAGTATCGCTACGAGAGCTATACCATGGCACCTCTGCTCTAGAGGCCGCCCACGTCCGAAATGCACCTACACTGGTGAAATATGCCTAAACTGGCACACACCAGGGGTGGAACTCGATGGCTAGACATGTCATGCCACCTCCGCTCTAGAGGTCGGTAATGCCTGATAAACACCCATACTGGTGAATTTTGCCTAAACCGGCTCATACCAGGGGTGAATCTTGAAGGCTATGCATGTCACAGTACCTCTGCCCTAGAGGTCGGTCCCGTCCCAAACACGCCCATACTGGGAAATGCCTAAACCGGCTCAACCCAGGGGTAGAAGTCACTATTGGCGAGGATTCGTCCTCCTGGACAAAAGCTCCATCCTGGTCACAACTAGGAAGGGTAGCGGCCACGACCGCAAAATGCTGAAGCTGGAGACACTGGACCAGGGAAGTCTAGATAGGCAACCACCTCTCACCCGGCAGGGATATTTGTGTATCCTAATCACGCTGAGGTTTTCCGGTGAGAAAGTCCAACTCTGGACTGGATGGGCAACCACCTCTCACCCGGCGGTGATACACGGGTATCTCAAAACACGTCGAGGTTTTCCGGTGAGAAAGTCCAACTCTGGCCTGGGTGGGCTACCGCCTCTCACCCAGCGGGGATGCACTGATATCCTAAACACGTCGAGGTCTTCCGGTGAGAAATTCCAACCCTAGACTAAACTGGTGCAATGAAAACCACGGTGTCACGCAATCCCACTTCCGAGACCCACCAAGAATACAGGCTAAAGCACTGTGATACTCTGAAGCCCTTGTGGTCCTTTCATGGATCTCGTGTGGTCTATTTTGGACCACACAGGGGACCACGGGACCTAATGAGGACCACAGGCGTGAATTCAGTAGGTTCACAGTGCGGTTTTTGGTGGTAGAAGTGAACGAAGAAGAAGAAGAAGAAGAAGAACTGCCAAGCTATGAGGGTGGTACGTGAGTACTAGTTTCACTCTGTCCGAGCTACAGTGCGGTTTAGGGGTGAGGGCTTGTTGCCGCGATATATGGCTAATGCAGTTCCAAGATGATGAGAGAACGTGGTCTGGATAGCCGCGTTGATGGAAGAAATCTAGCAATTTGTGGCCTTGATCCTGGAAATCCAAATCCTCCTTACACAAACGTCACAACCTAAGAAGCTGGGAAAAAGGAATAGAGTCCTTACACGATCTACACGATATGGTTAGACCAGTGTCGCAGTGCTCCGAATGAAAGGATAAGAATGACATTAAATGCTTGAATGAAGTTTTCATGGGAAAAAATGTCCATACAAAACACTGAATTTTTAGCACATACAATACATAGCTCAAGATGAGGATGATGACATCATCATCATCATCATCATCATCATCATCACCATCATCATGTGCTATGTCTATGTACTGATGATCATAATATTTTTATACTTTGTGTTGTTCTTATCAACTGAAAGGATGACCAATAAACATAAATATTATACAAGTGTACGCTCCAACATCTGCAAGTTCTGAAGAAGATGTACAGCTATTTTATAATGACATAGAGACAGCCCTAAAACACACAAAGTCACATGAAGTTACTATAGTCATGGCAGATTTTAATGCCAAAGTTGGTAAAGAAAGAACTTCAGACATCGTTGGTGACTATGGACTGAGGGAGAGGAATGACAGAGGTAGTAAATTAATTGAGTTGGCAAGAATACATGGCATGGTTGTAGGAAACACCTGGTTTAAACAACATCCCCGAAGACTGACAACGTGGTGCAGCCCAGACAAAAAGACTCTTAACCAGATAGACTACGTATTAATCAACAAACGACTCCGGATTGCATTACTGACAACAAAAACCATGCCAGGAGCTGACTGTAATAGTGATCATGACCCACTCTGTGGAAAAATTAGAATAAAGCTAAAGAAAGCATTCAGAAAAGTGAGAAACATCAAACTGAATACAGAACTCCTTAAAAATGACCAAGAACTGCGAGAACAATACAAAGTTATTATAACAAATAGATACAATGCAATAGCAAAGATAAATAGTATAGATGAACAATGGGCAATGTTAAGAGATTCTATCCACCAAACTGTTAAGGAGATAATACCACTGAAAAAAGAATCCCCTAAAAATAAATGAATGACAGACGACATCTTAGGACTGATGGACAAGAGGAGTAGTAAAAATAAACAAGAAAAATATAGCAAGATAAATAAAGAAATAAGATGCAAATGCAGAGAAGCAAAGGAAGTGTGGTTAAATGAACAGTGCAGACAGATAGAGGACTCTCATAATAAAGACAGCAAAAACATGCACAAACGAATTAGTGAACTCACAGGCAGGAAAACAAAATATACCACAGGATGCCTGAAATCAAAAGAAGGTAAAATGTTAATTGGAAAAGAAGACATTGTGGAAAGGTGAACAGAGTACATCAGTGAGCTATATGTAGGAGAAAGACCAGAATTAACACCAGATACTGAAAACTGTGATAGACCACCAATACTTGAAGATGAAATCATAGATGTCATCAAACACATGAAGAAAGGAAAAGCAACTGGGCCTGTTAATATAACAATAGAAGAAATAGAGGCACTAGAGGAGACAGGAATAAAAATAATAACCAAGTTACTGAATGACATTTACAACAGTGGTTATATGCCCAGTGACTTGCTTAAATTCACGTTTATAGCACTACCAAAGAAACCAGGGACAAAGGAATGTGATGACCACCAGACTATCACCCTCTCATGTCACATAACGAAGCTACTTCTGAGAATCATTATGAGAAGAACAAGGGAAAAGATAAAAATAGAAATAGCAGATGAACAGTTCAGATTTGTTGAAGGAAAGGGAACACACAATGCCATTTATGCTTTATGAACACTAACAGAAAGTGCTTTAGAAGTACAGAAAGATCTCTACTTATGCTTCATTGATTACACCAAGGCATTCGACAAGGTGAAACATAATGAAATATTAAAATGCTTGAAGACATCAATATAGATGGCAAAGATCTGAGGATTGTAAAACATCTATACTGCCAGCAAGAAGCAGCAATTTGAGTTGAAAATAGAACTGGAAAATATCAACCTATAAAACAAGGGGTGCGACAAGGATGTGTACTATCTCCAGACCTTTTTTCTCTGTACAGTGAGAATATTCTAAGAACAATCATCACAGAACCAGGCATAAAAATTGGAGGATACAATATTAACAACCTTCGGCATGCTGACGACACAGTACTGATAGCTGAGAACCAACAAGACCTGCAAAATCTCTTGGATAAAGTGGCCAAAGAATGTGAACAGAAAGGCCTTACTTTGAACATCAAAAAGACAGAGACTATGGTTATATCTAAGAAACAGAATCCACCAATATGCAATATAAAATTAAATGGAACTATTCTAAAGCAGGTGCAGAAATTCAAATACTTTGGAGCAGTAATAACTTCAGATCGGAAATGCAGAACAGAAATTAGGAACAGAATAGGCCAAGCAAAGACTGCATTTCAGAGAATGAAAAACATATTATCCAACATATCTTTATCAATGAATGTCAGAAAACAAGTCCTAAAATGCTATTTTGAACCTATCTTGTTATATGGAAGTGAATCATGGACAATAGGCAGATCTGCACAAAAATCATTGGAAGCAGCAGAAATGTGGTTTATTAGAAGAGTGTTACAAATCTGCTGGACAGCAAAAATAACTAATGAAGAATGTATGAGAAGAGCTGGAGAGACAAAAAAACCTTGTCAAAAAGATAAGAGAGAGACAATGTACTTTCATAGGACATACGATGAGAAGAGGGGCATTGAAAATATTATAACAACAGGAAAAATAGAAGGAAGAAGATCAAGAGGAAGACCAAGAGAAATGATACTGGACAGTCTGACGGGATGGTGTGAGAAGAGATCACCAACTGAGCTGATGGCCTGCATTAAGGATTGTGTACTCTGGAGAAGCATAGTAGCCAACGCCAGTTGGCATGGCACCTGATGATCATTCCTACTCTGATAAATTAGTTTACTTTTCCTGTGCCACTTGGTCAGCTCATCCATCTGTTACACTCCTGATCTCACCTGCATCATTTACAGCAAACAAAATAATAATTGTTTCATTGTTCTCTGGGAAACAAATCTTATCTTATATCCTTCCCGTGCCGTTAAACATCACATAGGGCTCGCAAAGTAGCTCGCCAATTTTTCCTGTCTTCGGCGAGTCTTTCAACCTCATCAAAGGATTTTATGCCTGTTAATTTGGCCTCTCTTAATAATGTCCTCTTCAGAGTTTCACGCTGGAAACAAATACAAAAACAAAAAATAGTAAAAAAAAACAACAGACAAATGTAGATATTATATACTGAGGTATCAAATACAGCAAAGATAATTTGCCACAGACAGTTTGTGGAATGGTTCCTAGTCAATCCACCCGTTAAAAGGAACAACTGATGCTAACTAAAGTCATAGAAGGTGAAAAATATGGAATGTCTAGTAAAAAGGTGAGGCACAATGTACACAAAGCTGTCAGTTTATTAAGAGAACAGCAGCATATTCACATGAAAATCTGTCTCATGTTTAAAGAATCATGTCTGAACATGTGAATGAGCAGAAAAACAATTAGTAAAGTCTTACATCTCCACTTTGTGACTAGTGAATCTATATCCATAAGGAGGGAGAGAAACTTGGAGGGTTGGTTGAACCTGGGTTGGTCATGGTACAAAGAGATGAGTAATGCCCCCTTAAATGCCAAATGGCTTAAACGGTGGTCACCTGGAAATGATACACAAAATTTGTTCACATTTTCAATAGTAAAATTATCAAAGTACATATAAAACAAGAACTGAGAATATAGTTGTAAGCACAAGTCAATTAACTTTAAAGTAAAATATAAACCAAGAAATTGAAAGTAAAATATAAACTCAGAACTCTAAAGTAAACTCATGTAAGTTAAGAACTATAAAGTAAAACAAACTGAAAGCTAAGTATCAAAAACTTTAGTTTGTCTCATCTACATCCCTAAACATTTGCTTTCTTTTCCAAAGTGTGTTTTATAATTAAGTTCGGTAAAGAAGTTTCTCATCACCACAGTATCATATACCTACTGCACAGATGTAATCATAATGAGTCATTTCTATCAGTCATGATCTTCTATTGTTGCTTTTATTATTTTCAGGTACGATGCAGCAAACAAAAAAATTTTTTCCATCATCCTCTAAAACCACATTTCTTGTGGCCCACAATTTTGTACTATTTATATTATTTATTGAGACAAACTTGTCCACAAAGTAATCTCTGACAATTTTCAGAACTAATTTACATTTATGTATTTCAAAACTTTCTTCTAAAATACAAAGAGATATTATGTACAAAGAGATATTATGAACAAAGAGATATTATGTACAAAGAGCATAAGTACAAAAATCTGTATTTATTAATTTTTTTTTAAATGTCAAAACAATATAAGATTATAAAAGATTTTACCTCTGGCTACAGATGCTTTATACTTCTCTTCATCCAGGATACTGTCAAAACTCTCCTGTTGGTAAAGGCAAAAAAGAAACATGCCACCAAAGTGTTTAAATTAAGAAAATAAATGTATCTAAATAGAGAACAGATGTGAATCATATAGTGGCAATATTCATAAATTATTAAGTGTAATTGTTTAAAGTACGCTCATTTTTTTTTATACACCACAAGGCTGCCTGCTAGATAGATGTACCACCACAATAGTGCCTGCTAGATAGATGTACCACCACAATGGTGCCTGCTAGATAGATGTACCACCACAATGGTGCCTGCTAGATAGATGTACCACCACAATGGTGCCTGCTAGATAGATGTACCACCTCATGGTGGTGGGTTTTTTTGGATTAAAATCCCAGCAGAAGGATCACCTTGTTGATCATGGTACCTTCCATTTCAGTTAAATAGTGTAAGCACACTCATTACTGAACCAATACAGTCAGTATTAGCCAACTGTGAGAAAATCTTACAAAGTCACCTATTGTCACATCTATTGTTGTCATTAAGTATTCCGGGAAAAATTTAATGTCCATCAGTAGCAATTTTGGAATGAGATTGTGTAATTTTTTTTTTTCAAGTTTCATCTACTCAACCAAGCTATCTCTGCTGCATATGTTCTATCCAAATTCCCTATTAATGCAGTTTATAAAAAAACTGCTGTAACCAAATTCTTCCCCCCCCCCCACCACTCTCTTGAACTGCCTGGTTTCTTTGATATTTTCTTTTTTGATTCAAATGTTTGTAGCAATATCTTTGGCAGGTGTTGTATAATGACACTTAAATATTGATTTTCCTTTTTGATCCAGGGCATTAATATTTCTTATTAAGATGCAAAGATAGACACAGACAGGTACACATGCACAAAGAGAGAGAGACACACAGATATACCTGTTGTTTCTTGTATTCTGCAAAGAGATTTTCCTTGATCTTCTCATTAGTTTCTTTCTGTTTCAGAACAGAAAACAAACAATTTTGATTCATGCAAGTCAGAAATAAAATAAGCATTTAATAATTTTAAAAAAAGCACAAACTGTCTGACTAAATTAACTGGTAAGAACAGCCACTTCAGTACCAAAGACTGTATTAAAAGTAACAGTAGCAGTCAGTCAGTCAGTCATTTGCATGTCACTTGCAGGACTTTACCTCCCTAACACAATAATTGGTGTATAAGTATACAACTATACACTAAACAGAGTTAAGTTAGTACTGCCTTTCCACCCACACGGTCAGATGGTTAAGAAAATCTTTATCGTCATCTGCCGATAATCCAACTCGACTCCGACACTCGTAACATTTTCTCTGAAGCACCCCTATTGGCATACAAACGTGAGCCAAACCTTAAGGACATCTTCATCCACAGCCACTTGAAGCAGAGCCTTACGTATGTTGGCACCAGAAAATGTAACCGCCCCCACTGTGTTACCTGCCCTGTAGTTTGGGAAACGAAAACAATCACCTTTCCCAAAACTATCCTCACTCTTCATGAGGGATTCACATGCGAGTCCCAAAATGTGATATATGTCATCGTGTGCAAAAGATGCAGGATAACATATATTGGTGAGACTGGCCTCAGATTAGGGGACCGCATGCAAAAACATCTGTATGACATCACCCAGCATGCTTCGAAACCAGTCCCAAATCATTTCAATGGCCCCAACCACAGAGGCAAATCTAATTTTCTGGTAACAGCCATTAAACAATGTCACGCAGATGACACAAGCTGCCTAGCACTTGAGAACCGCTGCATTCAAAATTATGGGACACTGGAACCACATGGGTTAAACTCACTGTTTAGTTACACGTAACATCATCTTCTTCAATCATTATAGTACCTCTCCACTAAATCCACCCCTTCTTACTTTTCAAACCTCCTCACAGCATCACTCTGCAACCCCGCTATTTTTTCTGCAACCCCTCTTCTCTGCAACACCTCTTCCCCAATCACCTGTTTCAAATTCTCCCAGCTAGGCCAGTAGTGCGTCACTCTCTCTCCCCTCCCCGGTTCCCCATCCACCACTCCCAGTTACAACCCACCGACCACATGTCACAGGTCTCTATTTAAACAATTTCCACGTCCTACCAGATCCACTCCTGACACACACCACCAGACAAGCCACACCTTGCAATTTACAGCTAAGTACTCCTTTTAAAATTTTTTTTTTTTTTTTAACAGTATTCATGTAAATCTATACTTTATCTCCTCTCCCTATTTCTTCGTCCTGTATGTTTTTGTATGATTAAGGCTCACGCCGAAACATCACAACTTTGTAATCGTTAAGTAATAAAGCTGCTCCTACTTTTTTCCAATTTTATACATTTACCTCCCTAACAGCTCTCCTGTAAGCCTCTCAGCTTACAAGATGCCCTGCTGCTGATGCATCCATTTGCAGATTATCAATGATGTCTTGTAACCATCTTCACCTTCATCTTCCTCTCTTTCTTTTCCTTAGTATGTTATGTACATCTTACATCCTTCTTGTGCCATTAAATATCACATTGGGGTTGCATGGTAGTTTGCCAAGTTTTCCTCTTTTCTGCAAGCTTTTCAACCTCATCAAGGGACATTATGACCACTAATCTGACCTCTCTTAACAATGTCCTCTTTAGAGTTTCACGTGGTCAACCTCTTTTTATTTGACCTGTTATGTTCCACTTGACAACATGTTTTGGAGTTCTCTGACTGTTTCTTCTCATCTTGTGACCGACATATGTCCATCTTCTTTCCCTGATCACCCATGAGACAGGTTGTTGTTCACTCATCTGTATTATCTCTGCATTGTTATTGAATTTGTTCCACTTTATGCCAAGTATTTTCCTTAGGGATTTGTTTTAAAAAATTTCTAATTTCTTGTATATTTGCTACCATTGTTCTTACATTCCAGAATTCAGAATTTGTCACATATTTGGGACCAATGAATGTATTCTTTAGATTGTTGTCTCTAGATGGGTCCTTTCGAGATGGTCTTCTCTAAATTATCATGACGTTTAATGTATCCAAAATATTTAAGTTTTCTCCATTTAATCCTATTTACTAGCCAGCCTTCTTCAATATTAAATTCTTGTAGTATGGATTTATTTGTTCTTTTTGCATGAATGATATTTGAAGAACTCTTCTGTAGCATTTACATTCAAAGGCATTTATGTGTTTCTCAGCTGTTTTATTTAGTGTCCAGGTCTCATAGGCATATGTTGCGATGGGAAAAACGCACGCCCTTAAAAATCTTATTTTTATAGTTCTGTCTATTCTGTCCACAGCTTCTTTAGTTGTTTTACTTTCCTCCTTTTATTTTCCCTCAATGTATCTCCATTATTAGTTAGCAGTGATCCAAGATATTCAAAACTCTCCACCTCTTCCAATTTTTCCTCATTGATACATATTTCAGCTGCCGTATTTGTTTTGTCAGTTGTCATCAATTTAATTTTATTCACATTAAGATAGAGGTTTTGCTCTTTGCTGTTCTTACGGACTAACATAATTAAGTTTTTCCATTCATTTTTGTGTTGTGGTCAGTAATACTGTATCATCAGCATATTTAATCTCTGGTATTTCATAACCTCCAATTTTTATGTATCATAATATTCGTTGTCTACATCTTTTTGAACATTCCTCATTATATTTTCAGTATACAAGTTAAATAAGTAAGGCGACAATATGCACCCCTGATGGTCCCCCTGTTTTATGTCAGATCAGGTTGTTGTTTCACCATTTATTCTTACTGCTGCTTGTTGGTCTGGATACAGCAGTGATATTAATTGTATCACATGTGTTGGAAATCCCATTTTTTCCATTATTTCCCAAAGTTTCTGGTGTTGTACACAATCAAATGCCTTTGAATAGTAAAATAAATATAAATTCACATTAAATTCTCTTCATTTCTCTATGATTAATCTTATATTGAATATATGATCTCTTGACCCTCTTTGCCTGAAACCAGCTTGGACCATATTGACTTCTTCTTCTATTTTCTTACGAAGTCTACCCATTATGATTTTTAATAGAGTTTTACTGGCATGGCTAATCAGGGCAACAGTTCTGTAGTTTGTGTATAATTTCAAGTTACCATTTTTCGGCAGTGGTATGAATATAGTTCTTTTCCATTCTTTTGGCCAAATACCTGAGTGCCATATCTTTTTATGTAAATCATGATAGATTCTTGCACATTCTTTTCCTCCTGCTTTAATAAGTTCAGCTGTTACCTCATCACATCCTGATGATTTACTATTTTTAAGATTCTTTACTGCCCATAAAACAGCAGTAATGATAGATAAATAACAGCTACATCAATAACAACAACTGCATCAGTATATAACAGCAGTGAAAACAGCGCAAGCTTAATCATGAAAAGTAGTACAAAATCTAGTTTTCTGAGTAATAATTTCTCTATTATAAATATCCACACTGCTGGGAATTGTAGATATAAAAACATTAATGACAACAACAACAACAAAAATAAGCACCATTAATAAAAATAAAAAATAATTCTGTTCTGTAGTATTTGCATGTGTTGTGGACAGCAATACTGTGTCATCAGCATATCTAATCTCTGGTATTTCATAACCTCCAACTGTTATGGCATCGTAATATTCTTTGTCTACATCTTCTCTAACATTCCTCATTATATTTTCAGTATACAAGTTAAATAAGTAGGGTGACAATATGCACCCCTGACGGACCCCTTGTTTTATGTCAAACCAAGTTGTTGTTTCACCATTTATTCTTACTGCTGCTTGTTGGTCTAGATACAGCAGTGATGTTAATTGTATCAAATAAATGGCTGCAGGACATCACTGACGATCTGGAAATGGATGCAACAGCAGCAGGCCACCTTGCTCACAACCGAGAGGCCTACAGGAGTGCTGTTTGGGAGGCAAAGTTCCGCAAGGGACATGCAAATGAATGAATGAGTATTTGCATGCTGTGGGAATATGAAGTGTTAGTGCCATCATATATCTAGACCACTGCAGCATTTCAGGTAGGGACACCATCACTTGTCCTTGCTGCCTTAGTTTTCTTAGAGAAACCCTAAATATCCGTTTTTGGAGGCCAGGTTGAAAAAAATTCACCCAAGTGCATAATCGAACCAGGGATCAGCAGGTGAGTGCACTAACCGCTACACCATGCAGCACCAGTAAGAATATCACTAACCAGAAGCACTCATGCAACATCTGGAAGAAAATCTTTGTGATTACAACATCTGGAAGAAAATCTTTGTGATTACAACATCTGGAAGAAAATCTTTGTGATTACAACATCTGGAAGAAAATCTTTGTGATTACAACATCTGGAAGAAAATCTTTGTGATTACAA
This sequence comes from Achatina immaculata, assembly GCA_009760885.1. NCBI lineage: Eukaryota > Metazoa > Mollusca > Gastropoda > Stylommatophora > Achatinidae > Lissachatina > Lissachatina immaculata. The sequence goes on from CM019698.1 coordinate 5,460,541, forward strand.
CAAAGTGACCCTTTCTTTTCAAAAATTCTGAACAAAATGGAAAAAAAAAATCACTAACAACAGAAAATGAAAAAAGAAACACCAACATTTTAAACTTCTAGAATAGATTTTTAAAAATTAGGAAATAAATGAAACCAAAGCATGTGCAAACCAATGCATGGGAATAAAAAACCGTGACTGAAAAAGCATTGCATGTGTGCTCACACATAAACATGCACCCACACACATGCACACACACATACACTCACACCTTTATCCACAACAAACAAAGATATTACAGTTTCAGCTGCAGTTGAACATAGTAAGCTACAAAAATGATGAAAACAGTAAGATGTCACAAAAAATAAAATACTTGTGCTGGTACGAGAAGCATATCATGCAGCCATCTCTCCACAGATCTCTTGTACAAATCCCAGAAATGAAAAGATTCCACTTCCAAGCCAGGTGTTCTCTCAAGCCATTTCTGAAATTTTTTTTAAAAATGTATATAATTTTGTGTGTATGTCTGCAGCTGCACCTCTATATAGCCTAGTTATGGTTGGAAATACTACAGTGTTTGTTTCACAAGTAAAGAGAATTGTTTGTTGAAATTGTTAAACATTTTTATTTCTTTCAAGATTTTCTATATAAAACGTAGTCCAAGTTTAACAACTCAGTTGAAGAAACTTAAATGAAAAGAAAATATCTTCATTTTTTACTTGTAAAAAAAAAAATTATTTCAACATTTTGTTCTGCACTTTCATGTCCTTGAACCATTTTGTAAAAGCGAATTCAGATTAAAATATGACAGTTCATACCTCAACTAGCTGAAACAAACTTGGCTGCTGCAAGGAATCATTTAACATTTGAATTTGACTAGGCTCTGAGAAGACTTTCAAGTAGTGCTGCTGATTGTACTTGACTCGAGATGACTGCAGAGACAAGAAAGGGGAAAAACATATTAATTTTTTTTTATCCTCAAGATTATTTACAGAATTTTGTAACTGGCTATATGTTACTGTAAATTTCATCATGTGAACTTAGATGACAAAGGATAGTGTGATCAAGATGAAAGTGTTGAAGTTTATACAAAAATCCTGGCTTTTGTTGAGTTACAAAATGTTGGAAATGTCACAGACAGAAAATAAAATGTGAAAATATAATTAAAAGAGCTGAATTCAAGATTCATAAAATGGAAATAAATTTTTAAAGAAAAACAAATTTTTAAAAAATGAAAGTTAAAAAAACAATCTTACAGATACTCTTTTTTTCAACCAATACCTTTTATGTATAAATGACAATGAAAAGAAGGAAATTATCATTGAAAAGAAGCATCTTCTCTACATTATTTAGCTGTTCACATTCTGTATTCTCACATACGGTCCTTTCATCAACAGACTGCCTTTACTTAATATCCTATGTTTAATTCACATACAGTCATGTATAGAGCATAGTTCATAAAACCTTATATTGTGGACAAATATTTTACATTTTACAGGCAGATTGGCTGAAGAATATAAGGACTAGATCTTTATCCCATACATGTACAAGAAGGCAGTTTTCTGTTACCTGCACTACTCATACACTTTATATTCACTATAGATTTGGAAAACAGGGAAAGTGAATGCAGAGAAAATAGACTTTTACTTCAGAAATGTATTGGTCAATCAAGTCATAAACATGGATAAAGCTAAGGAAAAAAATAATCTATGTAATGATGAGGCATTTAATGAAACATAAAAATAAACTATTGCATGCATATATAAATAAAAATGTATATTCTAGGTTAAACAATGAAAATAACAACTAAAACAGAAACAGATATCAACAGCAGATTCCAAACCTCTAAAACTCCCATCTTGTTCTCCAAGAGACGAAACTGTAGACTTTGAAATCCAGAAGCTGATGATAACTGTTGCCTGTAGAAGGTGGACAAGAGCTAACAATTATGTACGCACTAGTTTAATAAAAAAAAAAAAGAAACCAATCTATAAGCGTACATGGATGAATCTCAAATGATGAATTTAATTTTAGCTTTGAAATTTAACAAAGTCCAAGTCACATGGATGAAGAAGTAACAGAATGTGATGTTTGGCAAACATCAAACAAGTGCATGGAAAAATAGAAACTGTACAAAAATTGTGTTTATACCGACAAAATGCAATTGACTATTTTATATGGCAATAACTCCATAGATGTGAGAATTTCTGGCCTGAATCAAATCAACAAACAGAGCCATTCTTATTTACTCAACACAGTATTCTTGTGATATGTGAATATGTTTTCTTTTGGAAAGAGATTATGAGGATAAACCACAAGTTTTGTTGTATTATTCAGTATTTTAGCCATATAATGAACATGTTCCTTTGGAAATGAAGGTTTTGGTATTATAATTGGTGTTGTAAACATTACAGTAAAATTTACATTGGAAAAACATCTCCATGGCCATTTATTTGATCAAACATTTACCGATCTTTCTGCTGCTCTCTGCAGCCTCGCCTTGAGATTCATTGTCATCAGTTGCCATGACAATGGGCACTGGATGTCATTCTCTGCACAGATATCAGTCCTTGATATTTTCCATTAACTTGGTTTGTGACTTTCTTATCATGCCATGATCTCCATTCTTTCTTAGCCATCCTCAGCTTTCATCACATAGCTTCTCCACCAGAGCACTCTACTCCACAGGCCATTCCAAAGTAGAACTAAAACAAAACATTTCACTGAACATGGGAGATATGTAACTTAATCCTTCATCACAAACCATTGAGACAAAACTAACCTGAATTCCAAGAAATCTAAGGGTGTCATGGTTTCCAGAATATCAATTTGTTCCACCATCAGCTGTAAATGTTAAACACAGTGTTACAGTGTTGTACAACTGGTGCTTGCACAATCAGTATAACAAGTACTGCAGATCACTGATGTGGAACACAAATCACAGAAGTGGGATACATATCACGGATGTCTAATATAACCCATAGAGTACAAGAGAATGGGAGAGGATATAGATGACTAGAAAAAACATAGTTATTTAAACAAATGATATCCTTACTATGAAACTGAGGGAAAAAATAAAACCTCATATAGTCGGTGAAACTGAGTTTCAGTAACAACCTACATAATCAGTAGAAGTGTCTTTCTGTGGCAGTGTACATAGTCAGCACAAGTGTCTTTCTGTGGCAGTGTATATAGTCAGTGGAAGTGTCTTCATGTGGCAGTGTATATAGTCAGTGGAAGTGTTTTCATGTGGCAGTGTATATAGTCAGTGGAAGTGTCTTCATGTGGCAGTGTATACAGTCAGTGGAAGTGTCTTCATGTGGCAGTGTATATAGTCAGTGGAAGTGTCTTCATGTGGCAGTGTATATAGTCAGTGGAAGTGTCTTCATGTGGCAGTGTATATAGTCAGTGGAAGTGTTTTCATGTGGCAGTGTATATAGTCAGTGGAAGTGTCTTCATGTGGCAGTGTATACAGTCAGTGGAAGTGTCTTCATGTGGCAGTGTATATAGTCAGTGGAAGTGTCTTCATGTGGCAGTGTATATAGTCAGTGGAAGTGTCTTCATGTGGCAATATATATAGTCAGTGGTAGTGTCTTCATGTGGCAATATATATAGTCAGTGGTAGTGTCTTCATGTGGCAGTGTATATAGTCAGTGGAAGTGTCTTCATGTGGCAGTGTATATAGTCAGTGGAAGTGTCTTCATGTGGCAGTGTATATAGTCAGTGGAAGTGTCTTCATGTGGCAGTGTATACAGTCAGTGGAAGTGTCTTCATGTGGCAGTGTATATAGTCAGTGGAAGTGTCTTCATGTGGCAGTGTATATAGTCAGTGGAAGTGTCTTCATGTGGCAGTGTATACAGTCAGTGGAAGTGTCTTCATGTGGCAGTGTATATAGTCAGTGGAAGTGTCTTCATGTGGCAGTGTATATAGTCAGTGGAAGTGTCTTCATGTGGCAATATATATAGTCAGTGGAAGTGTCTTCATGTGGCAGTGTATATAGTCAGTGGAAGTGTCTTCATGTGGCAGTGTATATAGTCAGTGGAAGTGTCTTCATGTGGCAGTGTATACAGTCAGTGGAAGTGTCTTCATGTGGCAGTGTATATAGTCAGTGGAAGTGTCTTCATGTGGCAGTGTATATAGTCAGTGGAAGTGTCTTCATGTGGCAATATATATAGTCAGTGGAAGTGTCTTCATGTGGCAATATATATAGTCAGTGGTAGTGTCTTCATGTGGCAATATATATAGTCAGTGGAAGTGTCTTCATGTGGCAGTGTATATAGTCAGTGGAAGTGTCTTCATGTGGCAATATATATAGTCAGTGGAAGTGTCTTCATGTGGCAATATATATAGTCAGTGGTAGTGTCTTCATGTGGCAATATATGTAGTCAGTGGTAGTGTCTTCATGTGGCAATATATATAGTCAGTGGAAACGTCTTCATGTGGCAATATATATTGATCTGAAGGAGTTGTGTTGTTGTTCCGCTCTCTACGGTAGAGAGTTTCCTGCATACATATAGTCAGTGGTAGTGTCTTCATGTGGCAATATATATAGTCAGTGGTAGTGTCTTCATGTGGCAATATATATAGTCAGTGGAAGTGTTTTCATGTAGCAGTCTTAACAGATATCATGGAAGAACTTAAGAGGCACACTGCTTTTACTGAAATATCCATTGTAATAATACACAAAAGAAAATACAGAATAATATCTTTAATATTACGTACCTGAGTTTAGATTTATAATTATATGGATGTACATGTTCTATGCTGCACAGAAAACAATTATTTTATAACAAAATTTATAAATATAATGTTTGTTATCAAATGTACCATATTTCTGTAAGATTGGGAGTTTTAATACCTTCAGTATAAGAGTTACACGTCCTATTCTGTTGAGAATCAGCAAAGTTTTGCTCTCATCCATTACCTGTTGGGAGGTTCATTCAGACTAGTTCATACATTTAAAGATGGATTACAAAAGTAAGAACAGAGAGTAGATCAGCAACCATGTCCATCATAAACATTTTAGAAAATGTCCATCACAACATATGCCTGTGAGACCTGGACACTTAACAAAACAGCTGAGAAACACATAAATGCTTTTGAATGTAAATGCTACAGAAGAGTTCTTCAAATATCATGGCCACAAAAAAAAAGAACAAATATATCCATACTACAAGAACTTAATATTGAAGAAGGCTGGCTAGTAAAGAGGATTAAACAGAAAATGTAAATATTTTAGACACATTAAATGTTATAATTTAGAGAAGACTGTCTTGGAAGGGTACATAATGGGAAAAAGAAAGAGAGGAAGACCAAAGCAGAGATGGCTGCAAGACATCATTGACAATCTGCAAATGGATGCATCAGCAGCAGGGTATCTTGCTTGCAACTGAGAGGCCTACAGGAGAGCTGTTAGGTAGGCAAAGTTCTGCAAGGGACATGCAAATGACTGACTGACTGAAGAGAAAGAGAGTGAGAAATAAATAAAACTGAGAAATTTATGTAGACGTTTATCAGGGGATCTCAGAATTTAAACTTATTAAACAACAAATAACAGATCTTAAAGAAAATGCTTCTGAAGTTTGCATCTAGACAGCATATTACATAACAGCTACTGCTGCTTCTGCTATAGATACATGTACTACTACAGAGCACAAAGATTTTAAACATGTGCTATTCATGTGGACAAAGCTGTAAGATTTGCTTGTCCACCTAGCAAAAATTTATTCTTTAAAAAAAAATTAGACATAAAATTTAACTCATAACCATACCATTAGCTATTTAAAAAGCCTTTCAAAACAAAAATTAACAATAAAATAATTACTGTCACATGGTTTTGTTTCATAGATGGAAGTTTCATAATTTAAAATTTTAAAAATAGGCAGAGTGGTAATTTGTATAGGCGTCAATCAGTAGGTTAAGAGTTAACACTCTGAAAATTAAATATTATTAAATCATGTACAGAGACAACCGAACGCAGGTCTTACTGGCAGCATAAGCACATTCCTGACAGAGTCAACCTCGTGCAATATTTGCTTGAACCAAAGCTCATATGCTGTAAGAAAATAACCAGACTTTATAAGCTATAAGAAAATAACCAGACTTTACAAAATGTAAGAGAATAACTAGAGCTCATAAACTATAATAAAATAACCAGACTTTGTAAACTATAAGAAAATATATCTTATAAATTACAAGCTACAAAATAAAGTAGCTAGATGTTACATTGATAAATACAAGAGGATTGTCTGGTGTGACTGGGGTAGCAGTATTAATTGCCATTTAATGTTGAAAGTAAAAAATCATTGTAAATTATGAATGATTTAATAAATCTTCTTATCTAATATAATATTATATATTATATAATAAATGATGCAGCAAAATGATTAAATTCATGTTTCTCTGTTTAAGTACATATTATATAATAAATGATGCAGCAAAATGATTAAATTCATGTTTCTCTGTTTAAGTACGTCTTATCTTATATCTTATATCCTTCCCGTGTCGTTAAACGTCACATAGGGCTCGCAAAGTAGTTCCCAATTTTTCCTGTCTTCGGCGAGTCTTTCAACCTCATCAAAGGATTTTATGCCTGTTAACTTGGCCTCTCTTAATAATGTGCTCTTCAGAGTTTCCCGCGGTCTGCCTCTTTTTCTTTGGCCTGTTGTGTTCCACTTGATAGCTTGTTTTGGGATTCTCTGATCATTTCTTCTCATCAAGTGACCAACATATGTCCATCTCCTTTTCCTGATCACCCATGAGACTGGTTGTTGTTCAGTCATCTGTCTTATCTCTGCATTGTTCTTGATTTCATTCCACTTGATGCCGAGTATTTTCCTTAGGCATTTTTTTTCAAAAGAGTCTAATTTCTTTTCTATTTCTTTAGTTGTTTTCCATCTTTCGCATGCATAAATGAGGGTGGATATTACATTTGAATTGAATAGTCTTAACTTGGTTATTGTGCTTATAACTTTTGAATTCCATATGTTCTCAAGATTCTTGAAGATTGATGCTGCTTTTGCAATTCTGATCCTAACTTCCTTTCTAGTGTTTAAGTACATATTATATAATAAATGATGCAGCAAAATGATTAAATTCATGTTTCTCTGTTTAAGTACATATTATATAATAAATGATGCAGCAAAATGATTAAATTCATGTTTCTCTGTTTAAGTACATATTATAATAAATGATGCAGCAAAATGATTAAATTCATGTTTCTCTGTTTAAGTACATATTATATAATAAATGATGCAGCAAAATGATTAAATTCATGTTTCTCTGTTTAAGTACATATTATATAATAAATGATGCAGCAAAATGATTAAATTCATGTTTCTCTGTTTAAGTACAATAAGAAACATAACATGATTTTTCTTTTATCCATATGCTCAGAAACCATGGCAACAGTTGTACATAAAAAAAAAGAACCAAGAAGTTGAAAACGCACTTTCTACTGACCTTGGTGTGTAACAATGAATAAATGCTCATCATGTACGGGTTTATTTTTGACTGCGCTCTGCATAACTTGACTGTTTAGGATGTTGTCCAGCTAGAAAGAGACAAGTAAATTAGTCTTGGCAAAGTTATCAGTAAACTATCCTGTTTTGTTGATGAACTGGTCATGGCTGACTGTTGTTTCATCTTTGCCAACTCATCTTCTTCCCATGTAAACCAGTTCCCCTGTGTATTGATTACAGAAAAAATATATGTCAAGCAGGGTCTGTGAGAGGAATTTAGTAAACCAGTTCCCCTGTGTACTGATGACAGATAAAATATATGTCAAGCAGGGTCTGTGAGAGGAATTTAGTAAACCAGTTCCCCTGTGTACTGATAACAGAAAAAAAAATGTCAAGCAGGGTCTGTGAGAGGAATTTAGTAAACCAGTTCCCCTGTGTATTGATGATAGATAAAAAAAATATGTCAAGTAGGGTCTGTGAGAGGAATTTAGTAAATTCCCCTTGCTCATCCCATTGATTGACTGTTCTGTTTTCATCCTCTATGCGCCCCCTCTTCCCGCCTTAAAACATGAGAAGCCAACTGGGTCCATCTTAAAAGAAGCTAGACTTCCCTCTCGTTTGATCTGATATCATGAATAGTGACCTACAAATCCAGACCACATGACACGGTCTAGATCTGAGACAGGAATTGTGGGAAAGATGAATAGTGACCTACAAATCCAGACCCCATGACATGATCTAGATTTGAGACAGGAATTATGGGAATGTCATCAGTCCGGAAAAAAAAAAACTGGATTTCATACTCGTTATAGCATGACCTAATTTTTTTAAAAATAGTGAATAATTAGATTTCGTATTGAATCAATCATTAGGGTCTGGAACATGCTTTACTTCCTGACTTGCTGGCAAAGCTGTAGCTATCATGAATGTATAGCTAGAGAAATGTACCCATAGTCACTGCGAAACAATATAAACATTTCTAACATTTATTCTAAAAGTTTATAGAAATACATATACTATACAGTGTTGACTGAATACGTATACTCAGTTTTCGAGTGCTCCATTATGAATAGTAGATTCACAGAAGCACGTTTATATGTTAAAAGTGTGAATATATTGATATTAATAATGTTAAACATTTTAAAAAATTTTAACAATGTTACAGATTTAACATTAAATTTAAAACTGTTTCTTATAAACAGTCAGCGCTGTCTTAGAAGTTTGAAAAGGTAGTAGATAATATTACAGATTATTCATTTTAACATCTAAAATTTTAATTTCCTTTTAGATCTAATATGGCCGAGATATGTATTAATTTGATGTGAGTGTTTAGAAATCCAGAAGAAACATTTGCCTAATTATTTGAGATTTTACCATTAAATTTTCTTTCCGTTCAGTACCAATATTCAAATTTCAGCATTATTTGGTCACTCAGAAATTTTTTAAAAAAAATATACAACACTTCTCTATCTGTAGTAACAGCACAAAACATGGTCAAAGGTCAAATACAGACAATGCAAACTTTCATTTGATGCCCGTATGTGTTTGTGATCATAGATCTTAGATTTAAAGGTACAAGGTAAAGGTAAAATTCCCGGTTTCAATGCCACTAATTAAGGCATGTATACGGTGTTAGGACCCTATTTTCCATGACCTTCGGCACATGAAAGTGTGATGTGGTCAATATCACAGCTGGCCGCTTTACCTTCCCAGATTTCTCTTTTCATTCTTAGAGGCTGGGTCGACCCTGGGGCCTTTTTTGGTGTGTACCAGAGACTGAACCTGGTAGAACCAGATTAGTTAACCTAGCTGCCTAAATTTAAAGGACAAGGACTAAATAGGACTCAGAAATACAGAAACAATACACTGCTGGCGAGACTCTTCGAATGCCGTGCGTGGAGTGAAGCTCCTCCCGGTCAAGGAAGAAACTGCAGAAAAGAAGTAAGGGTTGCTGTGCGGCGCCGATGTGAAAAGGTGAAGGAAAGGATAAAGTGAAATTTAATCGGTATGTCCAGTAGTATCGCTGCGAGAGCTATACATACCACGGCACCTCTGCTCTAGAGGCCGGCCACGTCCGAAATACACCTACACGGGTGAAATTTGCCTAAACCGGCACACACCAGGGGTGAAACTTGATGGCCAGGCATGTCATGCCACCTCCGCTCTAGAGGTCGGTCACGTCCCAAACACGCCCATACTGGGATAATATGCCTAAACCGGCTCAACCCAGGGGTGGAAGTCACTAGTGGCGAGGATTCGTCCTCCTGGACAAAAGCTCCACCCTGGTCACAACTAGGAAAGGTAGCGGCCACAACCACAAAATGCTGAAGTCGGAGACACTGGACCAGGGCAGTCTAGATAGGCAACCACCTCTCACTCGGCGAAGATGTTTGCGTATCCTAATCACGCTGAGGTTTTCCCGGGGAGAAAGTCCAACACTGGACTGGATGGGCAACTACCTCTCACCCGAGGGTGATACACGGGTATCTCAAAACACGTCGAGGTTTTCCGGTGAGAAAGTCCAACTCTGGCCTGGGTGGACTACCGCCTCTCACCCAGCGGGGATATACTGATATCCTAAACACGTCGAGGTCTTCCGGTGAGAAAGTACAACTCTAGACTAAACTGGTGCAACGAAAACCACGGTGTCACGCAATCCCGCTTCTGAGACCCACCAAGAATACAGGCTTAAGCCCTGAGATACTCTGAACCTCTTGTGGTCCTCTCAGGGATCTCGTGTTTTGGGACCACACGGGGGGCCACGGGACTTAACGGGGACCACAGGCGTAAATTCAGCAGGATCACAGGACGGTCTTGGTGGTAGAAGCGAAAGAAGAAGAAGAAGAAGACAGAAACAATGACCAAAAGCGCAAGAAAAAAAACTGTCAAAAGATGACATATAATAATAAGAATTACAAAGTGCAAAAACCTTGTAGAAAAATTATAACAGTGTCTGAGTACAGGTTACCTTCACTACTGCTCTAAATGGCTGAAACAATCAACAAAACATTCACAAAGACAATAAGAACACTGAAGTGAAAGACATCAATTAGCATACATAATATGGCATATATGTAGTTCGAGCGCGACTTACCATCAAATACGAGTGATAATTTAACTCTTTAGCTCCACCCTCTGCCACGTGACTATTTGTCAGCTGTGACTCTGTCATGCTGGCGCTGTTCTTGTTCTGGAAATTACACACATATTTATATTAAACGATTTTAGCTGGAACCGGCAAGATTACATTTTTGGTGCTCAATTTTTTACTGTTTATTTAATACCATAGGCAGTTACCATTATTTTTAAAGGTGTCAGTCAGTCATTTGCATGTCCCTTGCGGAAGTTTACCTCCCTAACAGCTCTCCTATAGGCCTATCGGCTGTAAGCAAGATGGCCTGCTGCTGATACGTCCATTTTCAGATTATCAACGATGTCTTGCACCCATCTTCGCCTTGGTCTTCCTCTCTTTTTTCCATATTGCACACTTCCAAGACGGTCTTCTCTAAATTATTATGACGTTTAATGTGTCCAAAATATTTAAGTTTTCTCTCCCTAATCCTCTTTACTAGCCAGCCTTCTTCAGTATTAATTTCTTGTACTATGGATATATTTCTTCTTTTTTTTTTTTTTGTGCCCATGATATTTGAAGAACTCTTCTGTAGCATTTACATTCAAAGTCATTTATGTGTTTCTCAGCTGTTTTGTTAAGTGTCCAGGTCTCACAGGCAAATGTTGCGATAGGAAAGTTGCATGCCCTTAAAAATCTTATTATTGTAGTTCTGTCTGTTCCTCTCCACAGCTTCTTTAGTTGTTTTACTTTCTGAAGAGCGACAGATGCCCTCCTTTTAATTTCCCTTATTGCATCTCTATTATTAGTTAGTAATGATCCAAGATATTCAAAACCCTCTACTTCTTCCAATATTTCCTCATTAATACATATTTCAGCTGCCTTGTTTGTTTTGTCATTTGTCATCAATTTGGTTTTCTTCGAATAGAGGTTTTGCTCTTTACTATTCTTACGGATTGACATAATTAGTTTTTCCATTCCTTTTTTGTGTAGTGGACAGCAATACTGTGTCATCAGCATATCTAATCTCTGGTATTTCATAACCTCCAATTGTTATGGCACTGTAATATTCTTTGTCTACATCTTCTCTAATATTCCTCATTATATTTTCAGTATACAAGTTAAATAAGTAAGGTGACAATATGCACCCCTGACGGACCCCTTGTTTTATGTCAAACCAAGTTGTTTCACTATTTATTCTCACTGCTGCCTGTACTACTGTAATACTTAATTGTATCAAATGTGTTGGAAATCCCATTATTTCCCAAAGTTTCTGGTGGTGCGCGCACACACATACACAGTTAAATATATATATATACATACATATACATACACAATAACTTATAAATATATATTAATACACACACATATATATATATATATATATATGTGTGTGTGTGTTTAAAAGTATAGTTTTTATTAAATAGACCAAGACAGAGATGGAACAACAACATAGAAGAGGATATCAATTAAATTGGTGCCACCAACTGGCAGGAGAAGATTAGGAATAGGGAGGAATGGAGGAGAACTCTATCTGCTGCAATGAGCCATAATGGTTTGGAACGCTGAAGTAGTAGTTGCAGTAGTAGTAGTAGTAGAAGTAATAGTAGTAGTAGTAATAGTGGTAGTAGTAGTTGTACCAGTAAAAGTAGTAGTAGTAGTAATAGTAGTAGTAGTAGTAGGAGGAGGAGGAGTAGTAGTAGTAATAGTAGTAGTAGGAGTAGTAGTAGTAATAGCAGAAGTAGTAATAGTATTAGAAGTAGTAATAGTAGTAGTAATAGTAGTAGTAATAGTAGAAGTAGTAGTAGTAATAGTGGTAGTAGTAGTAGGAGTAATAGTAGTAGAAGTAGTAGTACTAGTAGGAGTAGTAGTAGTAGTAGAAGTGGTAGTAGTAGTAGAAGTATTAGTAGTAATAGTATTAGTAGTAGTAGTAATAGTATTAGTAGTAGTAGTAATAGTAGTAGTAATAGTAATACTACTAGTAGTAGTAGTAATAGTAGTAGGAGTAGTAGTAGTAGTAGTATGAGTAGTAATAGTAGCAGTAGTAGTAGAAGTAGTAGTAGTAGTAGTAGTAGTAGTAGTAGTAGTAGTAGTAGTAGTAGTTTTCTAAAACAATTTAAATGTTTTCCCCAGCCCACACTAAGAGGAGATTGTTATCTGAATCATTCAGTTTTGATTTGTTTCTTTTAAACTGGATGACGTTTTGAAGTTATAACTGTGTGTGAACACAGACTGGTTAAAAGTCCAGATGTGGGGGGGGGGGGGGTAGGAGTTGTAGACAGGGAGCCAAATCTCCTACGTGAGACTAACAATTAAGTGAATATATATATATATAGCCCCATAGACTAGAAGTGTCTATGTCTGGTTCATGTTATATGATAATATTGGTGATTGTTTTAATAAAATGTTAATATGATTTTAATATTATTTTAAATATTATTCTAAATATGATTTTAATAAAATACGTAAATAATTGATTTTCTACGTAATATAAGAATGACAACAGTGGCATAATGTTCATTCTAATTTGTCCTCGTTTTAAATCGATAGCGGTGATACATTTATTTCCTTTGTTCATTCGCTGAGCTTCGGAGTTAGCCAACTCACGAGACCGACTTAAAAGTGACATCTAGCTGTCTTCCTGCTTGTGATCCAGCAGCCTGCCCTCTACAATCAGATATTCGTCAGAAGCAGTTTTCTCCCAATATATCTGTGTCAGGTACCCATTTGTACAGCCCCTGTGGGTGGGTGGGGGTTGATTGAAGGACGTCAAATGTAGGTCTCCACAAACAACTTTCGGATAAGAAATGATTGTAATAATGGAGTCGATGATGATGATGATGATGATGAAGGGTTTACTGTGATAAATATTAATAACTAGATGTACCTGTCAAAATGGCGGAAGAAGAAATAAAAGTGTTTTTGGAACATGCTAATTGCTCTTTTTTTCTCATGCATATTTATCGTTGTTGTTTGTTATACAGCAGCAGGGAAAGCATTATAGCCAACTGAAATGTAGTTCCTCAAAGAATGTTAAGAATATCAGGGACAGTTAAAATAACAAATGAAGAATGCCTAAGGAAAGCCAGTGACGAAAGAACCTTATTAAACATACTACAGGAGCGACAGTCTAGATTCATTGACCATATAGTGAGAAAATATCGTGACAGCAGGAAAAATTGGAGGCAGGAAAGGAAGAGGCAGAGCAAGTGAGAAAATCTTAGATGGCTTGACAAAATGACACGGGAAAAGCACAACACAACTAATGGATAACATACCACGAAAGATCGAAAACTGTGGAGAGCCACGGTCGCGACGCCTCCAGACATGGAACATGATGATGATGATATAGCTTACATGTGAATTTATATTATCTCTTCTTTCCCGACTTCTTCAACCTGCATGTTTTTGTATGATGAAGGTGCAAAGTGAAACGTTACAAATGTGTGCTCGGTAATTAATAAAGCTGTTCCGACTTTCGTTTTCATAATCTTAAAAAAAAATTTTTTCCCCCATGCTTTAATTTGCATATCTGGCAGCTACACAGACCAAGATGGTGGCACTAGAAAGAAAGCTAGAATTCGAATTACAAAAGCAGCATTGACCTTCAAGAATCTTGAGAAAATATGGCATTCAAAAGCACAAAAAGCAAGTTAAAATTATTCAATTCAAATGTAATATCCACCCTCATTTACGCATGTGAAAGCTGGAAAACAACTAAAGAAATAGACAAGAAATTAGACTCTTTTGAATGCAAACGCCTAAGGAAAATACTCGGTATTTATAGTGGAACGAATTCAAGAACAATGCAGAGATAAGACAGATGAGCAAACAACAACCTGTCTCACGGTTGATCAGAAAAAGAAGATGGACATATGTCAGTCATGTACCGAGAAGAAACAACCAGTGAATCCCAAAACAAACTATCAAGTGGAACACAACAGGCCGAAGAAAACGAAGTCTACCACGTGAAACTCTAAAGAGGACATCGTTAAGAGATACCGGTTTAGTAGGAATAACATCCCCTGTTGAGGTTGAAAAGCTCGCCGAAAACAGGAAATCCTGCCTAGCTACCACGCAAGCCCTGTGTGACGTTTAGCGGCACAGGAAGGATGCAAGATGTAAAGAGAATAGTTTTCTTTGCCCAGTCCTTTGACAAAACAAGACTTTCTGTGCTTTGAAAATTGGCAGATAGGAATAACTTGATAATAAATATTATTAATAGCTTATTTCAATTATACTCTTTTGAAAACAAATGCCTAAGGAAAATAATCGGCATCAAGTGGAACGAATTCAAGAGCAATGCAGAGATAAGACAGATGACTGAACAACAACCAGTCTCATGGGTGACCAGGAAAAGGAGATGGACATATGTTGGTCACTTGATGAGAAGACTTGATGAGAAGAAATGATCAGAGAATCCCAAAACAAGCTATCAAGTGGAACACAACAGGCCAAAGAAAAAGAGGCAGACCGCGTGAAACTCTGAAGAGGACATTGTTAAGAGAGGCCAAATTAACAGGCATAAAATCTTTTGATGAGGTTGAAAGACTCGCCGAAGAATGGAAAAATTGGGAACTACTTTGCGAGCCCTATGTGACGTTTAACGACACGGGAAGGATATAAGATATATAAGATATTTCATGGTTGTTGCTTTTCGTAGACTTTCTTGTAAGTGAGCACATAACAGTTCGGTTAAGTGTGAAGTATTGAAAGTAAGTGAGTACGCCACAGTTCGGTCATGTGTGACGTAATGAGATATTTGTTAAAGTAAGAGAACACAGTTTTGTAGGATTAGACCACAACAAAAAAAAAACAGTAGACAAAGCACTTTAATGATATAACGTACTCGAATCCCAGGTAATTCTCTTGTGATTTTTCTTTCTCTCACGTCTCACTAAAGTGCTTTGTCTGTTTTTTTCGAGGTCTAAATCTACAAAAATGTGTTATCTTACTTTATCGTACGAAAGTCTCGTTGTTTCATACTTATTAGAAAAGTGTTCCTGAGATATTTGTTGGAGCTCTTCCAAGTATGCAGTCGTGTTGAAGCTAAAGTATGTGCACTACACATTTTTAATTAAGCAATCATCATCATCATCATCATCATCATCATCATCATCATCGCCATTCACTCCCTTGAGAGCATAGGCCACGGATAAAGGCTCTCCAGCCATCCCTGTTCTTTGAATTATTCTCTGCTTCCTTCCATGTGTATCCCTCGTCTCTGAGCACTGTCATCATTTCTCTTCTCCAGGTAATTCTAACCCTTCCTCCTTTTCGATTTCCTCGAGGATTCCATGTTAGTGCCTGTCTTGCTGTGTTGGTGTCGGGTTTCCTCAGAGTGTAGCCAATCCACCTCCACTTCCTAGACATGATTTGTAGTTTCATAGGTTCTTGTCCTGCCCTTTCCCAGACCTCCTCGTTCCTGATCTTGTCCTGTCATTTAATGTTTAAAATCCTCCTCAAGCAGTAGCTCATGAACGTTTATATCCTCTGTCGCAATGTCTTGGTCAAAACCCATGTCTCTGAACCATATAGCAGGACAGTCTTTACATTTGTATTGAAAAGCCTAAGCTTGGTTCTTGTTTTGATGTTCTTAGATGACCATATTTTGTTAAGTTGAATAAATGCTGTCCTGGCCTTGGTTATTCTAACTTTAACATCCTTTTCCGTTCCCCCGTATGTATCCACTATGCTGCCTAAATATGTGAAATACTCTACTTCCTCAAGTGGCACTCCTTCGATTACCATGAATCTATTACTTGCACTATTACTTTTTATTACCTTTTTTTTTTTGTCTGTTAATATATAGTCCAGGTTTAGCTGAATTCTTGTATAAAATGTGACATTTCTCTTGCATTTATGTGCGGCTGCATGCCAAAAGTGCCACATCATCTGCGAAGTGAAGATCTTCCATTTGATTCCACAATGTTCGTTGTATCTCATTTCTTTTCCTTTTGGGTGATAGTTTTCATGATCCTATCAGTTGCTAGAAGAAATAGGAATGGTGATAGCAAACATCCTTGAAGCACGCCTGTTTCTGCTTTAAAACTTTCTGTGAGAGTTCCTCCATGCACGATCCTATAAGTTGTTCCTTCATATATGGCCTTTGTTATACTGGCCGGGATACCATAGTGTTCCAGTAGTTTCCATGGCATTCTCCGGTCTAAACTATCGAATGCCTTCTCGTAATCAATGAATGTAACTAACAGTGAAGAATTCCACTCCATTGACTGTTCTACTATTATTCGCATTGTAGCAATGTGTTCAGTACAGGATCTTCCTTGCCTGAAACCTGCTTGCTCTTCTCTTAGTTTACTATCTACTGATAGAAAAAAGCAACACCTCACAAGACCTCTAGGAATCATGACCCAGAGGGGGCCAACCCCCCCCCCCCCAGAGTGTCAGGACTTTAATAGGGCCGAAACACTTGTCTGAGGGGGGGGGGGGGACACTTCCTCTGATGATCTGAAGGAATTGTTCCACTCTCTACAGTAGAGAGTTTCCTGCATGCTTACATTCTAATAGATCTCCTTTTGTAGGAGTTTTATAAGATGTGCCTCCTTCCAGTCCTCTAGGACTTTCTCTTCTTCCCAAATCCTGCTAAATTGTAAGAGTAGTATTTCTGTTGTTATTTCTGTGTTCACTAAGAGCACTTCTGCTACAATTCCATCTGGACCCGGTGCCTTATTTATCTTCAACTCTGAGACAATGTGTTCAGTTTCGGCCTTGCTGGGTGGTTCTACATTGATGTTTAGAGTATTCTCTGCTGCTGGTATCTCCTCTGTTTCTGTCAGTGCTGGCCTATTTAGGATTCCGCTGAAGTATTCCACTCATCTTTGCATCTGCTCTTCTTTGATGTTACAGCCTTACCTTCCATGTTTTCGATGGGCTTTTCTACTGATGGTAGAAAAGTCTATGGTCTATTTCTCAAATTCTTGGTGATTTTATACAGGGCTCTCATATTGTTTTTATCAGCTGCATTGAAGTCGCCCAAGAAGAGTAGCATATCGTGCCTGAGTATTGTTTCTACTGTGGCTTGGAGGCTGTTGTAAGAAGATTTTTACAACAGAGAGAGGGCAAGACCTGGGCAACAGCGGAAAAAAGGCAAAGGACAGGCATTTGTGGAAAACCCTTGCCGAACCCCATGTGCCCTGGGCACTTAAGGTTCAGAGAGAGAGAGAGAGAGAGAGAGAGAGAGAGAGAGAGAGAGAGAGAGATGGTCTGTTTGCCAACATCTTGGTGATTTCACACAGGGCTCTCATATTATTTTTACCAGTTGCCTCCTCTGCCCGTCCGCCATAATATCAAAATAGACCTTTACGATTTCCTAACCTCTTTATGGGCCAGATTGTATTCTGTCTGAGCTGAGGCCTTTGCTGGTCTTGTTTTACTATCATTTATTTTTGCTTTCATTTCTGTCCTTCTGTCTGTCTTCTTCAGTGTTTCCAATGTAATCCACTCCATGTTCTGAGGTTTCATAAATCCCACTGTCTCTTCACACGATGTGCTCCACATTTCTTTAGCACTATTCCACACAGTGATCACATCTGGTGTATCTTCTTCGTATAACTCCTGTAGAACCTGAAATCTGTTGCTCAGTTTCATTTTGAAGTTCTTTGCAATGTCTATGTCTTCCAACAGTACCATATTGTATCTTTTCCTTGTCATGTCTGTTTTGTGGTGGTTCTTCAATTTCATTCTCAGTTTAGCTATCAGTAGGTGATGGTCAGATGGTACATCTACACCTCGTTTCACTCTGACATATTGCAATGTTCTGTGAAAGCTTCTACTTATACAGATATAGTCTATCTGGTTTTCAGTAACATGATCTGTGATACCCACGTGGCTTTATGTATAGTTTTATGTAGAAATATACTTCCTGCAATGACAAGGTTGTTGAATATAAATAGATCTGCTAGCCTTTCTCCATTTTCGTTCGTTATTCATAATCCATTTTGACCCATTACTTTCTCATAACCTGTGTTGATCTTGCATACCTTTGCATTGATATCCTCCATTTCAGTTGCTTTTTCCATTCAGATCTGCACTGGTTGCGGATTATAGTTTTCGCTTCTTGGTAGTTTACTGGATGAATTTGTTTGATCTTGATTGCTGCCAGCTTTGGGTAGGCTGTCAGCTGTTTCATTGCCAGCTATTCCACAGTGGGATGGTACCCACTGTAGGGCCGTGGTTGTTGACAGTGTAAGGTGCTTCAGATCCAATACACCAACTACAAAGACATCAGAAAACCATCCTCTTCCGCCTAATGACAAGCCACTGCAAACTACTGAGCCACCTACATCGACTTAAAATGTCTCACACAGACGAGTGTCCATGTGGCAGTGGAGTTCAGACTTCAAGAGTGCCTAAACCACGCAGACCTGAGGCGTGAGACATGGCCAGAGGACACAAGTTTGGGGCAAAAAATTTGGTCCTCTTATCAGGATCTAGATAGGACTGCGGGCTTTGCCATGTCGAAGGGATCAGGATCTGATGTGACCAACAACCTCGAACGCAGAAGAAGAAGAAGCAGAAGAAGATATCCCCCATTAGAACTGTTATGTGTTTGTTGCCTTGTTGATCTAGGATTTCCTGCAATGTGTTGTAGAATTTGTCCTTTACTACTTCTTCTGCATCATTTGTTGGCGCGTATACCTGGATGATATAAAACTTAATATCCTCCTTCTGTGGTGACAAGCAAGCTGTAGTTATATTTGAGCTAACTGCCTCCCAGCTCATAAATATCTCTGGGACTCTCTGGATAGCAATAGTGCCACGCTCTCCGAGTGTGTCGCATTAGGGTTTTGGAGACCTGAAAACAGGATTGTCTCCCCTGTTGCTAGTTTAAGCTTACCTGCTCCTGTCCAGTGTGTTTTGCTCAGCCCCAGTATCTTTATAGTATTTATAGTTATATTCATTTCTCTCGCTATCGTGGCAGCCTTTCCACTTTCATACATTGTTCTAACATTCCAACATGCAATGGTAAAAGGTGTCCTGGTACTCAGTTGGGATGTCGGTTCTGCAGCTTCCTTTCGGCTTTCACTGCACAACGTCATGCGCTCTGTTATCAGAGTCCCTTCCTTTTCCAAATCAAAGTCTCCTGGTTTTCCTCGCCGTGTTTCTGTAACGCTCCGGTTTGTTTGTTTGTTTGTTTGTTTGTTTGTTTTTTACAAGGAACAGGTCGATGGCCTATTCCCCAACCTTCATAGTCCCCTCTTACGACATACGTGGAAGGTGGCAGTGGTCCTATTCTTTTCTCTCCAGATCTGGGCCCCTGGAAACCACATGGGCGAATTAAGCTTTGCCAGCATACATTTTTTTGTGCTGGTACTTCCTGGGAAGTTCCTTTCCTAAGTCTGATCAGATAATTTCTTCTTCTATCTCCCTAGAACTGCGAATTGGTGTTATTTGCAGACAATGTGGTGAAGATGTCGCGGCACATCACTGCGTCAGCTTGGGAGTGGTCAAGATGTTGAGGCACATCACCGCGTCAGCTTGGGAGTGGTCAAGATGTTGAGGCACATCACCGCGTCAGCTTGAGAGTGGTCAAGATGTTGAGGCACATCACCGCGTCAGCTTGGGAGTGATGAAGATGTCGCGGAACATCACCGCGTCAGCTTGGGAGTGATCAAGATGTTGAGGCACATCACCGCGTCAGCTTGGGAGTGATCAAGATGTTGAGGCACATCACCGCGTCAGCTTGGGAGTGATGAAGATGTCGCGGAACATCACCGCGTCAGCTTGGGAGTGATCAAGATGTCGAGGCACATCACCGCGTCAGCTTGGGAGTGGTCAAGATGTTGAGGCACATCACCGCGTCAGCTTGGGAGTGATCAAGATGTTGAGGCACATCACCGCGTCAGCTTGGCAGCAGGTTGTGAGCAATACTCCTTTAGCAGATTCCACCACCATTGGGAGCTTGACGACTCCTGCCCCGTTGGCCAAGCTAGGACTGTTACTGGAAGTACCGACGGAGAGGTGGAGCAGGGTCTTGGTCAGCAGTGGTTCGCCGACATTGATGTCAGCTGCGGGTCGTTGGCTGCCAAACAGGACAACGTCTTAGCCCTTCCCCTCCCCGAATTCACAGAATTAAAGAAATGCTACGGAAGCTAAATCTTCATAGGATATGCTCATTGTGTTATACAAGACATTCAAGTGCACAAAGACAATGATGTACCGTCATGATCATGATCATCATCATCATCATTATTATCATCACCATCAGCCGCCGTGCCACTGGCGTTGGCTATTATGCTTCTCCAGAGTACACGATCCTTCATGCAGGCAATCAGCTCAGTTGGTGATCTCCTCTCACACCATCCCGTCAGACAGCCCAATATAATTTCTCTTGGTCTTCCCCTGGCTCTTTTTCCCTCTATTTTTCCTGTTGTTATAATATTTTCAGTGCCCCCTCTTCTCATTGTATGTCCTATGAAATTATACTATCTCTCTCTAATTTTTTTACAAGACTTTTTTGAGTGACATACCACAGCATTTAAATACTACAGGAGATCCCAGATAACGTCCTTCAGGTCGGAAAGAGACATAAATGGGTCAAGACAGTTTTCAAACAATTTTCAGATGCATATAAGTTCATATCTGTGCTCTGAGTTTGTACTAGTGTAACATTCATATCTCTAATGTACACAAATGATTGTTTCTGATCTCAGCAATCCTATTTGTCGATTCTAAGTTGAGTGTGTACTAAATGCTTGACAATGGATACGAAAGAGCTTGGAAATGAAAGCCCAAATGTCAGCAGCTAACTCTGCAACAATAGATACAGCGGGTTAGCTGGGCGGTGACTAAAATACCATATATGACCGACTCAGTGAACCACACGTATAAAATGGTATCTTTATATAACATAACATCCTAGCAGTTTTTATATTAAGAAGTCAAAGACGATTATAGCATTCGATACTATTACATTAGTGACAATCAATAATAATGATAACAGGAAAACAAAATTGATACGTATACATTTCCAGTACACTATACTACTATGTCTTTTTAAGGATTTTTTCCTACATAAAAAAAAGAACAAGAAACTACCTACCTTTGTAGTCTGGTCAAACTGTGCGATTTACGCCCGCAGGAAAGTTGTATTCCTCCAGCGATAACTAGCGGGCTCGAGGGATAAGCTCTGTAAACTGGGACGAACAAGCGACCGTGTCAGTGAACGATTAAACCAGCCAATGTCAGCTGGCGTTAGTCTACACCTGACTGGTGAAAGTTGGTCGCAATAAAACAGAAGCCAGGCTTAGTCTGGGTACAAAGTCGACATATTTTCCACGGTGGTCGTAGCGGGGGCGGGGGAAGGCATGGCAAAGGACACTAGGTATGAGAGTAGTTTCCTGTGCTTCGTATCTCGTGCAGTCGGTGAGAAGGAATAAGGCAAGTTTAAGTCCTGTTTGGGACGGGGGGGGGGGGGGCGGGAATCGGGAAACGAACGAAGGAAGGAACGAACGAAAGAACGAACGAAGGAAGGAAAGAACGAACGAGGAACGAAAGAACGAACGAAAGAACGAAAGAACGAAGGAAGGAAGGAACGAACGAAAGAACGAACGAAGGAAGGAACGAACGAAGGAAGGAACAAACGAACGAAGGAACGAAAGAACGAAGGAAGGAACGAACGAAGGAAGGAACGAACGAACGAAGGAGGGAGCGAATGAAGGAAGGAAGGAACGAACGAACGAAGGAACGAACGAAGGAGCGAAAGAAGTTTTCAAAATGGTTAAGAATTGAGCAGGCAGGCCCGTCTAACCTTCTGCTCTTCATCATACAGCTTTCACTCGGTCACAGTCATTCAGCATTTGGTAATGACCATAATAATCATGAAGACACATTAAATGATTACATAAATAAATAATAAACGTATCTAATATAATAAACGTATATAATGATTTATGCAGCAGTATGAAATAAACTTGCATTCTTACATTCATTCAAAACTAAAATTTATAGAAAAGCAATTAAAAATTACAACAATCAATCCATACTTTAAACTACTTTAGACTATGCTTGGGGGGGGGGGGGCATATAGTCCGTACCAAACAGATGCTGACTTTGAAGTTATAAGAACGAATATTACTTATAAGTTTTACATGAGTTGGTAGTGAATTCCACAGGTGGGCAGTTGAGTAAGAGAAGCTTTTTTTTTTTTCAAATATGTCAAGCCTTGGTTTCGGGAGAAAACAATTGCTAAAGCGTTGATTGTGATTTGGGCTGGATTTGAACAACGACCACATATAAGATGGAACATTGTGCGATAGAATTTTATGAATTAACTTGGCCTTGTTGAAAAGAAATCTCTTCTTGAGGGGTAGAATATCAAGATGTTTGTCCTTAGTTGTAATATGTGCTTCATGTTTGTCATCTATAAGCTTTGCTGCATGTTTCTGAAGTGAGTAAAGTCTTTTCATGTTTGTTTTGGAACAATCATCCCAAACTGTAGAACAGTAGTCCAAGTGTGTTTCTATCTGTGGTATGTAGTAATTTCTTCTGGTGCTATGTCAAGAAAATGTTTAATTTTAGTAAATTGGTAAACGTTTTTGTGCATTGAGTTTGGTTAGATTGTCTACATGATGATTCCAGCTGAGGTGGTGGTCAATCATGAGACCTAGAGTTTTATGTTCATTCTCTATCTGTGAAGTTCTAGCATGGAGCTGTAGTGTTGCTATTGGTGAATTTGTTCATGTCTTTCTTGTTGTAATGAGCATGGATTTTGTTTTTCTGGTGTTATGAGCATTCTGTTGTTGTTGCTCCAGTTAATTAGATTGTTTATTTAATATGAGATAAAGAAAGGTAGAATGCATTGATAACTATTGTCTGACCTCATGGTTAGTAAAGTGGGAAGTGGAAGAGTGGATACATTGGACATGCTTTCTATGGCACAGAAAATTAAGAACCTGTTCTTCTGAATGGAACTGGCTGTGATTAAATGATGCACACAAGATGTCAAAGCTGGAATCAAAGAACTCGAGATGGCAAGCTGTGCTCTTGCTTGTAACTAGACAAAGACAGGTTGCTTTGTTCAATACATTAAGTGAATTTTCGTACTGTAACTAGAACGTGTGTTTTTTTTTTTTTGGAATGACGGTGGAAAACGTAGTTTTACATTTGATTTTTATTCGGAATCTAAATATTCAAATAGTTTTCTCCACATGTAAAGAACTCTTAGGATTTCAGTGGCTTAAAACTTACGTGTGATGGAAGAGAGAGTGGGAAGGAGGAGAGGTAAGGTTAAATTTAAATTTTAACCCCAGATTTTAACCAGTAGACTAGGTTTATAATTTTACTTAGCAATGTGCCCACCAGGCTTATTTGTATTTCTCTAGAAAGTTTCTTCAAGATAACAACATTCTCACTAAGATAATGCTGACAAAATCCGGGTACAGAACATGCAGCGATCAACAACCCGGACAATATGGGACATGTATTTAAAAACGGGAAACGTTTAGGCGTTTAGAAGCAATATATTCCAGGCATCATCATCATCATCATCATCATCATCATCATCATCATCATGTGCCGTGCCGACTGGCGTTGGCTATCATGCTTCTCCAGAGTACGCGATCCTTCATGCAGGCCATCAGCTCAGTTGGTGATCTCCTCTCACACCATCCCGTCAGACTGTCCAGTATCATTTCTCTTGGTCTTCCTCTTGATCTTCTTCCTTCTATTTTTCCTATTGTTATAATATTTTCAATGCCCCCTCTTCTCATTGCATGTCCTATGAAAGTACATTGTCTCTCTCTTATCTTTTTGACAAGGTTTTTTTGTCTCTCCAGCTCTTCTCATACATTCTTCATTAGTTATTTTTGCTGTCCAGGGGATTCGCAACATTCTTCTAATAAACCACATTTCTGCTGCTTTTACCCATATTCCAGACACAGATCCGTACAACGCGGGACTGTCCCATTAAAAAAAAAAAAAACTAAAAACAAATCCGGACGGTAGGTTACTTTAGCTCAAAACATGATTTAAAAAAATAAGTGACTGAACACAAAACATAAACCACACTTTCTGAATGGCACATAAGCTCTTATGAGCATGTTTATACAGAACAAAACTTGTAAAAATCAGCAAGCATTTTCAGACATTTTGAAATCACCAGCGAGAACAAACCAGACAAAAAGTGGGATACCTTGGCTTGGAAGTAGACAGATCAAAACTTGCAGAGTCAAGCATTCAGAAAGTGGGCCGAGAGAACCGACATTGCGGATAAAATCTGGAGAGAAAAATGTTGAGGGTGAACACCGGAGCCGAACACAATAAGCTTGTTGTACTGCTTGGTGCGGGGTCAGTGGAAGAAGAATGTTATTCATGCGGTATATTCAGAATATTTCCCAGTTTTAGAGCAAATAAATAACAACTAGTTCGCTAAAATGCTAGAAAATAAATGACAATATGGTTTGAAATGAAAGGTATGCATGCTTTATATAAACATTAAAAAAAAGAGCTTAAACCTTCCGTAGCCACGGCTCACCACTGCATCAAGTGCATCAGGCAAATCTCATTTCGTAGTCGACAACGTTGAAACACAGATTTTATGAGAAGATTTAACATATTTCTCCTCGTTCTTGTTTTCTGGAACTGAGAAAAGGATGTTCTTTGCAGCTGATGCAGTGAAGATGTTTGAGTCATAGCATCGTGTCGTTTGGGAGTGGCTTATTTTTTCAGTGTCTGACTAGAGCTGAAAAGCAGAGGAATGTAATACTTCTTTAACAGACTCCACCACCATGATTTCTGTCCAGTCAGGCTGGGCCTGTGGGTACCAGCTGAGAGGTAGGACTGGCTTTTGATCTACTATGGATCACTAACCCTGACTAAAGCGGGTAGCTGTGGGTGGTCGCTGAGCGTTACACCGGACAGCGTCTAAACCAAATTACACACAGTAAGTCTCTTGAAAAGCTGGATTTATTGGTTCACATCCGGGTTTTCAACACACCCGATTCCCTTTCCCCAACTCCACATATGTTGTCTACCTGTAACATCAAAACCTTGTGGAATGAGAACATAGTTATCTCCCTGTTTCAAGGATTGAACTTTTAAACAGAAATGTTCATCATATTGTTGTCCTTGTTCAAACATTGACTCTCTCTTTCTCTCTCTCTCTCTCTCTCACACACACACGCGCACACACACACACGCACACACACACACACACACACACACACACACACACACAGACAGTCTCTGTTCCCAGTTCCCAGTACGACAGTAAGATACGAAGGGAGGCCTGTCTTAGCGTTGGCTACAGAGCAAATCATCTCCTCAAGTCAGCCTTGCATGCAGGGAGGCATATCAAAAATGGGATATCTTGCATGCAGGGAGGCATATCAAACATGGGATATCTTGCATGCAGGGAGGCATATCAAACATGGGATATCTTGCATGCAGGGAGGCATATCAAACGTGGGATATCTTGCATGCAAGGAGGCATATCAAACATGGGATATCTTGCATGCAATGAGGCATATCAAACATGGGATATCTTGCATGCAGGGAGGCATATCAAACATGGGATATCTTGCATGCAGGTAGGCATATCAAACATGGGATATCTTGCATGCAATGAGGCATATCAAACATGGGATATCTTGCATGCAGGGAGGCATATCAAACATGGGATATCTTGGATGGTGCAGGCAGAAAAAAAACTTACAGGCAACTTGTGGCGCTGGCGACAGTGTGACAGGAGAAGAGTGGGTGACAGTGTGACAGGAGAAGAGTGCGTGACAGTGCCTGAGAAGAGAGAATTCGCTAAAGTTGTCATTCAACGATCCAGTGAATGTCCTAATTGGGCTCAAGAAGCCATTGATCTTTGGATATAAGAAGTTACTCAGCGATTCTTTCAGCCACAGTATTATGTCACCTTTACCGATGGCTCTGTTATTAGAGAACGTACGTCGAAGTGGTTGGTGGTTTGTCGCATGTCTCATTTGAAAGATATCTGAGGAAAGAGCGGGCGCATATGACACTATGAAGTATAGTTGGATGGTGAAAACTGAAGTCACCACTGCTGTAATCGCTTTGTTGGTTGCACAACAAAAACGCCGAACTGTCACAGTGACGCACAAACATTAGTGTATAAGTATACAACTATACACGAAGCTATTGCAGTAAAGCTATGATACCGGAATGTATAAACTAGTAAAAAATTAGGAGCAGCTTTATTACGTAACGACTAAAAAGTTATGACGTTTCGGCGTGAGCCCTAATCATACAAAAACATACAGAACGAAGAAATAGAGAGAGGAGATAAAGTATAGATTCACATGAATACTACTAAAAGAAAAAAAAAGTATTTAGCTGTAAATTGTAAGGTGTGGGTTGTCCGGCTGTGTGTGTCGGGAATGGATTTAGTAGAACGTGGAGACTGTTTAAATGGAGACCTGTGATATGTGGTCGGTGGGTTGTAACTGGGGGTGGTGGATGGGGAACCATGGAGGGGAGAGAGAGTGATGCAATGTTGACCTAGCCAGGAGAAGGTAAAATAGATGACTGGGGAAGAGGGGTTGCAAAGTGATGCTGTGAGGAGGTTTTGAACTATGTGTGACAAGTAAGAAGGGGGTGGAGCTTAGTTGAGAGGTACTATGATGACTGAAGAGAATGTTAAGTTTAGCTGAACAGTGAGTTTAACCCGTGTGGCTCCATCGTCCCATAATTTTGAATGCAACGGTTCTCAAGCGCCAGGCGGCTTGTGTCATCTGCGTGACATTGTTTGATGGCTGTTACCAGAAAATCAGATTTGCCTCTGTGGTTGGGGCCATTGAAATGATTTGGAACAGGTTTCGAAGCATAATGGGCGATGTCGTACAGATGTTTTTACATGCGGTCCCCTAATCTGAGGCCAATCTTACCAATATACGTTATCCAGCATCTTTTGCAAAAGATGACATATATCACATTACGGGACTCGCATGTGAATCCCTCATGAAGAGTGAGGATAGTTTTGGGAAAGGTGATCGTTTTCGTCTTCCAGACTACCGGGCAGGTAACGCAGCGGGGGCGGTTACATTTTCTGGTGCCAACATATGTAAGGCTCTGCTTCAAGTGGCTGTGGACGAGGATGTCCTTAAGGTTTGGCTCACGTTTGTATGCCAACAGGGGTGGATCAGAGAAAACGTCGCGAGTGTCGGGGTCGAGTTGGATTAGCGGCAGATGACGATAAAGAATTTTCTTAACCATCTGACCATGCGGGTGGAAAGGCAGTACTAACTGAACTCTGTCCGATGGAGTAACAGGCTTTTTCCTGAATACTTCTTTGCGGCTCACTAGTTGGATACAGCTGAAGGCTTCACGAAGGACCTTTTCTGGGTCGTGGCGATGACGGAAAAATTCTAATAACTTGTTGGACTGATCTATAAAGTTCAAATTATCCTGACATATGCGGCGAAGACGGAGGAGTTGGGAGTATGGGATGGAGTTCTTACAGGAGGTGTAAAGCAAATAGGTATGGCTGTCGGTGGGCTTGTAAAATACAGAGGTGACAAGACTGTTTGTGCCAATAGAAATTTTAATGTCTAAAAAGTTGACAGACTTATCAGAAATTTCATAAGTGAATTTTACGTTACTGTTTAGTGAGTTGGCGAAATTTCCTGAAATTTCTGATGTCTGTCAACTTTTTGCTCTTGTTATCCAAGTCGTGCAACACATGAATCTCGTTTTCTGGCCGTGGCTTTTGGTGCACACAGCTTTACATGAAACAAGCCTTGCACAGCTTCCGTCTTTTTAACATTAGTGAAAAAATAGTACCTACGAGATGCGACGGTTCTCAAGAAATAACACGATTGGCAAATGACTATCATTAACTCACTAACGTCACATAGGTATTGCAATATTCAGTCATTTGCATGCCCCTTTCGGAACTTTGCTTCCCTAACGGCTCTCCTGTAGGCCTCTCGGTTGTGAGCAAGATGGTCTGCTGGTGATGCGTCCATTCGCAGACCATCAACGATGTCTTGCAGCCATCTTCGCCTTGGTCTTTCTCTTTCTTTTTCCCATTATGTACCCTTCCAATACGGTCTTCTCTAGATTATCATGATGTTTAATTTGTCCAAAATATTAAAGTTTTCTCCGTTTAATCTTCCTTACTAGTAAACCTTCTTCAATATTAAGTTTTTGTAGAGTGGATATATTTGTTCTTTTTTGTGTCCATGATATTTGATGAATTCTTCTGTAGCATTTACATTCAAAGGTATTTATGTATTTCTCAGCTGTTTTGTTAAGTGTCCAAGTCTCACAGGCATATGTTGCGATAGGAAAGATGCATGTCCTTAAAAATCTTATTTTTGTAGTTTTGTCTGTTCCTCTTCACAACTTCTTGTTTTATTCTTTGAAGAGCGATAGATGTCCTCGTTTTAATATTCCTCAGTGTATCTCCATTATTAGTTAGTTGTGATCCAAGATATTCAAACTCTCCATCTCTTCCAATTTTTCCTCATTGATATAAATTGTTCAAAAAAAGAAACGCAATAATACTGTGGTCATAATGAACATCAAATTTCAAACTTGTATCAACATTTTATTTTACGGAATTAATGTTTCATTCTTGGCATGAAGAAACTTTAAGACGTTAACAATGAAATGAAGTTCATTATATTTGGTTTGAACTTTTCTTCTTTGCTACTAAGGCCTCCGTGTTAGTAAGTTGTATGGCCTCCTCTGGCCTGTATCAGAGAACGACATCTCCATGACATGGATTGGATTAACCGTTCTTCCTGCAGTGCAAGAGACAACTATCGGAGGTTGGTTGGCGCCACGTCTTGCTGGCGGACTTTTGGCAGTGGTATGAATACAGCTATTTTCCATTCCTTTGGCCAAATACCTGAATGCATATCTTTTTACATAGTGCATGATAGATTGTTGCACATTCCTTTCCTCCTGCTTTAATAAGTTCAGCTGTTATCTCATCACATCCTGGTGATTTACCATTTTTCAGACTCTTTATTGCCCATAGAACTTCTTCAGTTGTCGGTTTGGATTCTTTCTCCTCCAATAAATATTCACACTGTTGATTTTCAACTTCACATTGAGTTGTATCATACACTCCTTTGCAATATTCCTTCCATCTTTCTAGAATTTCTTCTGTCTCTGTCAAAGTCTTCCCAATCTCGTCATAAATTACATTTAGCTTAGGTGTGACACTTCTTGTCAATGTCTTCATTTCTTTAAACATTTCACTATCTCTTCCACACTTCTGATGTCCTTCTATTCTTCACAACAGTCTTGTATATATTGTTTTTTTGTCTCTTCTTATGTTTCTTTTTTTTATTTCGTTTGTTAAAGATTTACATTCTTCCTTGTTATTTGTATTTTCCATTTCGTCTGCATTTATGTAAGTTATTTTATTAGTTCTAATGTGCCTGTATCAGACTACATTGTATTAGGTTATTTGTATTAGATTAGATTGTATGGATTACAATCCATTCATTCTTTTGTGTTTTCTTTACTGGAACCATGTCTTTAGCTGTTATTAAGATATTTCTGGCCTGTATAGTTAATTCGTCTGGTGTCATCTCTTCCTGTACAGCCATCAGGATTTTGAAACGGTTCTTCACTTCTATACTGTACTGTTCTGGTATTTTTGTAAGATCAAAGCGGAGTGGTCTTGATCCCATAACTATCTTTTTTATCTTTATCTTCAAGTCTGCTATTAATAACTCATGGTCCATGTCACAATCAGCACCTGGTAAAGTTTCTGCTGATGTTATACTTGACCTCCACCTTCTTTGCACTAAAATGCAATTATTTGATTCTTGGTTTTCTCATATAGCCGTATAGCCCCCCGATCAGGGTGACGTGAAGCCATGGGAGCAGGTGGTGGATGGAATGGGAGAGCAGCTGACAGATAATGTTGGTTATGGTCACCATTCTATGATGGTAGGCAGATGATCTCAATGTAGGGACAATGGCTACGATCACTGACTAGTACAGTCACTGCCCGGAAGGAAAGCAATGGTAAACTACCTTCTGGAAACATACCAAGAAACCCAAGCAGCAATCATGGAAAGTCAAATAGGAAGATGCAGCAGCAGCAGGCCATCTTGCTCACAACCGAGAGGCCTACAGGAGTGCTGTTTGGGAGGCAAAGTTCCGCAAGGGACATGCAAAGGAATGAATGAATGAATGAATGGTTTTCTCATCAGGTGTTGTCCATGTGTAAAGTCTTCTTGGATGTTGTCTAAAAAGTGTTTTAGCAATCATTAGCTCATTTTCCACATAAGAACGGCATTAGATCATCACCTGCCTCATTTCTATGTCCTAGGCTAAATTTCCCCAAAACATATCATTCACCTTCCGCTCCTTCTATACCAATTTTTGCATTAAACTGCCCATTATTAATACAGTATCATTTTTTCGTACCTGGTCTATTGTCATTTGCAGTGTGTTATAAAGTCTTCTACTTCCTCTTCTTCTGCTGCTGATGTAGGTGCATATATCTGGATGATTGTTACATTTCTAGGAGTGCCCAGAAGTCTGACAATGAGGATTATATCACTTACTGGATTGTAGCCTTAGAATGCTTTTGATGTTAATTTGTCCAAGTAAAAAGCCACTTCAATCTTTCCTCCTAATTCTCCACCATAGTATATAAAGACATCATTTTCGCTCTTGAAATTGTACAGTATTACAATTTGAAAATCACTATTATACATTGCAGTCATTCATTTAGTCCAAGGTCATGTGAAAGGCGTGTCATTTTTGAACCAATCAAAACTGTTGCTGTCTGACAAAGAGAAGCTCATGTTCAAGGTGAAGGTCCTGGGCATGTTTGTCATGTTTTTAGAAACAGCTACATCTTGTCATACAAAGATAGATTTATGAGTGGATACATGGATGTCATACAAAGATAGACTTATGGGTGGATACATGGATGTGATATGAAAATATATTTATGAGCGGATACAAGGATATGATACAAAGATAGATTTATGAGTGGATTCATGGATGTGATACAAATAAAGATTTATGAGTGGATACACAGATGTGATACAAAGGTAGAGCGGATACATGGGTGTGATATGAATACTGATATATGAGTGGATACATTGGTGTGTTATGAAGATAGATTTATGAGTGGATACATGTTTGTGATACAAAGATATATTTATGAGTGGATACATGGATGTGATACAAAGATATATTTATGAGTGGATACATGGATGTGATACAAAGATAGATTTATGCATCAATACATGGGCATGATACAAAGATAGATTAATGAGTGGATGCATGGATGGGATATTAAGATATATTTATGAGTGGATACACAGATGTGATACAAAGATAGATTTGAGGGGATAAATGGATGTTATATGAAGATAGATTTATGAGGGCATACATGGATGTGATATGAAGATAGATTTATGAGTGGATAAATGGATATGTATAAAGAAAGATTTATGAATGGATACATTGATGGATAGTGAAATTGAGAGTCAGACAGGTCCGCAAGTAAAAATACTGAAATGAAAGGTATGCATGCAAACAGACAGATAACATGCAAGGAAACAGACAGATAGCATACAAGTAAACAGACAGATAACATGCAAGCAGACAGATAATATACAAGCAATTCTGTGAGTAGAAAGATGAATAAATCATTAAGCCTGTAGTTCTCAAACTATATTTTAGCTAAATCAGCAATGGTACATAATCCACAATCCTATACCAGCAATGATATCTGACCCACAATCTTATACAAGCAATATATGACCCGTGATCCTATATCAGCAATGATGTCTGACACAAGATTCATTAAAAATTTAAAATATATAAATTCAACAGAAAATTATGATTATATTATATATAAATTTCAACCATTCGCTCTTCTGACTGTTGTCAATTATAACCAGAGCCCATGCATTGGACCATGTGGTCGGCTTTTTCAATCCCCCACTTGCTTCCATTATGACCAGCCAGACATTTCATGGAAAAAAACGGGACTCCATGTCAGTGGCTAGAAAAGATGATTGTCTGAAGATGTGGCTAGAATTGGTTATAGCCTGAGGTATGTGGCTAGAATTGGTTATAGCCTAAGGTACCTGGCTAGAGTGAGTTAAAGAGAGAGGAGGTCATGAGTTAGCAGAGAACAAGGAAACTGGATCATACAACACAAATATTTGCTACTGCTGTGACAGATTACTTGAGTGACAGATGCTTGAATAAAACCCACACCCGAACGCTTTAAAACTGATGCTGACAAGCTCCATTGTTGTTATTTTTCTATCTAAAAGATGAATGAAGCTGGGGAGAAGTGACTATGGAAGCACACTAACATGATGATGATGATTTGTTGCAGGACAAAGGCATGAAGTCACTTAATGTTTGCTCTACTGTGTATGTTAATGTTGGCTGCCTGCAGATGTTTGCTTTACCTTGCTGGCCACAACCTACAATGAAATATGAACTCCTGTTTTCTGCCAACAGAAACATCAAACATCAAACAACAAATATTTAGTTTCTTTTCCTCGAGCCAAAGATTTCTCATCCACCTTAAGCAGAAATAGTTCAGCAAGATCAAAATGTCTAAAAACAAGTACTCAAACATCCAAAAACATATAAATCTAAATATTCAAAATCCATTAAGATTATAACTCCATAAACAAGGATAGCAAATTTATTGTTGTATGGTCTGTCCTGATATTTTAGGACAAACTATAGAGCTATCAGATTCAGTATAGCAAAACCTGCCCACACTTCCACATGCTCAAATAATCATTTACTTACACATGGAACATACTGAGGCCACTTATGTGAAATAAGTAATT
This sequence comes from Achatina immaculata, assembly GCA_009760885.1. Classification (NCBI taxonomy): domain Eukaryota; kingdom Metazoa; phylum Mollusca; class Gastropoda; order Stylommatophora; family Achatinidae; genus Lissachatina; species Lissachatina immaculata. The sequence goes on from CM019698.1 coordinate 5,493,834, forward strand.
TTGATTCACAAAAGTTCCCACATGATTAACATTAACAACTTGATTTGTTGAAGGAATCCATTCTCTGACTTATAAAAGCACAACATAACATGTTAAGACCAGGATTCACTTTCAGTCATGTTGTATGCTTTTTTAAAAAAAATGTACAGTGTTGTTAGTGCTGCACACAACTGCCAACATGGCAGACCAAAGTTTAAATATGCATTATCAACCGCATACACAACAGCTAACATGATGAAGAAAAGTTGACAGATGTGTTGCTGTTAGTCCTGTACACAACTGCTAACATGATGAACAAAAGTTGACAGATGTATTGCTGTCAGTCCTGTACACAACTGCTAACATGATGAACAAAAGTTGACAGATGTGTTGCTGTTAGTCTTGTACACAACTGCTAACATGATGAACAAAAGTTGACAGATGTGTTGCTGTCAGTCCTGTACACAACTGCTAACATGATGAACAAAAGTTGACAGATGTGTTGCTGTTAGTCTTGTACACAACTGCTAACATGATGAACAAAAGTTGACAGATGTGTTGCTGTCAGTCCTGTACACAACTGCTAACATGATGAACAAAAGTTGACAGATGTGTTGCTGTTAGTCCTGTACACAACTGCTAACATGGTGGACACAAGCTGACAGATTTCTTGTTGTCAGCAATGTTCACAACTGCTAAAATGGTGAACAAAAGCTGACAGATGTGTTGCTGTTAGACTTGTACACAACTGCTAACATGATGAACAAAAGCTGACAGATATGTTGTTGTCAGTCCTGTACACAACTGCTAACACGGTGGACCAAAGTTTTCACTTCCTGAATACTGCGGGGAGAAAAGGACCCGCTGAGATTTGTGGACACTAATCTCTCACCCCCTCACCCTTCTATGCCTGACTGATGACAGAGTAAGTGCATGACATGGTCTTGGTGTTTCAAACTAACTACATAAACTAGGTTTAGCCACGACATGGTCTTGGTGTTTCAAACTAACTACATAAACTAGGTTTAGCCATGACATGGTCTTGGTGTTTCAAACTAACTACATAAACTAGGTTTAGCCACGACATGGTCTTGGTGTTTCAAACTAACTACATAAACTAGGTTTAGCCATGACATGGTCTTGGTGTTTCAAACTAACTACATAAACTAGGTTTAGCCATGACATGGTCTTGGTGTTTCAAACTAACTACATAAACTAGGTTTAGCCATGACATGGTCTTGGTGTTTCAAACCAACTACATAAACTAGGTTTAGCCATGACATGGTCTTGGTGTTTCAAACTAACTACATAAGCTAGGTTTAGCCATGACATGGTCTCATGTACACTAAATGAACAGTTATCTTTTAACTTTCTCTAGTCTCAGAGATTTGTGTCTTTTTAAAACATCTTTTTCTGTCAAAATTCTTTAATCATAATTTTATAATTGTCTTGCAGAAGAAGAATGAAAGAACATATTGGGGAATGATAAATTACCACAAAATTCTGTACTGCTGTTAGCTGTTAACCAGCTTGAATATCTACAGTTAACCAGCTTGATAAGGACCCTACACATGGAGCCAACTTGATAAGGACCCTATATGTAGAGCCAACTTGATAAAGAGCCTACACATAGAGCCAACTTGATAAGGAGCCTACACATAGAGCCAACTTGATAAGGACCCTACACATAGAGCCAACTTGATAAGGACCCTACACACAGAGCCAACTTGATAAGGACCCTACACATAGAGCCAACTTCTACACATAGAGCCAACTTGATAAGGACCCTACACATAGAGCCAACTTGATAAGGATCCCACACATAGAGCCAACTTGATAAGGATCCTACACACAGAGCCAACTTGATAAGGATCCTACATACAGAGCCAACTTGATAAGGACCCTACACATAAAGCCAACTTGATAAGGATCCTACACATAGAGCCAACTTGATAAGGATCCTACATATAGAGCCAACTTGATAAGGACCCCACACATAGAGCCAACTTGATGAAGACTTTACAGACAGCCAACTTGACCATGCAGGTAAACAGTCTGATACAAACACTGCAGGCAATTAACTTAATGGGAATCAACTCGATCAAGAACTACAGAAAGCCACCTTGATGAGGACCCTAAGGATAGCCAACTTGAAGAAGATCATGCAGGTAAACAGTCTGATACAAACACTGCAGGCAACTAACTTAATGGGACTGATGAAGATACCGCAGGTGACCAAAGTAAAGAAGACAATGTGAGAACTGAAGCTGCACCTCCACTTTCTATACACTTTGACTAATCCACTAACTTGTTTGTAACATACTGTTCCTTACATCTGTTGAACATTTTTAGTGCATATTTTATTTTTGGTATGGCATGAATGTTTTTAAGTCTTGTCACTCATATTAAAATGGCAGCTGACAAAACCAACATGTGTACAAGTATAACGGTGTACAAGTATAACCATGCATGTGCATGCTAAGGGATTTACTCATTATTTTACTTCTTACATCCTTCCCGTGCCGTTAAACGTCACATAGGGGTCGCATGGTAATTCACCAAGTTTTCCTGTTTTCTGTGAGCTTCTCAACCTTATTATGAGATTTTATGCCTGCTAAACTGGCCTCTCTTAACAATGTCCTCTTTAGAGCTTCACGTGGTCGACCTCTTTTTCTTTGGCCTGTAAAATGGACATTTTTTACAGTGTGTATTTTTATCACCAACTTTGAGGAGCAGTCACCAGTCTGGCAGCTTTTTTTTATAGAATCACAGCCAAGATTTTATATATTTTGCCTGAAGTTCTTTCAAGAAACAGGGCATGCTTCAGTACACACAAGCCACCGTTGTGGCACTGGCTATATTCCCATGTCTCAAGGGCTCACATGGATGAACCTAATTTCTAAACAGGAAAAAGATTTACATAAACTTTTTTTGTACAAGAGTTCAATAAGCTTCAGATAAACGTTGAACTGTAACTTTACCAAAGCTGCGTCCTCACAACAATCAGCTGGTTTTCCTGTTGGAAGATACAGACAGAAAACAAGAATCACTCATCTTTTATGTATCACACAATGACACACTTTCCCTAGATTACTAGTGAAGACTGCACTCAAACTACAATACAATATACACATTGAATAGTGTGGACATTTCAGTGGCAAGATTAAAACAGTAAAGGAATTTACTTTCTGATAAAGCACTGACCTACATAAACTGAATTTATGGAGCTGCCATCAGAAATTGATGAAAACTGATCTCTACAGTGCTCTGAAGTTATGGAGCTGCCATCAGAAATTGATGAAAGCTGATCTCTACAGTGCTCTGAAGTTATGGAGCTGCCATCAGAAATTGATGAAAGTTGATCTCTACAGTGCTCTGAAGTTATGGAGCTGCCATCAGAAATTGATGAAAGTTGATCTCTACAGTGCTCTGAAGTTATGGAGCTGCCATCAGAAATTGATGAAAGATGATCTCTACAGTGCTCTGAAGTTATGGAGCTGCCATCAGAAATTGATGAAAGATGATCTCTACAGTGCTCTGAAGTTATGGGTCTGCCATTAGAAATTGATGAAAGATGATCTCTACACTGCTCTGAAGTTGTGGAGATGCCATCAGAAATTGATGAAAACTAATCTCTACACTGCTCTGAATTTATGGAGCTGCCATTAGAAACTGATGAAAGCTGATCTCTACAGTGCTCTGAAGTTATGGGTCTGCCATCAGAAATTGATGAAAGCTGGTCTCTACAGTGCTCTGAAGTTATGGAGCTGCCATTAGAAAAAGATGAAAGTTGATCTCTACAGTGCTCTCAAGATATGGAGCTGCCATCAGAAATTGATGAAAGTTGACCTGTACAGTGCTCTGAAGTTATGGAGCTGCCATTAGAAATTGATGAAAACTGATCTCTACACCGCTCTGAATTTATGGAGCTGCCATTAGAAATTGATGAAAGTTGACCTGTACAGTGCTCTGAAGTCATGAAGCTGATCTCTAGCGCTTTGAAGTTAGAGCGACCGACATTTTTGAGCATGTGCTTTCAGCTTTTGTGCTTGAGACTGATATTCAACTCAGCATCTGTTTGAATCCTTCATGAAAATGACAGAGAAGTGGACAATGTACTCTGATGCACCTCACAGTGCAGCCAAAGATTCTCAGAGATACACATTTTTACACTTGGGTTGATGGAAGCTTTCACATGAGAAGCCAGTTCATTTTTGATTCAGCTACTCCCATCATAATTCATCATTTCAATGAATGACAAAAAAAGATGCTAAAATTTATACCACATTCTTCTGAATCTTGAAAACCAATGGGCACGTTCATGCACTGTTTAAACTACACTACAGTTACCCTAACATGATACAGATGAACTACAGATTTGTCAGATTAGCTTTGCTTGTCTTTCTGTACAAGCTACAAGTGATATTACTAGAAAATATGTCAAACTACAATTCTTACACAATTCAAGATGTTTTTTGTTTTTTTTTGTAGTGAAATTATTTTGACCTTGCTGAAATTTTGGCAGAGAAATTATCTGGAAACATATTTACTAAAAATACACTCTCCTGAAAGCACAAAGCGAAGAGGCTCAAATGAGCTCATGGTTGAGTCACTGAAAACTGTTTATTATTTGTGAGTTTTTTTTCTCAGTTCCCTGCTTGATAGTTCTGTCAGAGTTCTACACTTTGCTGACAACTTCACTGAAATGATTCACTGTGGAGTAGTCTATAGTAAGTTGATAAATCTGTTATTTATGTTCTTTGTGGCATCTATCATCTACATCAAAGGATAAATGTGGAAAAGAGGGTCTTGAAATATACAGCTTTTAAATAATTTACAAATGTTTTAACCCCTTTCGCTGCTGTGGTTATGTAGTTCAGCCATGTCAAGCTGAATGTGTAGATGAAAGACTCATTTGTTGCTACTGTGGCCCTAACACAGGTCGGAGCCAGGTCGGGTAGTTCAGCACTGAAAAACTGCACTCTCTCCGGCACACACATATTTCTGCTCACAAAGAGAACGAGAATAAACAAATGGCTCGATCTACCTTTTCTTAGATTTACTTGGAGTCGGCACAGATGGAGAGAATATATCCATGCTGGATATGGATCCAGGCTCTTGAATAGCAGCATCATCATGGCTGGAAAACTCCTTGATGCTGGGAACTGCCACTTCCTGAGGCGTGCGGGGGATGTTGGAGTGCGGTGTGCAGGGGACAATTGACTGCGGGTTGGAATGAGGTGAGCGTGTCATTTCCTGTAAATTACCAGCACTTTCTGCACCTTCATCTGTGGATGTCGCCCTGACCGGCCTGCACATAAGAAACATAACTGAGACAAAAGCTAAAATAAAATCTTTACGTTACTTTATACACCAAATGGTCTGAATTTACTTCCCTGTTCAGCATTTCCTGAGTTACTGTCAAGAATGGATACAGATTTAAATTTATAAAACTTTAGCAACTTTTTAAAGAAAAAAAAGCAGTAAAGTCTTACAGACAATTCTCAAGCTCTTTATACTGACAAGTGTAAAGTAGCAGGATCTTGGCAAGCAAGATGAGTGCCAGGAGTTTCTGGTCTCTCTAGGGCACAAGTGTGGGTTTTACATGAGTTTTACATGGTTCATACGTGGTTGCTGCATTCAGTAGCTTTATTTGGTTCATATGTGGTTGCTGCATTCATTAGCTTTATGTGGTTCATATGTGGTTGATGAATTCATTAGCTCTATGTGGTTCATATATGGTTGCTGCATTCATTAGATTTATGGGGTTCATATGTGGTTGTTGCTCTCTATATTAATTAAAAGTGGTTCATGTGAGCAGTATTACTGTCCACAACATAAAAAGGAATGGAAAAACTAATTATGTCAGTCTGTAAGAACAGCAAAGAGCAAAACCTCTATCTTAATGTGAAGAAAACTAAATGACAAAACAAACAAGGCAGCTGAAATATGTATCAATGAGGAAGACTGGAAGAAGTAGAGTATTTTGAATATCTTGGATCACTACTAACTAATAATGGAGATACAATGAGGGAAATAAAAAGGAGGACATCTATCGCTCTTCAGAAAGTAAAACAACTAAAGAATCTGTGGAGAGGAACAAACAGAACCACAAAAATAAGATTTTTAAGGGCATGCATCTTTCACATTGCAACATATGCCTGTGAAACTTGGACACTTAACAAAACAGCTGAGAAACACATAAATGCCTTTGAATGTAAATGCTACAGAAGAGTTCTTCAAATATCATGGACACAAAAAAGAACAAATATATCCATACTACAAGAACTTAATACTGAAGAAGGCTGGCTAGTAAAGAGGATTAAAGAGAGAAAACTTAAATATTTTGGACACATTAAATGTCATGATAATCTAGAGAAGACCGAATTGGAAGGGTACATAATGGGAAAAAGAAAGAGAAGAAGACCAAGGCAAAGATGGCTGCAAGACAATGTTGATGATCTGCAAATGGATGCATCAGCAGCAGGCCATCTTGCTCACAACCGAGAGGCCTACAAGAGTGCTGTTAGGGAGGCAAATTTCCACAAGGGACATGCAATTGAATGAATGGTTCATGTGTGATTACTGCACTCTCTATATCTGTTGAAAGCGGTTCATATGTGGCTGCTGCACTCTCTACATATTATGTGGTTCATGTGTGGTTTTTACACTTCCCTGTGTTAGTTTTCCTGTCTCTATCAAGGTCTTTCTCACTTCATCACAAATTACATTTATATTTGGTGTAAAATTTCTTGTCAATATCTTCATTTCTTTAAACATTTCACTATCTCTTTCACACTTCTGATGTCCTTCTATTCTTTCACAACAATCTTGTATGAATTGTTTTTTGTCTTTTCTTATGTTTCTTCACACTTCTTTTGTTAAAGATTTATATTTCTCTTTGTTGTTATTTGCCACTTTCCATTTCGCCATCATTTCTCTACATTGTTTTATGAGTTCTGGTGTGCCTGTTGTAATCCATTCATTCTTTTGTGTTTTCTTTACTGGAACCATATCTTTAGCTGCTGTTATTAAGATATCTCTGGCCTGTGTAGCCAATTCATCAGGTATTATTTCCTCTTGTATAGCTATCAGTATCTCAAAAGGGTTCTTCACTCTATACCGTATTGTTCTGGTAATTTTGTAAGATCAAAGCGGAGTGGTCTTGATCCGGTAACCATCTTTTTCATCTTTATCTTCATGTCTGCTATTAATAAATCAAATTCCATGTCACAATCTGTACCTGGTAGAGTTTTGCTGCAGTTATACTTGATCTTCACCTTCTTTGCACTAAAATGTAATCTATTTAATTCTTGGTTTTACTATCAGGTGATGCTCATGTGTAAAGTCTTCTTGGATGTTGTCTACAAAGTGTGTTAGCAACCATTAGTTCATTTTCCACTCAAAACACCACTAGATTGTCACCTGCCTCATTTTTATGTCCTATACTAAATTTAATAATTTATGGTCCGTGTCACAATCGGTACCTAGTAGAGTTTTTGCTGATGCCATACTTGATCTTCACCTTCTTTGCACTAAAATGTAATCTGTTTGAAAGTTGGAAGGAATATTGCAGAGGAATGTATGATACAACTGACTGTGAAAGCAGAAATCAACAGTGTGAAATACTGGAGGAGAAAGAACCCAAACCAACAACTGAAGAAGTTTAATGGATAATAAAGAATCTGAAAAATGGTAAATCACCAGGATGTGATAACGGCTGAACTTATTAAACCAGGAGGAGGAAAGGAATGTGCAACAATTTATCATGCACTACGTAAAAAGATATGGCATTCAGGTATCTGGCCAAAGGAATGGAAAATAGCTGTATTCATACCACTGTCAAAAAAAAAAAAGGGTACCTTGAAATTATGCACAAACTATAGAACTGTTACCCTGATTAGTCATGCCAGTAAAAATCTGTTAAAAATCATAATGGGTAGACTCTAAAAGAGGAACAAGAGATCATATATTCAATATAAAATTAATAGAGAAATGCAGAGAATTTAATGTGAATCTATATTTATCTTTTATAGACTATTCGAAGGCATCTGATTGTGTATAACACCAGAAACTCTGAGAAATAAAATGGGATTTCCAACATATTTGATACAATTAATATAGATGCTGTATCTAGACCAACAGGTAGCAGTGAGAATAAATGGTGAAACAACAACTTGGTTTGACATAAAACAAGGGGTCCATCAGAGGTGCATATTGTTGCCTTACTTATTTAACTGGTATACTGAAAATATAATGAGGAATGTTAGAGAAGATGTAGACAAAGAATATTACGATGCCATAACAATTGGAGGTTATGAAATACCTGGGATTAGATATGCTGATGACACAGTATTACTGTCCACAACACAAAAATAAATGGAAAAACTAATTATGTCAGTCTGTAAGAATAGTGAAGAGCAAAATCTCTATCTTAATGCGAAGAAAACTAAATTGATGATAACTGACAAAACAAATAAGGCAGTTGATATATGTATCAATGAGGAAAATTGGAAGAAGTGGAGAGTTTTGAATATCTTGGATCACTGCTAACTAATAATGGAGATACAATGAGGGAAATTTAAAGGAGGACATCTATCGCTCTTCAGAAAGTAAAAAACAATTAAAGAAGCTGTGGAGAGGAACAGGCAGAACCAGACAAAATAAGATTTTTAAGGTCATGCATCTTTCCTATTGCAACGTATGCCTGTGAGACCTAGACACTTAACAAAACAGCTGAGAAACACATAAATGTCTTTGAATGTAAATGCTACAGAAGAGTTCTTCAAATATCATGGGCAAAAAAAAAAAGAAGGAACAAACATATCCATACTACAAGAACTTAATATTGAAGAAAGCTGGCTATTAAAGAGTATTAAACAAAGAAAACTTAAATATTTTGAACATATTAAACATCATGATAATTTAAAGAACACTGTCTTGGAAGAGTACATAGTAGGAAAAAGAAAGAGAGGAAGACCAGGGCGAAGATGGCAGCAAGACATTGTTGATAATCTGCAAATGGATGCATCAGCAGCAGGCCATCTTGCTCACAACCAAGAGGGGTACAGGAGAGCTGTTGGGGAGACAGTTCTGCAAGTGACACACAAATGACTGACTGACTGTGTTAATTTTATGTAAAAATTTACGTGTATTTAATGTTACAATATGTTGTTAGCAGCTGGCAAATAGATTATAGGATCTACATAATCATACAGTCATTACTTCTATCAAAAGAAATACAAGAATTAAGGATATAAAAAATATCTTTAGAAAATTCATTTCTCTGTGTGTAACATGTCCCCTATTCATTCAGACTGACAGATAGACGGACGGACGGACAGACAGATAGATAGATAGACAGACACTGGCACAGAGCAGCCTCACTTTCCACCCCCTCCTGATCTGCCAGCATGTGACCACTTGGTCTCCACCTCTGTTGTAAGTCCTGTTGCTGTTTCATGTTCCACCGTGATCTCAAATGTCCCCAAACCTGATGACAGAAGTAATAGTGTCAAGATCTTTCAATATAACAAGATCATCAGATGTGACGCTCACCCCAACTATCATAAAATGTGAACAATCATGCTTTCCATACATCCCAATGCTGCATTTTTTTCAATTATTTCTGTTTCTCTATCACACCACTAAACCAGACCTCGTGTAGGTCTTCCTCTGTCTCTATCCCATTTATATGTCTCACTGCTGCCCTGTTTTCAAGTGTTTCCCTTCCCACCACATGCCAAGCTAATGTTAACTGTCTTCTAAGGTATGAGCAAATGTTCCGACGGCACTAAATAAATGATAGCCAGGTGTGATGGTGCCCTCCTGACAGTGACAGTACTGAAGACAGGATAGAAAGAAAATGAAAGTTGCCTCAGAATGACAAAACTAAAAAAGAGTATGAAGATACTCTGCGCTGACAGTGACGTGAAGAATTTGCTTACTTTATGAAAGAATCCTTTGCCGGTGCTCCAGATATGGTCGTTTATAATAGAGAAATGACTCACCGGGCTTCAGAGAGAACAGAAACAACACACAACCAGGTACTTTTACAAGTATCATTGTTTAGAGAAATAACATGCTGCCTGCTCAACAAACATCACTTGTTTTCTGTGTTCATGTCATCCCTTCAACAAACATCACTCACTTTCTATGTTGAGAAGCTGCCCACTCAACAAACATCACTCATTTTCTATGCTGAGAAGCTGCCCACTCAACAAACTTCACTCATTTTCTATGTTGAGAAGCTGCCCACTCAACAAACATCACTCACTGTCTATGTTGAGAAGCTGCCCACTCAACAAACATCACTCACTTTCTATGTTGAGAAGCTGCCCACTCAACAAACATCACTCATTTTCTATGTTGAGAAGCTGCCCACTTAACAAACATCACCCACTTTCTATGCTGAGAAGCTGCCCACTCAACAAATATCACTCACTATGTTGAGAAGCTGCCCACTCAACAAACATCACTCATTTTCTATGCTGAGAAGCTGCCCACTTAACAAACATCACTCATTTTCTACGCTGAGAAGCTGCTCACTCAACAAACATCACTCATTTTCTATGCTGAGAAGCTGCCCACTCAACAAACATTCACTCACTTTCTATGCTGAGAAGCTGCCCACTCAACAAACACCACTCATTTTCTATGTTGAGAAGCTGCCCACTCAACAAACATCACTCACTTTCTATGCTGAGAAGCTGCCCACTCAACAAACATCACTCACTTTCTATGTTGAGAAGCTGCCCACTCAACAAACATCACTCACTTTCTATGTTGAGAAGCTGCCCACTCAACAAACATCACTCACTTTCTATGCTGAGAAGCTGCCCACTCAACAAACATCACTCATTTTCTATGTTGAGAAGCTGCCCACTCAACAAACATCACTCACTTTCTATGTTGAGAAGCTGCCCACTCAACAAACATCACTCATTTTCTATGCTGAGAAGCTGCCCACTCATCAAACATCATTCACTTTCTATGTTGAGAAGCTGCCCACTCAACAAACATCACTCACTTTCTATGTTGAGAAGCTGCTCTGTCTCACTAACTTCATCAGTCTCATCCAGCAGAGGAAACTGGATCTCTGTTCTTGGCTCTTCTTTGATCCTACAACACACAGGAAAATTGGGATCTACATTACAGCACTACAAAGGCTTACAGCCACAATCAGCCATGGAGGTAGAATCTTCTTGTGGGGCATGGCCAAAGATCAGTTTTTTTTTGTTGCTTTCTCCTAAACTTTGAACGGTTTATAAAGCATGTTTGTCAAAGAAAATGATGTTTGAGTAACAAAGGATTAATTTTTTCATAAGTTTCTATTATTTGTTGATGGTTCTAAATAAATCTTGAAATGAGAGCAAAGATGACAATATAATGATGACTAATTATCAGAGCCAGCAAAACCAAAGCCAGTCAAGACTCTGATTTTTTGGTGAGGTTTTAGCAGCTGGTCACTGTGCTTTTCTATGACAAACTAACACTGAGCTTTTCTATGACAAACTAACACTGAGCTTTTCTATGACAAACTAACACTGAGCTTTTCTATGACAAACTAACACTGAGCTTTTCTATGACAAACTAACACTGAGCTTTTCTATGACAAACTAACACTGAGCTTTTCTATGACAAGCTAACAATGAGTTCCCTGCAGTTTCTATGGTTGGGGAATTTGCTCAGAAGTGTCCATGTTTGAGGTTCAACAAAGTCACTGTTTATACTCTCCTTCCAATACCCCACTATCATCATATCAACATTATTCCATTACCATCATATCAACAATACCCCACTACCAACATATCAACAATACCCCACTATCATCATATCAACATTATTCCATTACCATCATATCAACAATACACAACTATCATCATATCAACATTATTCCGTTACCATCATATCAACAATACCCCACTATCATCATATCAACAATACCCCACTATCATCATATCAACAATACCCCACTATCATCATATCAACAATACCCCACTATCATCATATCAACAATACCCCACTACCATCATATCAACAATACCCCAATACCATCATATCAACAATACTCCACTATCATCATATCAACAATACCCCACTATCATCATATCAACAATGGAGAACAGAAGCTCATTCCAGGGTGTGCGTCAAGGCCAGAAGTGTGGTTGTGGAGTCAGCGTATCAGTGTCACTGCCAGAAGTGTGGTTGTGGAGTCAGCGTATCAGTGTCACTGCCAGAAGTTTGGTTGTAGAGTCAATGTGTCAGTGTGGTAGCTGGCAGTGTGGCTGTGGAGTCAGTTTATCAGTGTTACATCCAATAGTGTGGATGTGGAGTCAGCTTATCAGTGTTACATCCAGTAGTGTGGATGTGGAGTCAGCTTATCAGTGTTACATCCAGTAGTGTGGATGTGGAGTCAGCTTATCAGTGTTACATCCAGTAGTGTGGATACAGGGTCAAGACTTTAGGTATTATTTGTTAGTGGAATATGAGTTAGTCACAGAGAGTAAGTTACTTCTGCTGGGAAATACTCTTACCACATGTCACACACAATGCACTATAATGAATGTAATAAAGGTTTATATAGCTCAGCTACAAGCCTCATAAAATTCTATTCATTCCAGTTATGTTTTTTTTTGTGACAAAAATGTAGACTTCAGCTGTTGTAACAACTGATACCAGCAAGTTGATATCTAAAGAAAGTTAACTCTTAATCCATTGATAAGTTGAAATGTACTTAACACCTAATCTGCTACTTGCAGTTTAAAATAAAAAATGTAAGTAAATATAGTTATATGGTCTATTCTTCAAAGGAGAATTTGCAGTTTTAAACTAGCATGTGATAAAAATAAGCAACATGTCATTTGGTGGGACAAATGAAGAAAGCACAATTAATTCTACCACCATCCCCATCCAGGACTGTCCTGGCTTACAGCTGTGCTACTACAAACTCTGTGGGGTTCTATGTTTGTAATGGCTTACAGCTGTGCTACTACAAACTCTGTGGGGTTCTATGTTTGTAATGGCTTACAGCTGTGCTACTACAAACTCTGTGGGGTTCTATGTTTGTAATGGCTTACAGCTGTGCTACTACAAACTCTGTGGGGTTCTATGTTTGTAATGGCTTACAGCTGTGCTACTACAAACTCTGTGGGGTTCTATGTTTGTAATGGCTTACAGCTGTGCTATTACAAACTCTGTAGGGTTCTATGTTTGTAATGGCTTACAGCTGTGCTACTACAAACTCTGTAGGGTTCTATGTTTGTAATGGCTTACAGCTGTGCTACTACAAACTCTGTGGGGTTCTATGTTTCGGTACCATTTGCACTCATTTGCATGTCCCTTGTGGAACTTTGCTTCCCTAGCAGTTCTCCTGTAGGCCTCTCAGTTGTGAGCAAGATGGTCTGCTGCTGATGCATCCACTTGCAAATCATCAACTATGTCTTGCAGCCATCTTCGCTTTGGTCTTCCTCTCTTTCATTTTCCCATTATGTACCCTTCCAAGATGGTCCTCTCTATACTATCATGATGTTTAATGTGTCCAAAATATTCAAGTTTTCTCTCTTTAATCCTCTTTACTAGCCAGCCTTCTTCAATATTAAGCTCTTGTAGTATGGATATATTTGTTCTTTTTGGTGTCCATGATATCTGAAGAACTCTTCAGTAGCATTTACATTCAAAGGCATTTATATGTTTCTCAGCTGTTTTGTTAGGTGTCCAGGTCTCACAGGCATATGTTGCAATAGGAAAGATGCATGACCTTAAAAATCTTATTTTTGTGGTTCTGTTTATTCCTCTCCACAGCTTCTTTAATTGTTTTGCTTTCTGAAGAGCGATAGATGTCCTCCTTTTAATTTCCCTCATTGTATCTCCATTATTAGTTAGTAAAGATCCAAAATATTCAAAACTCTCCACTTCTTCCAATTTTTCCTCATTGATACATATTTCAGCTGCTTGTTTTGACAGTTGTCATCAGTTTAGTTTTCTTCGCATTAAGATAGAGGTTTTGCTCTTCGCTGCTCTTACGGACTGACATAATTAGTTTTTCCATTCCTTTTTGTGTTGTGGACAGTAACACTGTGCCATCAGCATATCTAATCTCTGGTATTTGTTTTATGTCAAACCAACTTGTTGTTTCACCATTTATTCTTACTGCTGCTTGTTGGTCTAGATACACCAGTGATGTTAATTGTATCAAATGTGTTGGAAATCCCGTTTTTTCCATTATTTCCCGAAGTTTCTGGTGTTGTACACAGTCAAATGCCTGTGAGTAGTCTATAAAAGATAAATATAAATTCACATTAAGCTCTCTGCATATGGTACCATGAATTCTAAAAAAGCTGTCGTAGCGCAAGCTTGTTCTAAGACAGAGAAGTCAATCACCTGATAACATGCAAGGTGTCCCTGCTACCTGGAGACAGTGCAGACTGTTTGGCTGCAGCAGGAGGCTGTTTACTGAGAGCGCTGTACTCAAGCATGAGGAGCTGGCACTGACGTTTTACCTTGTCATAGTAGGCCAGCACCCGGTCTCTGTAGAAGTCATGCAAAGTAGTCACGCTCCCCATTCCCATCTCATGGAACACACGCTCTACCACATCCTAGCACCATAAAATGGAGGAAAACAGAAAATGAATATACATGGCTTAAAGGAAAGAAAGGAAAACATTACGCATGATAAGACAAAAAAAGCTAGGAGAAAAAAAATTACAAAAATGAGAAAGAGACAACCACATCAAATATATGATGGAGGACACCAGAGCAAAGAAAGCATAAAAATAAGAAAAAGACCAATTATATCAGATATATAAGGGAGGAGACCAGAGCAAAGAAAGCATAAAAATAAGAAAAAGACCAATTATATCAAATATATAAGGGAGGAGACCAGAGCAAAGAATGCATAAAAATAAGAAAAAGAGAATTATATCAGATATATAAGGGAGGAGACCAGAGCAAAAGAATGCATAAAAATAAGAAAAAGAGCAATTATATCAGATATATAAGGGAGGAGAGCACGGCAAAAGAATGCATAAAAATAAGAAAAAGACAACATCAAATATACTGTTCAAAAAAATAAACGCAACAAATATGATGTGATTTAAACTGAAATTTGCTTATCAGACAAGACCAAATTGCCTGAAACATCCACTTGGACATCAACTTCATGTGCTGACCTGAATTGTACTCAGCAGATGATTCATGAGCACAGAAAAGCGACACTAGTCAAAACAGCGTTTTTGACAATAACTCATGATAGGTTCACAAGAATCCTGCTAAACTTACTGAACACAAAACTCACTGACCATGTTATTGAATGCCTATAGAAGATTGACACTCCTCAAATCAATTCATTTGAAAATTCAATGTGCAATTATAGCTTATCTCACTACAGAACAACGGCTTATCATCACTGGACGTTTACAGACTGGACAGTCACAAAACATAATAGCCAGACAAAAATTTAATGTGGTGAGAAGAACTATTAGTAGCCTTTGGGGATGATTTCAAGAAACTGGCTCAGGTGCAGACCTGCTGTGCAGCGGAAGACCCATAGTCACAACTCCTGCCGAAGAATGCTTCATATGGCTGCGTCACCTCAGGAATTGATGTGCATCTGCGTCCTCAACAATCCAGTAAATGACAGCAGCTTGTTGAATTTCAGATCAAACGGCCAGGAACCAGCTGCATGACGCTGGCCTTTGGGCCAGAAAACTCCACAGAGGTCCTGTTCGTATGGACTGGCATCACCAGAACCGACTGCAGTTGGCGAACCAGCATCATCAATGGACCAATGTAAATGATTGGAGAAGGGTTTGGTTTAGTGATGAATCATTCTTTCTGCTCCAGCAACATGACAGATGTAGAAGAGTTCATTGCAAACTCCATGAGCGCTACATCCAGAACTGTGTGGATGAAGCTCCTCCACATGGTGGTGGAGGTGCACTGGTGTGGGGGATGATCAACTTCAGGGGAAAAAGTGACATGGTGCAAATTGAAGGATGCCTGAATGCCCAACAATATGTCGCTGAAATTCTTCGTATTCACGTCCTTCCACTACTGGCTACACCAGGGTTGATTTTTCAGCAGGATAATGCTCGACCTCATGTGGCACAACTCACCAGCCAGTTTCTCACTGACAACAACGTCCAGACCATTTCGTGGCCATCCATATCATCAGACATGAACCCAACAGAACACTTATGGAATGAACTCATCAGACAAGTCAGACAGCAAGACGTGGCGCCAACCAATCTCCGACAGTTGTCTCTTGCACTGCGGGAAGAGCGGGCTGCCATCCCACAACAACAGATCCAATGGCTAATCAGATCCATGTCAAGGAGATGTCATTCTCTGATACAGGCCAGAGGAACCCATATATCTTACTGAAACGGGGCCTAAGTCACAAAGAATAAAAGCCCAAACCAATTTTAATGAACATCATTTCACTGTTAAAGTCTTAAAGTTCTTCATGCCACGACTGAAACATTAATTCCATAAAATAAAATTTTGATACAAGTTTGAAATGTGGTGTGCATTACGAATACAGAAGTGTTGTGTTTCTTTTTTTGAACAGTATAGGTCATGGAGGAGAGCAGGGCAAAGAATGCATAAAAATAAGAAAAAAGAAACTATATCTATACATATAAAAATGAACGTGTGTATGTATGTTAGAGCATCACGCTGGAACGCCTGGAGCAATTTCAACCAAACTTGGTACACGTATGACTTACAATCTGTAAACTGCACCGTGGGTGTTAGATCATCCCTATGACCCCTAAGGGGGCCTGGGTGGTTGGGGTGGGAACAAAGCTGAACGATGCAAACAATACCCCTACTGAATGATGGGAAGTAACTCCCGTGATATTTATGCCTGCTGTGGATTGTCGGCTGTGACTGACAAAAGTCATTCATTCATTCATTTGCATGTCCCTTGTGGAACTTTGCCTCCCAAACAGCACTCCTGTAGGCCTCTCGGTTGTGAGCAAGATGACATGCTGCTGCTGCATCCATTTGCAGATCGTCAACGACGTCTTGCAGCCATCTTCGTTTTGGTCTTCCTCTTTTTCTTTTTCCCCGTTATGTATCCTTCCAATACGGTCTTCTCTAAATTATCATGACGTTTAATGTGTCCAAAATATTTAAGTTTTCTCTCTTTAATCCTCTTTACTAGCCAGCCTTCTTCAATATTAAGCTCTTGTAGTATAGATATATTTGTTCTTTTTTGTGTCCATGATATTTGGAGAACTCTTCTGTAGCATTTACATTCAAAGGCATTTATGTGTTTCTCAGCTGCTTTACAAAACAAAAGTCAGCGCACACAAATCAATGACGTTATATCTGCTGAGAGGCTGAACCACTGGCACTGATAACGAGAAACATGATACACGGAGCAGATTTCTGATTCACAAAAGACACCCTACTGTTGATCACCTCAGCATACATTTAGAAAATGG
The DNA here is from genome assembly GCA_009760885.1 of Achatina immaculata. Classification (NCBI taxonomy): domain Eukaryota; kingdom Metazoa; phylum Mollusca; class Gastropoda; order Stylommatophora; family Achatinidae; genus Lissachatina; species Lissachatina immaculata. The sequence goes on from CM019698.1 coordinate 5,511,263, forward strand.
TCAGAGTGATTATATCATAACAAAGAGCACCCATACAGTGGTTGATACTATGTGGGGGGGGGATCTTCTAGAAGGTTGTGGATATGACTGCGGTCTTGGACTCATGATGTTTGAGAAACTTACAGCACCGACCCGAATCTTAGATGGTAGTTTATAAGGTAAGCTAATTCGGCAAGTCTTCCAGTTTATCATCTGACAGGGAATGTGACAGTATCCTGTTGTTCTTTTAGTTGATGGTCTCTTTTTTGTTTTAATTATATTTGTAAAAATAAATTTTAACTTTGTTTTCTCCTTATGTTTATATTAGCTTTGCATTGTAATCTATAGCAGATTTCATTGCTCTGTGATAGTGTGCCATTTTCTTATTTTTTCAAATTAGCTTTCCAACTTAGGGAGAGAGAGAGAGGAAGAGGGAGAGAGAGGGTAAGAGGAGAGAGAGAGAGGGAGGAGAAAGAGAGAGTGAGAGAAGGAGAGAAAGACAGAGGGGGAGAGAGAGATAGGGACACAGAGAGAGAGGGAGAGAGATAGATTTGAGATCGCCATGTTTCTCCCACAGACAACCTTATGTTGCTTGCTCAAGGGTGGGTTCGCCCAAGAATTTATTTATTCTTGCTCCTGGAGGTGAAACTAAAAATGTTGTTTATAATCAAACCATCTAGACCCTGTAGAACCAACTAGAAGGTTGTGGAAATGAAAAGAACATTGTAGAACCTTCTAGAAGATCATAGAACTGAACAGACCTCTGTAGAACCTTCTAGAAGGCTATGGAAAGGAATAGAATGTTGCAGAACCATCTGGAAGGTTGTGGAAATGAACAGAACTTTCATGACTGGGTTAAATAAATACTTGGACAACATCAGGTACTCAGCTAGTCTGATATATAAGGGAAGAGAGCAGGTCAAAGAATGTATAAAAATAAGAAAAAGACAACTATATCAGATATATAATGGAGATGAGTACGTCAAAGAATGCATAAAAATAAGAAAAAGACAATTATATCAGATATATAATGGAGATGAGTACGTCAAAGAATGCATAAAAATAAGAAAAATACAATTATATCAGATATATAATGGAGATGAGTACGTCAAAGAATGCATAAAAATAAGAAAAATACAGTTATATCAGATATATAATAGAGGAGAGTAGGTCAAAGAATACATAAAAATAAGAAAAAGACAATTATATCAGATATATAATAGAGGAGAGTAGGTCAAAGAATACATAAAAATAAGAAAAAGACAACTATATCAAATATATAATAGAGGAGAGTAGGTCAAAAGAATACATAAAAATATGAAAAAGACAGTTATATCAGATATACAAGGTCCAGCAATTAAGTAATGAGACTGATTTTATTATGACCAAGACAAAAATGACATCTATGAATCAAAGCTTGGAATCCAAAGAGGCAACCTTCATCTATGATCTGGCAACTTTTTATCGCTGCCCAATAAGCAGACAACATTTTGTTGACCTAGTGAGAGGCGCATGGAGCAAAAAGCTAACATTATTTCAAAAGTGGTGTGGAAATGATTACAAATGCAACTAGACATGGATGCCCAATTTCTGTTCATAATGAGGAAGTCATTGCAAAAGTCAGAGAACGGAAACAAGAAGATCGTTGTTTGACTGTGAGGATGATGGCAGATGAATTTGGTGTTAACCGAGAGGCCATTCATAAAATTTTAGTGGAAGATTTGGGCAAGAAAAAAGTTGCCTGCTGGTTTCTACCACATTCATTGTCTGATGAAGAAAAACATCAGCATGTTGAGTACGCAAAAGACATCATCAAAACGTGCTGCAGAAATATACATTTCTTAAATTTTATTGTTGCAAAGGATGAAACATGGATTTTCTGCTATGATCCCGTAACTAAATGCCAATGTGCTCAGTGGAATTCATCATCATCATCAAAAGGCAACAAAAATTCGTCTTCAAAAGTCGAAAGTGAAGACAATGTTGGTGTGCTTCTACGACAGAAAAGGAGTTATTCACAAAGAATTTATTCCAGAGGGACAGACTGTCACTGCCAAAGTTTATTTAAGTACTTTTAAATGCCTACTGAAACGGATTCTCCGAGTCCGACCCGAATACTCAACACCTGGCAGTTTTTTCCCTTCTTCATGATAATGCACCAGCTCACCGGGCAGTAGTTGTACAGGAATTTTTGGCCCAAAAACAAGTGTGTATTCTCAACCATCCACCCTGTTCCCCAGATTTGTCTCCCTGCGATTATTTTCCATTCTGAAAATTAAAGTTACCATTGAAAGGAAGCTTCTTTGATGATACTGATGACATCCAAAGGGCCGAAACATCGAGTTTAAGGACCATACCAACAGAATAACTGCAGAGGTCATTCCAGTGTTTGTTAGATCGTGCCACTCACTGAATCAATGCACAAAGGGCTTACTTTGAATAAAATACTGGTTATATCTTCAGCTGTTGCTTATTTTATTTTTTATGTAACTAGTCTCATTACTTAATTGTTGGACGTTGTATGATAGAGGAGATGAGGACAAAGAAAGCATAAAAGTGAGAAAAAAGACAACTATATCTGACATATGATGGAGGAGAGGAGGACAAAGAAAGCATAAAAGTGAGAAAAAATACAACTATATCTGACACATGATGGAGGAGAGGAGGACAAAGAAAGCATAAAAGTGAGAAAAAAGACAACTATATCTGACACATAATGAAGGTTACTTACAGGAAACCCATCAGGTCCATTTAGTCCTTGCCTGTCAGTGGCCTGACCCAAGTGCTGAGTAAACTGGATCAGGAACTCTTGACATACATCAGTCAGCGTCTCTAGTACAGATTCCTGAGTAGCTGAAGATATTGTTTCACTGTTAGCTAAGAAACTGCTGGTTAAGAAAGATTAAGATATTATTACACTGCTTATCTCACTGGCTCACTCCTTTAGCTCACATCTGTTAGTACACATATCCATGGGACAGTTCTGATGACATAGGTCTGTGTGGGACAAGTCTGCTGGCATAGGTCTGTGTGAGGCAAGTCTGATGACATAGGTCTGTGTGAGGCAAGTCTGATATCACAGGTCTGTGTGAGGCAAGTCTGATATCACAGGTCTGTGTGAGGCAAGTCTGATGACATAGGTCTGTGTGGAAAAAGTCTGATGACATATAATGGACAAGTCTGATGACATAAATCTGTGTGGAACAAGTCTGATGACACATAATGGACAAGTCTGATGGAAAAGATCTGTGTGCAACAAGTCTGATGACACATAATGGACAAGTCTGATGACACAGGTTTGTATGGGACAAGTCTGATGACAGGATCACATGAAAAATTCTTATGGCATTGAGACCTGTCAGGCAGGTTTGCTGGCATAAATCTGTGTGGTCCCGGTTTGATGACATAAATCTGTGTGGTCCAGGTTTGCTGACATAAATCTGTGTGGTCCCAGTTTGCTGACACAAATCTGTGTGGTCCAGGTTTGCTGACATAAATCTGTGTGGTCCAGGTTTGCTGACATAAATCTGTGTGGTCCAGGTTTGCTGACATAAATCTGTGTGGTCCAGATTTGCTAGCATAAATCTGTGTGGTCCAGGTCTACTGGCATAAATCTGTGTGGTCCAGGTGGCAACTTTTAACACCTTGAACCATCTAAAAGGCGTGTAAAATATTTGTTTAAAAAATGAACTTGTCTCATGATTTTGTTCTATGACCACATGCTCATTATTCAAAATGTCATGAATGATAAAAAATAGACATTGTTCATTCCTCGTAAAAATAGTTGTGAAATTTTAACAGCAAAAACTGTCTGAATGTAACAGGAATACAGTTATACTGAAGCAACAGTAACAAAAAAGATGAAGATACTAAGTCTGATAGCCATGAAGATCAAACAAAGTACAGATTACAATGCATTACTAACATCTTCCCTAACTTCTTGTGGAGCACATGGTCAAACTTTCATCCACTGAGACCTGTCCTTGATCAGTCATTTCAGTTCTTTCTTGGTTATTTTCTTCTTTCATTTCCTACTCATTGTCACTTCCTTAAATCTCTCAAAAAAAGGAGATGTAATAAAGCAGTTGCACAGTGCTATTTCTTTCTATATCTTCTATTTTATTACTAATGCCAGCTTCTAGTACTAAGAGATTTGAAGGATCCTACTTAAGCACCATCTTCAAAGTCCCTTAAGAGACTGTGCTTTCCTACATTAGTCTTCTACTTTTTACAGACTCAAACTTAAGAGACTGTGCTTTCCTACATTAGTCTTCTACTTTTTACAGACTCAAACTTAAGAGACTGTGCTTTCCTACATTAGTCTTCTACTTTTTACAGACTCAAACTTAAGAGACTGTGCTTTCCTACATTAGTCTTCCACTTTTTACAGACTCAAACTTAAGAGACTGTGCTTTCCTACATTAGTCTTCTACTTTTTACAGACTCAAACTTAAGAGACTGTGCTTTCCTACATTAGTCTTCCACTTTTTACAGACTCAAACTTAAGAGACTGTGCTTTCCTACATTAGTCTTCCACTTTTTACAGACTCAAACTTAAGAGACTGTGCTTTCCTACATTAGTCTTCCACTTTTTACAGACTCAAACTTAAGAGACTGTGCTTTCCTACATTAGTCTTCCACTTTTTACAGACTCAAACTTAAGAGACTGTGCTTTCCTACATTATCTTCCACTTTTTATAGACTCAAACTTAGGAGACTGTGCTTTCCTACATTAGTCTTCCACTTTTTACAGACTCAAACTGCTTGGATATGAAATTCACCATATGGAAGCCCAGTTGTGTATACCAAAGGTCTTCATACAAAACTCTTTGGTTGTCTATTCTGCAGCTGTTAATTCTGCTATGCTGACCTATTTATGTTACCCTTGTTAGCAAAGTGTCTGATGTTACCTAAATTCAAAGAGTAAATTAAATTTCTGGATTGCCAGCATACAAACATTAAGCTCCAAAGCAAACATATTTTTGGAACTGACTGACCTGCCACATAAGATTATCGTAAGATCACAAAATAAAATCATGCTTAACTCTTTCCGTGCCAGTGGTAAAATTTTCGATCCTTCCGCTTTCCCCGTTGTGTGCCAATGGTCGGAATTTCGATCGTGGTTTGTTTCAATAAAAGAACCGGTGTAACATTTAGATTGTACATATTTCGTCCACGTTTCCAGTGACACTTTTCAAAATGGTGAAAGAGTCCTTAGATACGAGCGATGCCGAGCGAGAAAAAGGAAGAGAAACATGGAAAAATTTCAATTTTTGATGATGTAGATAGGGGTATGGACATGGCCTGTGACCACCCCACTGCTCTTGAATGTATCCCAAGTAGATCTAGACATATTAGACAACTGGAGAAGTAGTTAGGAGGTTATTTCAGACATAAATTTAGCGAGAATGCAACACAGAATCACAATACGAGATCGACAAGTAGATCTAGACATCTCAGATGGTAAGTAGTGTAGATCTAGACCTAGCCGATGGTGAGCTGGGCACAATCATTGTCTAAAAACATCACATTACTTCTTTTTTCCTAAAAAACTCTACATTTATGAAATTTTCATACATTTAGTTATACTTTGAAACATAATAAGTACACGAAAGTACATGTAAATACTGTTTTCCATTCCATTTTACAACTATACCCCCTAACATATCAAGACCCGCGCTTTTACTCTGGCAAGTAACTGAACATCCGCTTTTCTTCCTATGGCACGGGAAGAGTTAAAGCATGACAAGACACATGCAGAAAACAAGTTACTGTCAAAAGACAAGTGGGCACATATGGCTGCTGTGGATCTCCTCAAAAGTCTTCTACATGTCACTTCATCAATTGGAGATGGAGCAGTGCCAATACCTTTCACAAAGTCACTGAAAAAAAAAAGTCACCAAGACTGACAAAAAATAACCAAAAAAACCTACTAGCTGTGACTGATAGTAAGTTACTAAAACCACTAGCTGGCACTCTGAATGAAAATAAATGCCTTTGAATGTAAATGCTACAGAAGATTTCTTCAAATATCATGGGCACAAAAAAGAAAAAATATATCCATACTGCAAGAACTTAATATTGAAGAAGGCTAGTTAGTAAAGAGGATTAAAGAGAGAAAAGTTAAATATTTTGGACACATTAAACGTTATGATAATTTAGTGAAGACCATCTTGGAAGGGTACATAATGGAGAAAAGAAAGAGAGGCAGACGAAGGCGAAGATGGCTGCAAGACATCATTGATGATCGGCAAATGGATGCATCAGCAGCAGGGCATCTTGCTTACAACTGAGAGGCCTACAGGAGAGCTGTTAAGGAGGCAAAGTTCTGCAAGGGACATGCAAATGACTGACTGACTGACTAGCTGTGACTGATGATGAGTTACTAAAACCACTAGCTGTGACTGATGATGAGTTACTAAAACCACTAGCTGTGACTGATGAGTTACTAAAACCACTAGCTGTGACTGATGGTAACTTACAAAAACCACTAGCTGTGAGTGACAGAAACTTACTAAATCCACTAGCTGTGACTGATAGAAACTTACTAAATCCACTAGCTGTGACTGATGGTAAGTTACTAAAACCACTAGCTGTGACTGATGGTAAGTTACTTAAACCACTAGCTGTGACTGATGGTAAGCTACTGAAACTACTAGCTGTGACTGATGGTAAGTTACTAAAACCACTAGATGTGACTGATGGTAAGTTACTAAAACCACTAGATGTGACTGATGGTAAGTTACTAAAATCATTAGATGTGACTGATGATGGTAACTTACTAAAACCACTAGCTGTGACTGATGATAACTTACTAAATCCACTAGCTGTGACTGGTGGCAACTTATTAAAACCACTAGCTGTGACTGATGGTAAGTTACTAAAGCCACTAGCTGTGATTAAAAGTAACTTACTAAAACCACTAACTGTGACTGATGGTAAGTTACTAAAGCCACTAGCTGTGATTAAAAGTAACTTACTAAAACCACTAACTGTGACTGATGGTAAGTTACTAAAGCCACTAGCTGTGATTAAAAGTAACTTACTAAAACCATTAACTGTGACTGATGGTAAGCTACTGAAACCACTAGCTGTGACTGATGGTAAGCTACTGAAACCACTAGCTGTGACTGATGGTAAGTTACTACAACTAATGCCTTAAAAACACATATGTTACCAAGTTTATAGAATGAATGAATATCACAAAATTCATACAGTTAAAAACACATAAAAGCTATGAAATTTATACAACATAAACATTTTTCAGTGAGGAAAAACTGGAAGAAGTGGAGAGTTTTGAATATCTTGGATCACTACTAACTAATAATGGAGATACAATGAGGGAAATTAAAAGGAGGACATCTATTGCTCTTCAGAAAGTAAAACAAATAAAGAATCTGTGGAGAGGAGCAGACAGAACCACAAAAATAAGATTTTTAAGGGCATGCATCTTTCCCATCGCAACATATGCCTGTGAGACCTGGACACTTAACAAAACAGCTGAGAAGCACATAAATGCCTTTGAATGTAAATGCTATAGAAGAGTTCTCCAAATATCGTGGACACAAAAAAGAACAAATATATCTATACTACAAGAGCTTAATATTGAAGAAGGCTGGCTAGTAAAGAGGATTAAAGAGAGAAAACTTAAATATTTTGGCCACATTAAACGTCATGATAATTTAGAGAAGACCGTATTGGAAGGATACATAATGGGAAAAAGAAAAAGAGGATGACCGAAACGAAGATGGCTGCAAGACATCGTTGATGATCTGGAAATGGATGCAGCAGCAGCAGGCCATCTTGCTCACAACCGAGAGGCCTACAGGAGTGCTGTTTGGGAGGCAAAGTTCCGCAAGGGACATGCAAAGGAATGAATGAATGAAACATTTAAAAGCACCAGTTTATAAAACAAAAAACGTAATGAAAGTAACCAAATTTATCATCTAAGCAACTACATAGGAAAGTCATCAAATTAATACAAAATACTCGTGAAAGTCACCAATTTACACAATTAAAAAAAATTACATATGAAAGTCAACAAATTTATAGAACAGAAAGCATATGAAAGTCAAACTTATAGAACAGAACACATATGAAGGTCAACAAACTTATAGAACAGAACACATATGAAGGTCAACAAATTTATAAACACAGCACATATGAAAGTCAACAAATTTATAGAACAGAATGCATATGAAAGTCAACAAATTTATAAAAACAGCACATATGAAAGTCAACAAATTTATAGAACAGAATACATATGAAAGTCAACAAATTTATAAACACAGCACATATGAAAGTCAACAAATTTATAAACAGAACACATATGAAAGCCAACAAATTTATAGAACAAAACACACATTAAATTCAAAAATTTATAAAACACAACACATATTAAGGTCAGGAAAGTTATAAAACAGAACACATATGAAATTTAGAGTATTTATATCTCAGAAACCACATTGTGTTATTGATAAAAACAGCCTTGACGGTCAGGCTATGTTATGAAATCTGGGACTGTAAACAATAGCTCTACCTCTGATAGTCATCCTCGGTGAAGTACTTCTGCTGAGACCTGTCTCTCATTGGTGGGCCTTCGAACTCTGGCACTGGACCAACAGCTACAGTCACATATTCACCATCTGATTTCTCAAGTTTTGAAGAAACAAAGGGCAGAAAAATCCAACAATACAAAATAAAACTCAACTCCAACATAATCAAAACAGATTATAACAACAATAAAACCAACAAACAAGAAAACATGTAATCACACAAGAATAAATTGTAAAACAATATATAACACAAATATGGAATGATCAAATGTGTGATTACAATGTTTTGCTTTTTTGGTTGTTTTTTTTTGTCCAGGAAAGAAATGACTGAAAAATTTTCTTCTTTTCATAATTTTTTTTCCCTTTCAGATCTTAGATTTATTACATTATAATAAACACATCAAAGTTACTTTACAGAGCAAAACTTCCAACCATCACAGTGTCAGATGAAGACAATAACTTCCAACTATCACAGTGCCAGATGAAGACAATAACTTCCAACTATCACAGTACTAGATAAAGACAATTATTTCTCTTCTTTTCTGTGAAAAAATGTCAATAAATTGCTCATCTCTAACCTCAAACCCCACTCTCTCCAAGCCCACCCTTTCCCACAAGTTAAAAATTCAGCTAAGATGTTCTCTTTATCATTTTGTTCTTGTAAAAATGTATAAAAATCCCAAAACAAGCTATCAATTGGAACATAACAGGCCGAAGAAAAAGAGGCAGACCGCGTGAAACTCTGAAGAGGACACTGTTTAGAGAGCCCAAATTAACAGGAATAAAATCCATTGATGAGGTTGAAAGACTCGCCGAAGACAGGAAAAATTGGCGAACTACTTTGCGAGCCCTATGTGACGTTTAATGGCACGGGAAAGATATAAGACAAGAAAAATGTATAAAAGGCCCCCAGGTCTCTTAATCAACTTCAAAATGATAATAATCTTACTACATCTTGTTGCTGCAGTGTGGATATTGCTGTTTGCACCCTTTTAATATGCTGAATTAGACGGATTGTGTGGATGACAACTGGGTCCATCTGGAAATGTTCACTTGGCAGAACCCTGGACAGAAAAGAAAAGATTCTGCTGTGGAATTTACAGCTTTCAATAATCTCAAGAATCTTCACTCAAATGTGATCATTCACAATTTAGAATGAAACTAACATATATTTCACCTTTTACATGCATCTCACTCTGCATATCACTTGGCATAAAGTTCACCAGTATCTCATTATTACAGTGTATACCATGATATGAAGCTCATCACCCTTACATGACTAAGTATAAAGCTCATAAGCATTTCATTCTTACAATATTGTATTTAGCCCAGGGATTCCCAAATGGTGTGCTATGGCACTTTTTAGTGTGCCACAAAATTGTGTAAACGTGCCAAAAAAATGTCATCACCTATATAAGAAAAAACCACTATTTCTCCAATCAGTATCTTATTTACTCTATGCTACCAAAATTCCATTTGCTATGTACTTTGTAATAACTTTTGTAATAAGATAATAAATGAAGTTTCTTTGAAAATGCTAAAAACTAACTGTTAAATGCATGAGAGTCCTGAATTAAGAATGTGTGTCACGACAGACACTTGTGGTAACACAATTTGGTAGACAGAGGTGTATGGTGCAGTTTTACAAAGTGAGGGAGGGAGTGAGTAAGGTGAGAAAAAAACGAATAGAAAGTATGAGAATGTATAAATGAAAAACATACAACATCCGATTTATTTAAACCAGTTTTACTGCAGTCGCCATCCCTTTTATCTGTAACACAATTTGGACAAGTCTGGGAACTGCTGATTTAGCTCTTTGTAAAGGAGAAATAATTAGCCTTGAAAAGCTATATATAAAGAACAGTGTGAGAATATGTGAGAGAAATTAAGTGAGGTGACTTACAGGACACTAGCTTCTAGCAGCACAAGCAACCATCTAATCTAGTCATGACACCAGGCCAATAATCAACTGGACTCATCTTGTCCACATGCTAACACTGCTCTCACTAATGACTTTTTAATTGTTGGCTAAGGCTGAATGTCACATACTGTTGTGTATTCACTACACGAATTTTGTCAAACCATTTTATCAAGCTTGTTAAACATGTACTTTTGCTGCTCTTCATATACTTTACATCTGCCAGAATTGTTAATACTTATCTTCACAGAGTAGATGAAATCTGTGCCAAAGTTATGCATATGCAGGAAACTCTCTACCGTAGAGAGCGGAACAACAACACAACTCCTTCAGATCATCAGAGGAAGTACCCCCCCCCCTCAGACAAGTGTTTCGGCCCTTTAAACTCCTGATACTCTAAGGGGGTGGGCCCCTCTGGGTCATGATTCCCAGAGGTCTTGTGAGTTGTTGCTTTTTTCGGTCCCGGGATCGAACCCATGATCTTCCAGTTGCCACGCGTCTTTAGCGATTTAGCTATGGAGGACTGGTATTGGTTGTGGCAAATGAAATTACTTATGCTCCCAATGCTTGTTTCGCACACTCCACAGCCAGCATGAGGCCTTTTCTGCTGTTTCTGAAAGGCTTCTCAAGTTGTATAAAACAAGGAAAAAGAGAAAGGAGCTGGGAGAAATGAAATTACACTCATCTTATATTCAGCATATCAATTAGCGAAAAGAGGTAACAGTTATATTCTTACTATAAAGTGGAGAGAAGACACTTTTGAATCGTATGTTCTGGCTATAAATAAGAGAAATGAGATTACACTGATCTTACAAGTTAAAATGATGCATTGCTTAAAATTGTATTACTATACAAAGTCCATGAGACTCGTCGTGATCAAAGTAAATGAGGTCGAGGGTGATAATGTGAATGTTTCGCTGGACCTACTCGTTAGTTGGAGGATGATGCCGGCTTGATGGTTGATGAAGCAACGGTCCTTCGGTATCCATGGCCCTCGGTCTTGTGATTTGCTCCCTCTCAAGAGCAGCGATGCCAGACTCCGTGTCAGCAACCTGGGGTATCTCGCCCCAGTAAGCTGTGCCAGCCATCGCTGAACACTGTCCTTAAAGTATATGTGAAACTATATGTGGTTTGACAAACAATCTCATTCTTCCTAACAGTCACAGCATTATTGTAGTTCAGCGCAAACATTTGTACGTGGGTTATCGTTTTCGCTTTGTTCGAAGTTTAAATAATAAAAATAATATACTTCTTATTTTCTCACCTGCGTAATGGACGTTATCTACAAGCAGTCAAACAAAAGGAGAAATAAGTTATTCTGGTCATATCATATAATAGTAATTATTACACTGATGTGAAAAATAATAACAATTATGCCGTCAACATGTTATATGTAAATGCATTTATTTTATTTAAAATATGCAAATTCTATATGAATAAAAATAAAAGGCTGATAAAGAAGATTCAAATAATATGCAATTACAAATCTCATCAGTTTTAAATTTTGAATATTTTTTAAAATTTGCTCCATTATTCACACCGTTCTATGGTTGTCATGGAAATTTAGCTACAACTAATGGCGGCGTTAGACTGGCCTGTGGACGCTCGCAGATAGAAAAATATATATATACACACTACGTAAAATTACAGATTTCGCGACGGTAATTTGTTTTTCAGATTTATTAAAAATAAAAAACAAACGCGTTATTTTGTAATGTCTAGGGAATCTGGGAAGTAAACAAAAATAATGGGTACAGGAGATTATTTTTACTCGGCCATAAGAACAAGTATAACGGCAGGAGAAAGGCGATTGTGTTTGCATAAGTATTTTATCTGATCAGCTGTTTGAAACTACTTATATAAGAGTATTTTACGTGATCAGCTGACTTGTAAACAAAATTTTGTGACAGAGTAGGAACAGATTTATCTGTTGATGCAGCAACAAAGTAACATTTCAGTTTTCCTTTTCAAACAAAACCATCTTTATTCTCTTTTCTGTTTTTTTTTGGTTTGTAGTTTTTGTTTTGTTTTGCCTGAAAAAAGTAGTGGCTGATATGCTACATCAGGGGTGCTCAAGCTTTTGGATGTCACAGACCATAGGTTGAAAACCCTTGGTGTTAGACTATTGCTCATTAGTTTGTAAAACATAGCTGTCCCAACGTACTATTGAAACATTTGTGATAAACAGTGGAAAACCCAAATATGATAGGATAGCATATCACTTTCAGAACTGGATTTGTGTGGGGCATGGCAAACACATATTTCAAATTCAGTGTTGGTCCAACAAGAAGAAGAAAATTAGTAGCAGAAAAACATAACAACTCATATACCCCAAACATAACAGCTCATACCTCTAAAATAACAACATATATACCTCAAACATAACAGTCCATATACTTCAAATGCAACAACACATATACCCTAAACATAACAGCACATATACCCCAAACATAACTTTTATACCGCAAACATAACTTATGTGCCACAAACATAATAACACATATTCCTCAAATGTAACAGTCCATATACCTCATATATAACAACTTATATACCTTAAACATAACAACACATATACCTCAAATATAACAACTCAAAATCAGACATAACAACTCACATACCTCTGTGATCACCAGTCAGAATGACTCAAGATAACATAAAACTAATGAAATGCCATCTTCTAAGCCAGAAATGTGAAACTGATGGCCCCTCGGGGCCCTCTTTGTGTGAGGTTATTATGTAAATTAAAATTAATGTTGTTAACAAAGAAATGATGAGTTTTAGTTTTATGCTGCAGAGAAAGAAATCATTGTAGCTGTAATCATGGGGACAGTCAATAGTACCCCCCAAAGTATGTTATTGAATTCAGCAAGAACAAGTTTATTTAGATGTGACATGTCACTCAACTTGTGGATAGAGATGTATCTTTTGGGCTTTTTGAAGATGAGCATTGCTGTTCTAAGTGGATAAGAGTTCATTCATTGTTTCATTTGCATGTCCCTTGTGGAACTTTGGCTCCCTAACAGCACTCCTGTAGGCCTCTCGGTTGTTAGCAAGATGGCCTGCTGCTGATACATCCATTTGCAGATCATCAACGATGTCTTGCAGCCTTCTTCGCCTTGGTCTTCCTCTCTTTCTTTTTCCTATTATGTATCCTTCCAAGATGATTTTCTCTAGATTATCATGACGTTTAATGCATCCAAAATATTAAAGTTTTCTCTGTTTAATACTCTTTACTAGCCAGCCTTCTTTAATATTAAGTTCTTGTAGTATGGTTATATTTGTTCTTTTTTGTGTCCATGATATTTGAAGAACTCTTCTGTAGCATGTACATTCAAAGGCATTTATGTGTTTCTCAGCTGTTTTGTTAAGTGTCCAGGTCTCACGGGCATATGGTGCGATGGGAAAAATGCATGCCCTTAAAAATCGTATTTTTGTAGTTCTGTCTGTTCCTCTCCACAGCTTCTTTAGTTGTTTTACTTTCTGAAGAGCAATAGATGTCCTCCTTTTAATTTCCCTCATTGTATCTCCATTATTAGTTAGCATTGATCCAAGATATTCAAAGCTCTCCACTTCTTCCAGTCTTCCTCATTGATACGTATATCAGCTGCCTTGTTTGTTTTGTCAGTTGTCATCAATTCAGTTTTCTTCGCATTAAGATAGAGGTTCTGCTCTTCACAAGAGTTACAGATGTTTATTTGTTGCTTATTAATTTTTTTATTCATGTTATCCTTCACTTAATGTAATGAATCACTTGATTGTGTGTCCTTAGCTTTCTCTTTCTAAGGATAAACTAATATCTTTTTTGTGATGAAAACATAACTGTTACTTCATACAAAATGTAAGAAGTATCACTTCTATGCAGAGAATAATATGGAGTGTTTTTTTTTAAAGTACATTGATTGTTTGTTGGATTAATGAAAGTAGAAAGCTGGACCTGATTTGTTATACACAATAATTAGTGTATGAGTATACATGGAGCCACTGCAGTAAAGCTGTGTTACCAAAATGTATAAACTAGGAAAAAAGTAGGAACAGCTTTATTACATAATGACTACAAAGTTGTGACATTTCAGCGTGAGCCTTAATCATACAAAAACACACAGGACGAAGAAATAGAGAGAGAGAAGATAAAGTATAAATTCACATGAATGCTGTGTAATTTATACTTTATCTCCTCTCTCTCTCTCTATTTCTTTGTCCTGTGTGTTTTTGTATGATTAAGGCTAACTCCACAACTGTGTACTTGTTAAGTAATAAAGCTGCTCCTACTTTTTTCCTAGTTTATACATTTCAGAACTGTTGTGATATGAGGTTTTTTTTTCCTAGTTGCTTAACATACTACTCATCACATGGTGACATCTGACATGCAGTTTTTCTTTAGTCACCATTTAAAAAATTCATTTAAGACAATATTTTATTATTAATTTAGTTGAATTGTACCATTATAGAAAAAAAAAACTGATTTTTAAATTAAAAATAAATGATAGTTTCAGGCTGATATGTCTAACCCACTTTGTTGTGTTATTTGATTATTGACACAAACAATCTTCTGTCACAACCCAGGCAGATCCTGCCTGTCTTTGGCTGTAGAGGTTTTACTGGCAGCTCTTCAGTCTGTTCTGTCAGCTTCATTTTTTTCAAGACCTCTTTTCATTACTGAACAAGAAAATGAAAAAGAAAATTAAATTGTTTTTTTTTTTTAAAATATGGATATGCAGAAGAATCCCCCGTGTGGTACCCGGGATCTGCAAAGAATAGGACCACTGTACCCTACCACGCATGATCGTAAAAGGGGACTAAGGAGGGTTCGGCATAGGGCCAGCAACCCTATCTGGTAAAAAAAATATCAGACTGCTACAGAAATGGAAGCAAGGGAAAAAACAAATGCAGGTGGAAGGAGAAATGCTTATCAGGAAACTGAGCCCATGAAGGTTGTGGATGAAAGCCAGCTACTGGAAGTCCCCAGCCCGACTGCAGACCTCCTGGAACCTAAACACAAGATGCAAATAGGCAGCTGGAATGTAAGAACACTTAACCAGACTGGAAAACTAGCACAAACCATCAAGGAAATGCACAGATACAAACTAGACATACTAGGAATACAAGAAGCAAGATGGACAGGACAAGGCAGAAGGAAATTAACAACACAGCACACAGAAGATACAGGAAGTGATCACAACCTTCTGGTAGCAAAAATAAAACTGAAATTAAGGAAAGCCAAAATCGGAGAACACAGAAAGATACATTTTGATACAAGAAAACTGAAAGACCAGCAAACAAGAAATGAATTCTCAATAGTACTTAAGAACCGCTTCAGTGTCCTACAAGACGAAGCAGAAATGTCCATACTAGAGTTCAAAAAAACACTACAGGAAACAGCAAAAGAGATGCTGGGATATCAGAAATGGAGAAAAGAGGAATGGATAAGCAAGACCACATGGGAAAAGATAGAGCAAAGAAAAGAAATCAAGAAAAAATTACTGAACACCAAATCACAACGGCTTAAAGAACAAGTTCTAAGTAATTATGCGCAAAAAGACAAAGAAGTGAAGGAATCATGCCATCAAGATAAATGTCAATACTATGACAACTTAGCAGAAGCAGCAGAGAAAGCAGCATATACAAATGACATGAAAACCATATATAAAATCACAAAGCAGATGACAGGTAACTTCAACACAAGATGTGAAAGTGCAGTAAGGACACAAAATGGACAGCTGGTCAGTGGAGAAAGAGAAAAAATTGAAAGATGGAGGGAACACTTTAACACCTACTAAACAGAACACAAGCAGCACAAACAATAGACATACCTGAAGCAAAAACGGAACTAAACATCAATACAGGACCAATAACAATAAGTGAAGTAAAGGAGGCAATAAAGAAGCTAAAATCAGACAGGGCACCAGGTGAAGATGAAGTGACTGCTGAGATGTTGAAAGCAGAAGAAACAGAAACACCAAAACAACTTTGCCGGATATTACAACA
Organism: Achatina immaculata; assembly: GCA_009760885.1. NCBI lineage: Eukaryota > Metazoa > Mollusca > Gastropoda > Stylommatophora > Achatinidae > Lissachatina > Lissachatina immaculata. Next base: position 5,527,700 of record CM019698.1, read on the forward strand.
AATTTGGGATCTAGAAAAAGCCCCAGATGAGTGGAAAACTGGGCTTATAGTAAAACTACCAAAGAAGGGTGACCTCAGAGATTGTGGGAACTGGAGAGGCATTACCCTACTGCCACTTACCAGTGAAGTATTTTGCAGAGTAATCATCAACAGAATTGTACCAACACTTGAGGAAAAACTTCGGAAAGAGCAGGCAGGATTTAGGAAAGGAAGATCATGCATAGACCACATATTTGTACTTAGACAAATATTAGAACAGGCAAATGAGTGGCATAGCACAACGTATGCATTATTCATAGATTTTGAGAAAGCCTTTGACAGTGTCAACAGAGATGCACTGTGGAAAATCCTAAGATGGCATGGCCTTCCCCATAAGATAGTTAATGTAATCAAAGCCCTATACGAGGGTTTTCAGTGCAAAGTTATCTGTGGAGAACATACCTCCAGCAGCTTTAGGGTACAAACAGGAGTGAAGCAGGGATGTGTACTATCACCAACATTATTTATCTTGGCAGTAGACTGGTTAATGAAGGAGGCAACATCAGACAAACGCAGAGGATTACAATGGACCCTTGACACAGTGCTGGAGGACCTTTACTTTGCGGACGACATTTGTCTGTTATCAAGCAGTCACAAAGATATGCAAGATAAAATAAACAAGCTAACTCAGAATGCAAACAACATAGGACTAAAGATCAACGTAGGAAAGACAAAGTTAATGAAGCAAAATGTGAACAACAGAAATGTACTCAGAGTAGATAGCAAGTTAGTGGAAGAGGTCAACGAATTTGTATACCTTGGCAGCAGAGTAGAAAAAATGGAGACAGCACAGAGGACATCAACAGCAGACTTACTAGAGCAAACCAGGCTTTTGCAATGCTGCAGAATATATGGAAATAAAAAAAACTAAGCATAAATATGAAAATTAGGATATTTAAGAGTAATGTTCTAAGTGTACTACTCTATGGAAGTGAATGCTGGAAAATCACCAAAACCACAGAAAACAAGTTGAATTCTTTCCAGACTAAATGTTTACGAAGAATTAGAAAGATATTTTGGCCAAGCACCATAAGAAATAACATCTTATTAGCAGAAATGCAGATGAAGCCATTGACAACAATTATTGAGGAAAGATGATGCCGATGGTTGGGACATGTGTTCCGAATGACTGATAACTCACTACCAAAAATAGCACTAAGATGGACACCACAGGGGAACAGAAGTAAGGGTAGACCAAAAGAGACATGGAGAAAAACAACAGAAAGGATGTTGAGCAATAGAGGGCTCACCTGGGCAAGAGCAGAAAAAAAGGCGAAGGACAGGCATTTGTGGAAAACCCTTGCGGAAGCCCCATGTGCCCTGGGCACTTAAGGTTCAGAGAGAGATGCAGAAGAATGAGACATATCCCATGGACATAAAAAAAAGATATGAGGAAATATTAAATCAGCTGAAACTGAAAAGAGAAAATAATAAAAAAAAATGCAAGAACCAGATAATTTAGCTTAATTTAATTTTGCTTTAACATAAAACATAAGGCAGTATAATTTAATTTTAATTTAACATAAAACATAAGGTAATGATAATTTAATTTAACATCATAAAGCATAAGGAAGTGATGAAAACCATACTTGAGGGAAAGTAAGAGCAAGAGGATGACATGGATCATCATAGGTGGACAACTACATAAGATGGATGACATGGGTCATCATAGGTGGACAACTACATAAGATGGATGACATGGGTCATCATAGGTGGACAACTACATAAGGTGGATGAGATATCACTTGGCCAGGTGCATTTACAAAGCAAAGGGACAAAACAGTTCAGAGATCTTTTGTACCATCCCATCACACCACACTTTATATTATTTTATCTCTTAGTCTTCCTGCTTGAAAGAGTCTGAAAGATGATGAAGTGTGAATATGTTTATTGCTGACCAGATTATATTTCCTGATCACAGTCAGAGTATCAGGTTATTTTTATTTTTAATTTCACTTATTACATTATCTTCTTGAGCAGAAAATGGCGACCACACTGCCACCGATTAACAAGAAGAAAAACGCCCCCTCATTCCACAGAATGAGGAGGGCAACAGAGGATGAACACATCACCAGAGAAAACATCAACATGAAACGATTAAGTCGTGCAGACAGATTTTCATTTCAGAAGAGTTCTGAACTTCGCAATCAGTTACCAGTGTTACGGAAGCATGATATTGCCAAGTAAATATTTTTTTCAATATTTTTTTTCACCTACTGTGGACTTTGAGATTGTTCCACTCCCAGGACCCTAGGCTAAATTTAGTAAGGACCCTTGGCCCCTCTGATCTAAACTGTTCATCTCCTGATATAAGATTATTGAAACAATAATCTGTATTTTTAGAATTTCTTTTTTTCTTTGTGTTTGGTTCCCTGCCTTTCTGGTCACTTCAGTATAAGCTTGTTCAGCCTAATGGATGATTGGCCACTACCTGTGTCTTAAAGAGAACCCTCCTCCACCGTTTCCAACTTCAGGTTCTGAATATCTGCAAGGGTGCACATGTGTCCTTTCAATTTGGTTATACTTGTGTTCATTCCTTATTTCAGGAATTCTGAGCATTATTTAACTGCGGAGTTGGTTCTGTTTCATAGATAGAAAGTAAGATAAACAAGGAAGTACAAGCTTGTACTACTGGTAGAAAATGACAGTAAATATAATTAAAAAACATTATCCAACCATCATTTTCTGTCCATGTTTAGAGACATAATAATATACTGACACTCTTATCTGATGGGACTACCCAGTGCAAAAGAACATAAGCAACTCAGTGGTACAGATGGGTAGGCAACATCGAAAGATGGACAGGATGTAGCTTGTCCATGTGTGCAACACAGTGGAAGAGACAGAGCAAGCTGGATATCTATACTGCGGTTGAATGTTACAGTAATGATGACAACAGTTCAAAAACATAATCTAGTAACATATATTGTCTTCACTTTTGTAACAAGTTGGCAACAGCCACTTTCATTCATTTCTGACCTTTGATGATATTCTCTGGAAGCAAGAGCAATAAATGTGTTAAAAGGTGAAGCAGAAGTTTCTGTCCAGAGTGAATGCTCAGACAAGCTGTTGATTTATTGCTCTTAAAATTCCTGCAGGTGAAGACACCAAAAACACTGAGTTCATTTTTGAGTTAAGAATATCAGTGAAATACTGATTTCAGCTGAAAGTGGCAGGAAGCAGATAAGAATGTCAGGATGTAATCTACAGTGCAGCAGATGTAACTCTGAGAAAAACCATTGGTGTTCTCATTTCATCTCCTAGTTCATGTGTACAGAAGAATGCTATCACATGTGAAGGATTAACTTCCCATGGTACCTAATTTTTTCCACCATACACTGATGACCATATATACTTACTGGTCTAGTGTGCCTCACCCTGCAGGCATATAGTCCCCATTTTTTTGAGACAGTTTTCCCCATGTAGTGTGTGAGGTATCAATTTTTATATATAGGTCAACTAGACAGAACCAGCACAGGGTCTGTAATCTTCAGCCTTTTCTTGTGAATACAGTTTACTATTGACTGCACCACACACATACATGATCTTATTTTCTTGTCATCACAGGTTTCCTACCACGTTCTTGTGATATAGAACTCCAGTTATTTCTGTGATATACCACTCACAGTATTACACTTGTCCTCATGACATACCACTCACAGAATCACACTTATCCTCATGACATACCACTTACAGAATCACATTTATCCTCATAATATACCACTCATAGAATCACACTTGTCCTCATGATATACTATTCACAGAATCACACTTGACTTCATGATATACCACTCACAGAATCACACTTGTCCTCATGATATACCTCCCACAGAATCACTTTTCTCCTCATGATATACCACTCACAGAATCACACTTGTCCTAATGATACACCACTCACAGTATCACATTTGTCCTCATGATATACCATTCACAGTATCACACTTGTCCTCATGATATATCACTCACAGTTATCATACTTGCCATTGTGATACTTTACTGACAGTAGCACTTCACTCTAGTTTTCTGTTGTTAGAAAAACCCCTTCTAGATTTAGTAAAGTTTCTTAGATTTAAAATATCATGTATGTTAAATACAGTTTATGAAATCCACAGGTTTCGAAACACATATAAACATAATCTGTGTTTGGATATGCTGACAGCTGGTTTTCACATGTCTTTCTGTGCACTGGTAAATCTAATTCGCTATCAGACTGAGAGACGAGAGGCTGCAGGACCTGAATCGTTGATGTGGACCAAACCAGTGCTGCAGAACGAGACAGACAAGCTTGACATGTTGAAGCTTTATATGACCAAGGCAGAACATGCTAGCAGAGTGGGTGAGTGGTGCTGTTGTGAAGAGTGGGTGGATTGTGCTGTTGTGAAGAGTGGGTGGATTGTGCTGTTGTGAAGAATTGGCGGGTTGTACTGCTGAGAAGAGTGGGTGGGTTGTGCTGTTGTGAAGAGTGGGTGGGTTGTGCTGCTGAGAAGAGTGGGTGGTTTGTGCTGTTGTGAAGAGTGGGTGGTTTGTGCTGTTGAGAAGAGTGGGTGGTTTGTGCTGTTGAGAAGAGGGTGTGTGTTATCCTGTTGAGAAGAGTGGGTGGTTTGTGCTGTTGAGAAAAGTGGGTGGGTTATACTGTTGAGAAGAGTGGTTGGATGAGTGTTATGCTGTTGAGAGAAATAGTGAGTGGGTTGTACTTTTGAGAGTGGGTGAGTTATAATGGAGAAGGGGTATGCTGTCCAGAAGAGTGCAGTGACACTATCATATTTAAAGTCTCTGAATTTATGTATTATTAACTGAAGTCTTTCTCTGATGTAATACTGTCTTATAATTCTGCCACTTGAATCAATGGATGCTTTTCTTTCTCCACTGTCATTTTTAAAATTATTGAATGCACGTTACTGCTTCTTCTTTTTGTTCACTTCGACATTTCTGAATGTCACTACGTGTGGTACTGTATGGTTCACCACAATACTGAAATCTTAACACACATAGTCACTATAAAATTCAGATGGTCCATTCTTGAATCAAATTATAGTTCACTTATAAAGTTCACCAAACAAAATTCACAAGTATCAAACTAAGGATCTCCGAAAGTATTTTAAACACAGTTTAAAAAATATCAAATCTTCTGCATTTCTCATGCAGTACTAATAACCACTTTAACTTGAAACACATCTTCTTCTGTCTGTCCTAAATCAGTTCTGGTTCTAAACTGATCTCCTGAATATTTATTGGCTCTACTTTGCCCATCTGCTCTATCTGTCGTTGCTCTCCTATCTATCTTTCTGTTCTTCTTTTTGTCTTTTTCTGTATCCCCTGCCCTTGGTGTCTTCTTTGTCTTCCTCTTTCTTTTTAAACTGCATGCCTGGCTTATATATCATAAGTCAGTTGTCCAATTGGACACACCTCTAGATCTTTCTACTGGTCAACTAGTTGACTACATACTGATTGGACTTTAGGATGAGTTGGACTATTCATGTGTGCAAACTGTATATATCCTAAGATTAGCAAATATGCCTAACCTGTCAGTAAGTCTGTCGTGTCAAATCCATCTATTCAATTTTCTCACTTTTCTTATCAATATAGGGGATATCTGTTTACACAGTGTCCGTCTATCTGTCTCCATATTGTTGATTTAACCATTCAGTTTAGTCATGTCAGGACTATTTTAATCTTGGTGTATTTCTTTAACCTGCCTTTTCCTCAGTGTCATATGCCTAATATTTGTAAGTTTCTACTTAATTATATCATAATACTACTAATACCATGGGAGTGTTCCTCTCCCATTGGTTCTCATATTTTCCATTTCTTATCTATATTCTATTTATCAATAATAATCATAACTATAATAAAAATTTTTAATAGTAATAATAATAACATTAATAATTATAATCTTATTTTATATCTTATATCTTATATCCTTCCCGTGCTGTTAAATGTCACATAGGGCTCGCAAGGTAGTTCGCCAATTTTCCCTGTCTTCGGCGAGCCTTTCAACCTCATCAAAGGATTTTATGCCTGTTAATTTGGCCTCTCTTAACAATGTCCTCTTCAGAGTTTCACATGGTCTGCCTCCTTTTTCTTTGGCCTGTTGTAATTATAATACTATCCTAATATACAAAGTGCTTTGTCACAATACTGTAGAAATATTCATTTATATAAGTTAAAAAATTCATGTTGTTTGTATTCAAGATGTTTATTTTTTTTACCTACGTGATGATTAACAAATAACAAGTGTTGTGATAACATTGTGAAAGCATTACAAAAAACATTGTTACAGTGTTACAAAAAGTATTATTAGATAGTTACAAGAGCATTGTTGGTGTTGCAGAAATGTTGTTAGTGCTAAAGAGTACTGTTAGAGTGCTACAGAAACATTCATTATTGTTCTGCAGGAACATTGTTTACAAAAGCATTGTTAGATAGAACATTATTAGTGTGACAAGGAGATTGTCAGATAGTTACAAGAAGTTTGAGAATTATCCTGATTTTCTCTGTGACAGTTATACTTTGTGTTTACTGATAGGTAATATAGAAGATGAGTACAAGGCATGGTATGTACTAGCGCAGTCTTTCATGGACAGTCCTGATGACCAGTGGCTGCTTGACAATTTCTTCAGCACTTGCCTAGAAGTGGCCAAGAAAGATGGACGAGAGACCAGAATGCTGGCTGAGGGACACTGCAATGTAGGACTTTGCTTGCAGAGTAACCGTAAGGATTTATTTGTTTGCGTGACACCAGTCTTTACTTATGTTATTACTATGAAGAAAACTTGGATAAATGTGTGTGGTGCATTTTATTCTGTATCATAGCAGTGGCCAGATTGTGACTTCCTATACACTTGGATTGGCTTATCAGAGAGCCAAGTTGAAAACAGCCCAGTATAGTAAGAAATTTTACATGATATTGGCCAGGTTTTTTTATGCTCTGTCGTGTTATTGTGGAATTTCTTTTTTATTTGTTAATCCTCCGACACACCTCCCTCTGCAGTTTGTTTTCCATTCTTATCTGATCCTATTACTTTCTGTCAAATTCCACAGTGAGCACTCCCTCTTATTTCATTGGGCACTGACACCATATCCCTGTGTGCCTCTAAAGCATGACAGGATTACCTTTACCTTTTTTTTTTAACCTATTACCAACATCACATTTCACTTATTTCTCTATTTATCACAGTTTCCATTATGTTAACAACTGTTATAACATGGATATGTGATTCCTAGATTTCAAAAACTAGTAACTTGCTTACTTTTTTTATGCATGTTATTAGTGTTGAAACGGTTATGTTAGAGATATGAGTTGTCAGTGAATAATCCAGAGTCAACCAAGTGCTACTCTAGAGATATAAGTGGTCAGTGAATGAAGCAGAGCTAACCAAGTGCTACTCTAGATATATGAGTGGTCAGTGAATGAGGAAGAGCTAACCAAGTGCTACTCTAGAGATATGAGTTGTCAGTGAATGAAGCAGAGCTAACCAAGTGCTACTCTAGAGATATGAGTGGTCAATGAATGAAGCAGAGCTAACCAAGTGCTACTCTAGAGATATGAATGGTCAGTGAATGAAGCAGAGCTAACCAAGTGCTACTCTAGAGATATAAGTGGTCAGTGAATGAAACAGAGCTAAGTACTACTCCCAGTTCAGTTCTCCAAGAAAGTCTACAGTCTTATGTTGTCTAGATGGATGAGACAGAGATTGGCTGTACCATGGTGGATGAGCTACAGAGAGCTTGCCTCTGCTCATAAAAGTCAGAAAAAGCACCACATTAATGGTCTGAAGTTTGTTTTCAAGATCTTCATGTGGCCATCAGATGTGAAAGAATTTATATTTGTCATTAAAAGATCTTAAAACTACCATCAAGAGCATGTAACTCTGAAGCAGATGGACAGATATAGATCTCAACATTCGTAAGTTTAACCAAGACCTCTGCACAAATCTGTTTTATGCTTTGATTTCACTAATTTTGATGTGAGACCAAGCTGAGTCTCTATATTCTGAGGATTTTTTAAATATAAGAAATAATTTGAAATGGGGGAGGGGGGGGGAGACACTGCCAATTTTGGCAACCAACAACCCATAGCTAGCAACAGGACTGGCAAACTATAGCAGACCAAGACGCTGTCCCACCTCATTGGTACCCCCAGTGACAGACCTAACGTGGCTAATGGGGCAGAGATTCCTCATGGAGGTGGAGTCTTCTAAAGAAGTATCATATGCCTTCTGCTGTGTGGTTGTACTCAGGGACTGACAAAAATAACTGCCATGACCTGCTCCTAAACCAGTATGACCTGCTCCTAAACCAGTATGACCTGCTCCTAAGCCAGTATGACCTGCTCCTAAGCCAGTATGACCTGCTCCTAAACCAGTATGACCTGCTCCTAAGCCAGTATGACCTGCTCCTAAGCCAGTATGACCTGCTCCTAAGCCAGTATGACCTGCTCCTAAACCAGTATGACCTGCTCCTAAACCAGTATGACCTGCTCCTAAGCCAGTATGACCTGCTCCTAAACCAGTATGACCTGCTCCTAAACCAGTATGACCTGCTCCTAAGCCAGTATGACCTGCTCCTAAACCAGTATGACCTGCTCCTAAGCCAGTATGACCTGCTCCTAAGCCAGTATGACCTGCTCCTAAGCCAGTATGACCTGCTCCTAAACCAGTATGACCTGCTCCTAAACCAGTATGACCTGCTCCTAAACCAGTATGACCTGCTCCTAAGCCAGTATGACCTGCTCCTAAGCCAGTATGACCTGCTCCTAAGCCAGTATGACCTGCTCCTAAGCCAGTATGACCTGCTCCTAAACCAGTATGACCTGCTCCTAAGCCAGTATGACCTGCTCCTAAACCAGTATGACCTGCTCCTAAGCCAGTATGATGTTGTACCTCACCGTATTGGCTGCAAAGAAAATTAGCTGCCAGTTCCGGGAAGACTGAAGAAGAAGAAGAAGATGAAGATTATTTGAATAATGAATATTTTGTAATATTTATTCATAATTGTTATTTTGTCACCAGAGAAAAACGATGAAGCTGTTAAACATTTTGAAGCATACCACAAGTTGGCCAAGAGTCATAGAGATGAAGACTGGAAAACATCCAGTGGAGTCAGTTTCTACATTGACTCCTGCATCAGACTGTATCACATTTATACAATCTGTGGCCTAGAGCTGGGTCGAAGCCTGGAAGAAGAGGACAATGAAGCCTCTCTGGAATTGCTGACACTGGCTTTGGAAATGGCAAAAAGCAGTAAGTTTAAATTTTCTTCTTCGTTTGCTTCTACCACCAAGATCACCCCATAATCCTATTGAATTTACTTCTGTGGTCCCTGAGAGGACCACAAGAGGTTCAGACTATCACGGGGCTTGGGCCTGTATTCTTGGTGGGTCACAGAAGCGGGATTGCATGACACTGTGGTTTTCGTTGCACCAGTTTAACCTATAGTTCAACTTTCTCACCGGAAAACCTCGATGTGTTATGGATATCAGTATACCCCCACCTGGTGAGAGATGGTTGCCCATCCAGTCCAGTATTGGACTTTCTCACTGGTAAACCTCAGCATGATTAGGATATGCATATATCCCCATCAGGTGAGAGGTGGTTGCCTATCTAAACTGCGCTGGTCCAGTGTCTCCAACTTCAGCATTTTGTGGTTGTGGCCGCTCCCTTCCTAATTGTGACTAGGATGGAGCTTTTGTCCAGGAGGACGAATCCTCACCAATAGTAAGTTTCACCCCTGGGTTAAGCTGGTTTAGGCATATTATCCCAGTATGGGCATATTTAGGATGTGATCGACCTCTAGAGCAGAGGTACTGTGACATGAGTAGTCATCAAGTTTCGCCCCTGGGTTAAGCCAGTTTAGGCATATTTTACCAGTATGGGTGTATATAGGACATGGCAGCCTCTAGAGCAGAGGTGTCATGGTATGAGTAGTTCTCACCGTGAGACTACTGGACATACTGATTAAACTTCACTTTATCCTTTCCATCATCTTTTTCACAGCGGTGCCGCACGGCAACCCTAATTGCATTTCTGCATTTTCTTCATTGGCCGAGAGAAGTTTCACCCCACGCGCAGCAGCCAAAGAATCTCACCAGCAGTATCTAACCTTTGGGTTAAGCTGGTTTAGGCAGTCTGCCCCAGTATGAGTGTATATAGGATGTGGCTGGCCTCTAGAGCAGAGGTGCCATGATTTGATTAGTCCTGACCTCGAGACCACTGGTTACATCACTTAATCCTTTCCATCACCTTTTCCACAGCAGTGCCCCGTGGCAACCCTAATCGCATTTTTCTTCATTGGCCAGGAGGAGTTTCACCCCACGCACGGCAGCTGAAGAATCTTGCTAGTAGCGGGTTTTAAATCAGTTTTCCTTCTTCTAAATGAGCTACCAGCCAAGACTCTCACCTACTCAAAGTGTCTGGTTTTCAGGGACCAGATATTCGCCTTTCGTCCCATCTCCTGTCAGTTTAAACAGTTCCGCCACGAGAAGGCCAGGAGCTGGACTTGTACTATCAGAGGTTATTTGAGACGCATGCCTTGGAGATATTTAATTGGAGTGGAGAGTGTAGATATTTAATTGGAATGGAGAGCGTATCCCCCACCCCACCTCCAGCTATAACAGTCCTTAGAACCAGTAAGTTTAAATTGATTTATTTCACAATGTTACAGGAACACTATAGTATATTTGTGTAGCAGTATTTTAATGTTGCATGCAATATATTCACCATTTCTTTTCAACAGATGCAATGCTGATAGAATTGTGAAGGAGAGAATTATTTGTAAATAATTAATTTAAGTATATATCCATACTACAAGAATGTAATATTGAAGATTGGTTAATAAAAAAGATTAAACAGAGAAAACTTAAATATTTTGGACATATTAAATGTTTAGAGAAGACTGTCTTGGAAGGGTACATAATGGGGAAAAGAAAGAGAGGAAGACCAAAGCGAAGATGGCTGCAGAACATCCTTGATAATCTGCAAATGGATGCATCAGCAGCAGACCATCTTGCTTACAAATGATAGGCCTACAGGAGAGCTGTTAGGGAGGCAAAGTTCTGTAAGGGACGTCTTAATGAGTGAATAAATGTCCTCGAACTTGTCTTCTTCCTTATATAGCTCGCAGTGTTGAGAGAAAAAAATAGGCATTTTGATAGGGCTCAGCGCTTCATATAATGAGATATTTAAAGTTTCCATAATTTCCTTCCTACATCTCCTGCATGGGCAGTCTCTTCCTTTGTTACCTACAGACCTTAGTGGGAATATTTTTTGTGGTGTACTGTCAGGTGGTAGTCGTGTAACGTGGCCAAACCATTTGACTTTCTGTTTCTAGATATGGTGTAATACTGGCATTACTCCAACCTTTCCCCTGATGATGTCATTTGGTCACTTCTTGTCACATTTAGTATTCTCTATAAACATCTTATTCTCTGTGATGATTTTCCTCTTGTTTTTGGCTGCTAGTGTCCATGCCTGGCATTGACAGCATAGGGTTGGGAGGAAGATTGTCTTGTACAGTGCTCTGCTTGTTTCAGCTATATATGTACAGTATTTGTTTTTTAGCAAAGGTGTAATTTGTCCAGTGACCTGAAAATGATTCCTTTGCTCAAATATTTCACCTTAATATTATGGAGACAAGTGCCACACGTTTCACAAAGCAGCCAATGAACCAACCAGTAAACCTTATTCTGCTACATTGATTGTGGTCAAATGTAGTATGATAGATAAATTTTGAAATAATATGCTGATTCTTTGGTACAATGCACCTTGATAAGAATGTTCTGCACACAACACTGACATCATGTGGACCCCAAATTACCATCCTGCCTCTTTAGATTCTGCTGATGTCACCTTATGTTGATCTTGTACAACATGGTTCAATGTTTTTTTTACCCCCAACAACTGCATTATAGCCAGTGTTTGGTATCATCTATTTCTGCAAAGGCCAAGACAAGAAACTGGAAGGTGAGGCTTCCTACACACTTGGTCTGGCTTATCAGAGAGCCAACAAGCTGGAAATAGCGCAGTCTGTAAGTAGGAAATTACACATTATGGCCAGTTTTTTTTTATGTTCTGACATGTTACAGTAAAATCTCATTATAAAAGACTTCAAGGGGATTGACAAACTAGTCCATTATATCCAAAGTCTTCTATATATATCTACAGAAGATTGACAAACTAGTCCATTATATCCAAAGTCTTCTATATATATCTACAGAAGATTGATAAACTAGTCCATTATATCCAAAGTCTGCTATATATATCTACAGGAGTACAACCAGGAGCTGCTGACCTGGTCTGTCATTACCAAGGCTCCGTTATAAAAGGACTCTGTTATAATGGGATTTTACTGTACTGTGGAAAATTTAATTATTTTAAAATCTGTTTTTTATGTGACATTCATGTAACATAAGTTTTTTTTATGTGAAGTTCATATAACATTACATTTAAGTTGCATCATTGATTGAAAATTGAATCTCAAAATTTATTAATGAGAATAGTGTGTGTTGTAATAGAATAAGTCCTCATGTAGCAGAAGAACTCACTGTTGCCTTTGACATGTTTGTGTAGAATGCTTTCTGTATTACAGTCTTGGCATTCCATAGAAAGGCAGTGTATCAAATACAGAAATGCCACCACATAAAGTTTTTTCAAATACCAGTAAATATACTCTGCTAAACTGTGCAGTCTATGCTCATCTGGGTATGTCCACTGAATGGGTACATTTCTAAATTAGTCTTTATGGATAGCAAGCTTACAGCAGGAAAACATCTAGATGCCCACATTTGTGGTTTTGAAAACCCGTGTGATGAACATAGACCAACACAGACCAACATGGATCAACATAGACCAACATGGACCAGCATGGACCAACATAGACCAACACAGACCAACATGGACCAACATAGACCAACATGGACCAACTTAGAACAACATGGACCAACATAGATAAATGTGGATCAACATAGACCAACATGGACCAACATAGAACAACATGGACCAACATAGACAAATGTGGACCAACATATACCAACATAGACCAACATAGATCAACAAAGACCAACATAGACAAATGTGGACCAACATAGACCAACATGGATCAATATAGACCAACATAGAACAACATGGACCAGCATAGACAAAAGTGGACCAACATAGACCAATGTAGACCAACATGGACCAACATAGAACAACATGGACCAACATAGACAAATGTGGACCAACATAGACCAACATGGACCAACATAGACCAACATGGACCAACATAGACCAACATGGACCAGCATAGACAAATGTGGACCAACATAGACCAACATGGATCAATATAGACCAACATAGAACAACATGGACCAGCATAGACAAAAGTGGACCAACATAGACCAATGTAGACCAACATGGACCAACATAGAACAACATGGACCAACATAGACAAATGTGGACCAACATAGACCAACATGGACCAACATAGACCAACATGGACCAACATAGACCAACATGGACCAGCATAGACTAACATGGACCAGATTTCTAGGAGGATCATGCTAATGGTTCAGACTGAAGCACATTCTCAGTGATCAGCTGAAGAAGGGTGAATGAAGCTCCTGCATGAAACAGGTGAAGAAAAATCACAGAAAACGGAAAAAACCTGACAAAATTTGCAGGAGAAAAACAAAGTAAATATAGATTTTGCTTCAAGTATATGTGAACTCACAATCAGAAATAATTCAAGAAGGGGATTGGTTAAATATAGCTTTCTTTATTATATAACAAATGACACAGAGTAAACTTAGTTATATAAGTTTTATTATTCAGTTTTTCATATTTTTATGTTTGGTGTTATGACAAATATAAAACTGAATGTTATATTACTATGTTATTTTTTTAAACCCAGTTTATTCTACAAATTTTTGCCTTTGTCTTTGCTCCGAATTTAATAAACTGCTTGAATTTTAATTACAAACTTCTAACTAGTTTCACATGACCAGCCATCTCTGTATGCACTTGTCATGATGGTGTAACTTTCTAATATTGTTAAAATTTATTTTAGTGTTGTTAAAATTTATTATCTCTTGACAGATGCACTTGTCTTGACAGTATACCTTTCTGGTATTGTTAAAATTTATTATCTTTTCACAGATGCACTTGGTATAATTTTCTAATACTTTAAATTGATTATCTTTTGACTGATAATTTTCTTGGACCTACAACAGTAAATTTAGACAAATAAAGTTCAGAAATTTTGTAGATGGAGAATAATTGAATCATGAGATCAGAATATAATTTTTTTAAAACCATTTGAAAGAATGTAGAGCATTATTATAATTACTCTTGATTCTATATGCTGTTTTCAACATTTGTGAAATCTGAAAATGGAATCCGTTGTTAGCATTTATTCAACTCAGAAACATTAACTGATTCCAGCACATGTGAAACCATAAAACATTTTGTTATTTCAGCATTTATGAAACTTTCATACAGAATGTGTTTTCAGTATTTGTGAAAGTTTAAAATCAGCATTTGTTTTTAGCATTTTGAAAATTTAAAATAAATATATATTTTCACCAACATGAATAACTGGTGTATGGTGATGAAAATAAAGTAACTCAGAATGTGAAGAATATCTGCCTAACAGAAAAGCACTGAATTATAGTGCAGGCATGGATGTTGGATAAAGGATAAAATAACTCAGTCCTAATAAAGAAATAAAAAAAAAGATTCCATCCAAACCACAGATGGTGGAAAAAAAATGAAATGGCTCTAGTTTACAGGACAAAAACCAAATAGCCTCAATGAGGAATATTGCCAATTGCATTTTATGCATAACTTCAAAACTATTTTCAAAATTCATGGAGAATTTTATGTTTTTTTTTTTTTATTTTCAGCATTTATTCAACTTCTATGAGTCTTGTCACGGTGACAGCAATAGTGAGGGTATTGGTCGAGCTTGTGATGCTATTGCCAAGATTTATGCCAGGTAGTTGTCACCAACAAAAGTGAGCTTGTATCTGCATTTTCTTGAAAGTGATCTTGTTTTTTTTTGTGCATCCATGTTTTATATTATTTATTTTTGTCAGAGAAACAGTTCAATAAATTTAGTCACATCTGTATTCTGTGTAGCTATTGCTGTGATTAGCTTGAAGTATAAGCCCAATAGATGGAAACAGCAAGCTAGTATTTTGTGTGGCTGTTGCCATGATTAGCTTGAAGTATAAGCCCAGTCTATAGAAACAGCAAGCTAGTATTCTATGTAGCTGTTGCCATTATTAACTTGAAGTACAACCCCAGTATACGGAAACAGCAAGCTAGTATTCTATGTAGCTGTTGCCATTATTAACTTGAAGTACAACCCCGGTATATGGAAACAGCAGGGTAGTATTCTATGTAGCTGTTGCCATTATTAACTTGAAGTACAACCCCAGTATACGGAAACAGCAAGCTAGTATTCTATGAAGCTGTTGCCATGATTAGCTTGAAGTATAAGTCCAGTATATGGAAACAGCAAGCTAGTATTTTGTGTAGCTGTTGCCATGATTAACATGAAGTATAAGCCCAATAGATAGAAACAGCAAGCTAGTATTTTGTGTAGCTGTTGCCATGATTAGCTTGAAGTATAAGCCCAGTATATGGAAACAGCAAGCTAGTATTCTATGAAGCTGTTGCCATGATTAACATGAAGTATAAGCCCAATAGATAGAAACAGCAAGCTAGTATTTTGTGTAGCTGTTGCCATGATTAGCTTGAAGTATAAGCCCAGTATATGGAAACAGCAAGCTAGTATTCTATGCAGCTGTTGCCATGATTAGCTTGAAGTACAAGTCCTATATATGGAAACAGCAAGCTAGTATTCTGTGTAGCTGATTCTAAACCTTCAAATCTCCAGTTAAGTCTCAAGTTTGTGAGTCAAAATACAGAGTGACTGTTGATTCCATTTACTGTATCAGCAGTTTACTATAGCATGTCAAAGGGGCGATAAGTTGTGAAATAAATAAAAGTAGCACCATATATATTTTCTTATTTACTGTATCAAGCATCTCACAATAATTTACTCATTTTTATGTTAGATTGTACTAAATAATATGATTGGTGAAATACTATATGAATCTTTGGTATACAAACACCATCAGTTAGAGTTGCTTTTAGTTTCTGGAGTTCTTTGTTGTCAATTTCATCTACTTGAAAGGACAAAAGCATATAGGCACCTCGCCTATACTTTGAAAATATTTACACAAATCTAGCTGTCATTCTTACTTTATGAAATCTGTGCACTTTATGAGATCTGTGTGATAATATGAGCATATTATTGCTGTGTCAGTAGCTAGTCATACAAATCCTTCATTTTACTGGTACTTTTGCACCAGTGTTATGTGATCTGTGCTCCTTTCTTTGCCATAACTCGGTTTATAATAAACAGATTTATGACATAATGACTAGACGTGCACAAGATAAACTCAACAGACCATATAACAGACAAGCTTGTGTGCCCAATTCTTCATTCTTTTAAAATAAAGTTTTTTGTTTGTTCATTTGTTCATTTGAGTCGAGTCTTTAAAGTGACTCCAGCAGCACTTGAGTGTAAATCAGTCAACTTGGATCAAAATTTCTGCTGTGATGACTTTGAAGTACATCCACTTTCAACTCAAGAAACTCATGCAGTGTATTTGTTGTGCCTCACCTTGCAGACAAATATTTTATGATTTCAGAGGATGTTTTTATGATTTCAGAGGATGTTTTTATGATTTCAGAGGATGTTTTTATGATTTCAGAGGATGTTTTTATGATTTCAGAGGATGTTTTCCATAATGCAGACCACTCAGTAACTTATTTTTAAACTGGGTGGCTCAACAGTAGGATTTTAGCCTAGTTTGAGTATGATAATGATCTATATCCTTCCACACTGTTCATTATCAGAAGTCCTTTGATGAAAAAATGGTTTTGTTTTCATTTTCTTTCAAAGTAAAATACTCCATAACATTTTTTTTTTCGGATTAAGGTCATGTGTATTTTCAGTACTGATAGGACATTTTAACAAAACAAGATCTTGTCAAGTTTTCTTGAATGTGTTCTTGATGCTCAGGCAGGGCAACAAAGAGAAGAGTGTGGAGTTCTTGAAAAGATTTGTGGAACTTACAGAAAAGACAGGGCTGGAGAAAGAATACTGTTTGGCTTGCCATAATTTGGGAAATGTATGCAACTCAGTGGTAAGTCCCTGCAAAGTAAAAGTTTTGATTGTACTGTCTTCCATAAGATTTTTTTTTAAAAGCCATATTCCTATCACTCGGATCATTTGAATTATACAAACTTGTCTACAAAAATATCAATTTGAATTGCAAAAACCAGCACTGACCTTCAAGAATCTTGAGAACATATGGAACTCAAACATTATAAGCACAAAAATGAAGATAAGATTATTCAGTTCAAATGTAATATCCACCCTCATTTATGCATGTGAAAGCTGGAAAACAACAAATTAGACTCTTTTGAAAACAAATGCCTAAATAAAATACTCGGTATAAAGTGGAACGAATTCAAGAACAATGCAGAGATAAGGCAGATGAGCAAACAATCTGTCTCATAGGTGATCAGAAAAAGGAGATTGACATATGTCAGTCATGTGATGAGAAGAGACAGTCAAAGAATTCCAGAACAAGCTATCAAATGGAACACAACAGGCTGAAAACAAAGAGGCCAACCTCGTGAAACTCTAAAGAGGACACTGTTAAGAGAGACCAGAATAGTGGGCATAAAATCCCTTGATGAGGTTGAAAAACCCGTTCTTATTTGTTCTGTCAGAGATGTTCTGAATCATGTTTTTAATACAGAAATGGTCTGTCTGGTTTCTGGGTCTATTATCTGGGGATATCCATGTTGTTTTATATATTGTGTGGAAATATTGTTCCTCCAACGACCATGCCCTCTGTTAGACATAGTTCAATTAGTCTTTCTTCATTCTGATTTACAGTACCAGTTCCTTCTTTCTGCATTACTTTTGATGTCAGTGTTATCTTTTTCTTCCTTGGTGTTGAAGTCTCTCACGACAATTAGGATGTGGTGTTTAGGGACTTTGTTCACGTGTTGTTGTAGCTGGTGATAGAAATTGTCTTTTATTTCATCATCTGCATCATTCATGGGTTCATAACATTGTATGATTAACATTCTTCCATGTCTTAATATGTATCATGCTCTTATTATATAACTGTTCACTGTTTCCCATTCTATAAGGCTCTTTGCTGGCACATTTGACATAATTATACCCACTCCATCTTGGTGTTTCCTATCATCTCTGCCTGGATATATTATTAACTTACTGTTTTTCGCATTCTTTTCTCTACTTCTGGCCATCGTATTTCACAGTACATCTAGGTGATATCTATCCATTTCTCAGATTATTTGAGTAATATTTGATGGTGCTGCCATTGTTCTTACAATCCAGAATCCAGTCTTTGTCACATACTTGAGGCCAATGAGTGGGTTCTTTCAGTCTTTGTCTGAGTTCTTTGGAGTTGGTATCCCTGATGTGTCACCCTTGACTCAGTTGGTTTTGTTGTGAGTTTCCATAACAATTCCTTTTTTCCCTGTCTAGAGTCACCTCTAGGTTGGTCTGAGGATATGGTTGTTATATGCCCAACTCCCGGATCAGAATGTGTGATGAATCAAACAAAATCCCACTCAGTTTTGCATGCTGGCAAGAGTCTTAAAAAATATGTGGGGTGGGCTGAGCTTGGTGCTTCAAAATTGGCCATTCAGAGTGTCAAGGGTAGGCCTACCCTGTGGTTTTCTTGGCTACCTGGTCATGTGATGTGTTGGTCAGGTAGAGAGTGTAATGTGTTAGCCAGTTCAGTCTGTTTTGGGGTTTTTGGCAGAGCAGCACATGTTTATCTAGGGGAGCCTTGGTTGTTGGTACAAGTATATCTGGATGTGTCTACTGCAGTCTTCATATATATGGTGATGTTGGATAAATGGATTGTTTAGCTATGAACTCAGGTGCTTGGTCGGGCCGCCTCATGTTGCTAACATTCATATATGTAAGTTTTTGTATGTCAGATGTGGAGTTTTATAGGTGAACTGTATTAAGTGTTCAGTGTTAAGTGTTTAATGATGTGTTCAGTAAGTTAAGAATTGAAATGTATATTTTTCATCATTGTAGATTTCACATACTTAGTCAGTCATTTGCATGTCGCTTGTGGAACTTTGCCTCCCTAACAGCTCTCCTGTAGGCCTCTCAGTTGTAAGCAATATGCCCTTCACATACTATACATTCATATTTTCACATGTTTCACTTTTTTATTACAGACACTGAAATGTTGTCTTATGTATTGTTGTGTTTATGGTGATCAATGTCGATTGCATTTTGATTTATAATGATATGCTATGTTCATCTTTCATTATCATCATTGAGTCACAGCTGGTTAATTAATGTGTCATTGCATATATTTGCACTCTGTGTTAGATGTTGGACACAAGCAGAATTCTCCGTATATATGTCATATTTGTCAGTTGGCAAGTAGCTCCTATATTGTGTTGAGGGAATGTGGCTAACTCATGATTAATAATAAATATGCATTAATATGTGTTAAAGAGAAGACTAGAGATTGTAAGAGACGTTAAATAAGTCCGTTGGGGCAGTGCCTTTGATTGTTTCGTGCTGATGTGTCGTGGCATGCCTATGCGTGATGTTAGTTTCTGTGGAGAGACGTGTGTGTGTTTATATGTTCTTCAGTGTAAATGTGTGTGGCGTGCTAGTGTTGTCAATAAACCAACCCTTTATTTTTTCCGGGTCAATTTATGCCTTTTGAGTAGTTATTTATTGCTGGGGGAGCTAGGGGATGACTGAGATGATAATTTATAGTTCCAGCCAGCAAAGGTTATTTAGGGGAGCTTATATAGACACCAGCTGGGAGGCCAACAGAGCCTGGGGTAGGTAAGGGATCATCGGGAGCGATGCAGGTAACTGAAAGTGTTCCAGGCACAGCTATACTTCATTAGGCAGTTCTCATTACATTAGGCTAGCGATTTAAGCCACAAGCAACAGAGGAAGTCTCCACTGACAATGATAAAGATAAAGGGATAAAGAAGCAATATGGGAGAGAAGAAATGAAAAGTAAAAGTAAATAAGTAGTAAGCACCAATATATTTTACAAATGCCCACCATCTTGCTTCATGTGCCGAAAGTCATGGAAAATACAGGTCTAACGCCATATTCCCCAATATGCCTTAATGGCGTGGAAATGGTAATATTACTTTTACCAGTATCTTGCATGTCACTCAGAAGTCACCAGTGAAGTATTGTGAATGTTAAATGAAGACTTGTGAGGCATGATGCCAATCTGACTGGTTGATAATAAAAAGGGGACTGAGAAAGAGGAAAGAAGAAGGAGAGAGAGATATAGTAGTTGTCATGCTGAGAAGAGGATAGGTGGAACCGATGAATTTAGCTGGGATAGCTGATGAGGGTTTGTAAAATAATGTAATGAAGGTCCTAAATATCAGCTGCAGGTGAGGGAAGAGTGGATGAGAACTTACTAGGGTGGGAATATGCTTGTGGAGAAAGGAAAGTTTAAGTATTGCTGAATTTCAACTTTCCATATTCCTGTATGTAGTAGTTCTTGAGTGCCAAACAGCTTCTGTCATTAGAGTGATGTTAGTGGCTTTTACTAGGAAGCTAGAACTAGGGCTTCTATCATTAGAGTGACGTTTAGTGGCTTTTACTAGGAAGTTAGACCTAGGGCTTCTATCATTAGAGTGATGTTTAGTGGCTTTTACTAGGAAGCTGGACCTAGGGCTTCTTTCATTAGAGTGATGTTTAGTGGCTTTTATTAGGAAGCAAGGCCTAGGGCTTCTATCATTAGAGTGATGTTTAGTGGCTTTTACTAGGAAGCTGGACCTAGGGCTTCTTTCATTAGAGTGATGTTTAGTGGCTTTTACTAGGAAGCTGGACCTAGGGCTTCTTTCATTAGAGTGATGTTTAGTGGCTTTTATTAGGAAGCAAGGCCTAGGGCTTCTATCATTAGAGTGATGTTTAGTGGCTTTTACTAGGAAGCTAGGCCTAGGGCTTCTGTCATTAAAGTGATGTTTAGTGGCTTTTACTAGGAAGCTAGACCAAGGGCTTCTGTCATTAGAGTGACATTGTTTAGTGGCTTTTACAAGAAAGCTAGACTTGCTCATATAACTCATTTTTTACCACCACCTTGTCAGATTGAGATCACATCTCACAAGTCTTCACTTAAATATTCACAATACTTCACCACAGTCAATCTCAACATGGCTTCTTCTATGTCACATCTAAGTTCTCCATTTTTTCTTTTCTTTTTTCTGTTCTTATTTGTTGTATATCATTCATATGAATTTATATTTTCTCTTCTTTTCCTATTTCTGTGTCCTGTAAGTTTTTTGTATGATTAAGGTGTAAACCAGAACATTACAACCGTGTGGTTATTAATTAATAAAGCTACTCCTGCTTGTGTTTTAGTGTAATATTTGGTTATATATTCTGTGCTAAACCGATAAGTCACGGTAACTTTGTGCCACCATGAAGTCTCAGAGCGTCTGCTTCAAATCCATGACCCGATATAAAGAGATTATGAAATGAGAGAATGTAGATTTGAAAGAAATGAGAAGCAGCATCATTGCTTGCTACCACATATAAGAAAAATGGTTAAGTATTTTTCATTATTTCTTTCATATTGAAACTGAAGCTAGATTTTCATATCCCAGGGAAACTACAATGAGGCGACGGAATACTTCAGTAAAGCTTACAACATTTCCCGAGCATTGAATGACCCATTGTCAACCAATGCCAACAGGGTCCAGTATGGGATTGCAATGGCCCACAGAATGATGGGAAAGTTTGCTA
Source organism: Achatina immaculata (assembly GCA_009760885.1). Taxonomy (NCBI): domain Eukaryota; kingdom Metazoa; phylum Mollusca; class Gastropoda; order Stylommatophora; family Achatinidae; genus Lissachatina; species Lissachatina immaculata. The sequence goes on from CM019698.1 coordinate 5,549,585, forward strand.
ACCATATTGTCATTGGAAATGTTACATGCATGGCTCGACTTCTTGACTGGAAGTGTGTGAGGACGGATGAGTTTAACAAACTAATACCTGATACAGGTCAGTTAAAAGGTAGAGGTAATATGGTGAACACATTTGACATAAAAAAATTTGTCATCTTTAATATTTCATCATTTCAGGGTTGATATCTGCAGGAACTGACTAGATGGCTTGAAAAATATACCATATTTTTTTTTTTTTGGTCACACCTTTGTAATGGTGGCTTTTCTAATGTCCCAGAAAAAGATGTTATGCTGAAATGTTGAGTATGTTGCTTGTAATTGTGCTTTTTGGATCTTTCTTATCTAATCCTGTTTATTAGGGCAAAATAGCACCATGTACCTTTACCCGTCTTATTACTGTTGTAGCACTTTTACTACAGTAACTGGCATTGTGAGGGTTCAACGAAGGAATTTATTTCTTGCTACTTCATGCCATAGCCCGTCAGGTTATTGCTGGGCACAGGTCTTCATCAACTTTTCTCAATGTTTCTCTGACTCACTTTATCAGTCTGAGTTGTTTCTTGGTTTTATCTAACATTTATCAATACTGGAATCAGTGAAGAGAACCAGAAATGAACAGGAACTGCCATCAGAAAGATGAACAGTGTGTCAAGAGATCAACCACATTTGGTCAGTTTTAGGGTTCACAGGAGTGGAAAACCTGATGTCATGTCTGAAGATGATAAGAAAATGGAAAAGTTCAACCAAATTAACAGCAGAGAGGGCAAAGGTATTATGCAACATAAGTGGAGAATATAACAGATGAGAAAACCAGAGGATTTGATTTGATCAGCTACAAGACATAAGCAGCTCATCTTCTTTCAGCTGAGAAGCATCTGCTGCAGTTTTGTTTACTGCTGCAGAGTTTTGTTTACTGCTGCAGAGTTTTGTTTACTGCTGCAGAGTTTTGTTTACTGCTGCAGAGTTTTGTTTACTGCTGCTGACTGAGGACATTCCATACAAGTGAATGCTCAAGCAGGTGGAACTTGCACTCCAAGAATATAGCTGGAAAACCAGGATCTTTCTATCACAGGTACTTAGAAACAACTGACATTTTTGGTAACACAGCTCCAGATTTAGCACACGCATCAAACAAAATGGGATTTCCAACACATTTGATACAATTAACATCACTGCTGTATCTAGACCAACAGGCAGCAGTGAGAATAAATGGTGAAACAACAACTTGGTTTGACATAAAACAAGGGTCCATCAGGACTGCATATTGTCGCCTTACTTATTTAACTTGTATACTGAAAATATTGAAGGTGAAAGACTCGCTGAGAATGGGAAAACTTGGCAAACAACTATGCAAGCCCTATGTGACATTTAATGGCACGGGAAGGATGTAAGACTGAAAATATAATGAAGAATGTTAGAGAAGACATAGACAAAGAATATTACAATGCCATAACAATTGGAGGTTATGAAATACCAGAGATTAGATATGCTGATGACACAGTATTACTGTCCACAACACAAAAAGGAATAGAAAAACTAATTATGTCAGTACGTAAGAACAGTGAAGAGCAAAACCTCTATCTTAATTTGAAGAAAACTAAATTGATGACAACTGACAAAACAAACAAGGCAGCTGATATATGTATCAATGAGGAAAAACTGGAGGAAGTGGAGAGTTTTGAATATCATGGATCAGTACTAACTAGTAATGGAGATACAATGAGGGAAATTAAAAGAAGACATCTATCGCTCTTCAGAAAGTAAAACAACTAAAGAATCTGTGGAGAGGAATAGACAGAACTACAAAAATAAGATTTTTAAGGGATGCATCTTTCCCATCACAACATATGCCTGTGAGACCTGGACACTTAACAAAACAGCCAAGAAAAACATAAATGCCTTTGAATGTAAATGCTACAGAAGAGTTCATCAGATATAATGGACACAAAAAATAACAAATATATCCATACTACAAGAATGTAATATTGAAAAAGGCTGGCTAGTAAAGAGGATTAAACAGAGAAAACTTTAATATTTTGGACACATTAAACAGCATGATAATTTAGAGAAGACCGTCTTGGAAGGGTACATAATGGGAAAAAGAAAGAGAGGAAGACCAAGGCGAAGATGGCTGCAAGACATCATTGATGATCTGCAAATGGATGCATCAGCAGCAGGGCATCTTGCTTACAACTGAGAGGCCTACAGGAGAGCTGTTAGGGAGGCAAAGTTCCACAAGGGACATGCGAATGAATGAATTAATCAAACTTAAGCAAGGAAGAAGAAGATATCTACTATTTTTTGCAGTTTTTTTTATCTCCAGTAAGATTCCTCTCTTGGCTCTTCCTCCACATTTTTTTCCTTATTTCTTTCATAGATGTGAACTATTTGCTGACTGAGGCCTTGAATACTGATAAGAATGCAGATTTTACCCTCATCTGTTCTAGTTCTCATTAGTGTGTGGAATGCAGATTTTATCCTCATCTTTTCTAGTTTTAATTAGTGTGTAGAATACAGATTTTATCCTCATTTTTTCTAGTTCTCATTAGCGTGTGGAGTGCAGATTTTATCCTCATCTTTTCTAGTTTTCATTAGTGTGTAGAATACAGATTTTATCCTCATTTTTTCTAGATTTCATTAGTGTGTGCAATGTAAAGTTTACTCTCATCTTTTCTGCAGTTGCCATTAATGTCTGGAGCATGATCTTCCCTTAATCCTTTATGCAGTTTTCATTAATGTTTGAAATATAACCTTCCGCCTCATCTTGTCTAAAGTAATTTTTATTTTTTTGTTTTGTTTCCTTATAATTTGTGACACATTTTGGGATTACAGCTCAACAATGTGTTTTCTTATTTTTTACTACTTCATCTCGTATTATTGTTTAGAAATCTTTCAGATCCTGCACTTGTCCTGTCCTGCAAAATGATCTTGTTTTCCTAATTTATCTTCCACAGTGCCTAGTGCTGCCTTCCATGTACTTCTCCCACCGCCACTGAAAGCAGAGACTGAAGAAAAGACGGAGGAACTGCAAGAAGAATTTGGGATTGGGGAGGATGAGTACTCAGTTATGAAAGAGGAAATAGAAGTACAACATGAGAGTAATGGGACCATTGGTCTAAGTGGACCAGAAACTTCATAAATATGTTAAAAGTTCAAGATATATGCAGTGGTGGCTTGTATGTACTCACTTATTTTATTATCAGCACTGTGTATTGCCAACAAACACAACCTTAGATATGGGCTCAGTGGTATTTGTTGTTATTGATTTTCTCATATACTGTATTACTGTTGGGAAGAAGTTTTAAGAGACTAAACAGAATTTTCAGTTTCATCAAAGTGTTGATGAGTTCTTAAGATCTCTCTCTCTCTGAACCTTAAGTGCCCAGGGCACATGGGGCTTCCGCAAGGGTTTTCCACAAATGCCTGTCCTTCGCCTTTTTTTCTGCTCTTGCCTAGGTGAGCCCTCTATTGCTCAACATCCTTTCTGTTGTTCTTCTCCATGTCTCTTTTGGTCTACCCTTACTTCTGTTCCCCTGTGGTGTCCATCTTAGTGCTGTTTTTGGTAGTGAGTTATCAGTCATTCGGAACACGTGTCCCAACCATTGCCATCGTCTTTCCTCAATAATTGTTGTCAATGGCTTCATCTGCATTTCTGCCAATAAGATGTTATTTCTTATGGTGTTTGGCCAAAATATTTTTCTAATTCTTTTCTTAAGATAGGAAGTACACATACTTTCCACTTGGGCAAATTCTTTGACCTGTCAAAATTGTCCCCATCCTCATAGAGTTCTTCTTCATCTGAAGCTGCTTTTGAATTCTTTACTTTTCTTTATAAAGAACATCACATACAGCAAGACATACTTGTATACCATGCCCCTGGCATAAATGATGTTCACTACTGACCTGTCTACCAAATTTGATCATAACAATAGTGTCATCTGTCATGCATGCAACTATGCTTTTCTGAATGCTTAGGTCAGATTCTTCTAAATTTACCTCTCCTGCATTCACAAATATTCTGCATAAAAGATATTTTTACCCCATTCCTAAATTCCAGAATTTAAAGGTGTCACTAAACATGGCCAGACCCTCATATAGAAGCCTGTGTGAGTTTAATGAAATGTATAAACTGGGAAGAAAGTAGGAACAGCTTTATTACTTAATGAGCACAGCACTTCTCAACACAGCAGCCATTTACAAGTCACAGCTAAGTGCTCCATGCATTTTATTTTATTCTGTGTTTGGGGACATTTCAAACACAGCAAACACTTACAAGTTACAGCTTCTTACAAGTTACAGCTTCTTACAAGTTACAGCTTCTTACAAGTTACAGCTTCTTACAAGTCACAGCTAAGTGCTTCAATCATTGTATTTTATTCTGTTTTTTTCCATTTCTATTTTTTACATAGCATTCATATGAGTTTGTATTTTATCTTCTCTCTCTATTTCTTCATTCTCTCTCTCTCTTTCTTCATCCTGTGTGTTTTTGTATGACTGAGGTTCACACTTAAATGTCACAACTTTGTAGTCATTAAGTAATTAACTCTTTTGAGACACGTTACTTCCAAACCGTTCCTTAGTTTCTGATGACACGGACATTGGAAAAGGGCGCGGACATTTTGGAGAACGGGGGTCCCTGTGTAAAAGTTATTGTACTGACTTAATTCCATGATCACCACGTGTGTATCACACATTAAAATAAGTGGAAATGAATGAAGATCCATTAAAAAACAAAGTAAAGTAAAGAAAAAACTGGTGTGAAACGATGGATCAGTTTTTTGGCGCTAAAAACATTTTAGGGCTGAGCAATAAAATCTGCTTTATACTTACCTTAACTGTGTCATAATCCAATATAGAACACAGTCATTCAAATTTCAACACAGAAAAATCAATATTTATGGATGTTTGTGATATCCAGTAAATCTAACAGATCTACAGCTATGAGAAACACATATAGTAAGATAGGTCTAGTTGGTCAGTGTGACTATTCTAACACTCAGTCTCAACTTGAATTTTACCCCCCTATCTATATATCCAATATGGCTTCTTTATCCCCCATGCTTAAAACACTAGTTTAACTTTGGATTCAGAAGAGTTCTAATGGTTAAATGAAAAGTAACATCGTGTTTTCAATGAAAGAAAGTCCAAAGCCTTATAGTGCTCTCTGGTGGGAGAGACCCAGCGCACAAAGATCCTTTTAGGGATCTCTCGTCTTATAAGAGTTAAGCTGTTCCTACTTTTTTCCTAGTTTATACATTTTGTTATCACAGCTTTACTACAATGGCTTCATGTATAGTTATATACTAAGTTTTATATACTTATACACTAATTATTCCTGTGTGAGTTTATGGTTGAACACTGTATTTCTGACAGAACTCTCTCTCTCTCTCTCTGTGCACACGTGCATGCGTGTGAGAGAGAGAGAGAGAGAGAGAGAGAAAAGTATAGCTGTGTGACTTAATTATTTTTCATTCTCCAGTTTATGAGCTCATGTAACTTTTGTTTTTGAGATGCAAAAGTGGATGAGATAGACTAATGATCTATACAGATTTATAACAGCTATTCTTTTTTTTTTTCCAAGATTTCAACAAGCTGTATAGATGTATGAATAGCTGTTCTTTTGTATGTTGTCATAATCAATTACACTGTTTTATGAATGTATGTACTTCTGTTGGATCTTATATTAATTTGAATGTTTCTGAATGGCTGTGATTTTTTTAAAAATATGTCACTCAAAGTTATACTGATTTCTCATTAGCAGTTATATGATAATATATATGACCAACCATCACCAACTACAACTCATTAACAAAGTCCCTAAACATGACATCTTAATTGTCATGGGGGACTTCTACGCCAAGGTAGAAAAAGATAACACTGATGTAAAAAAAGTAATGGGGAAAGAAGGAATTGAAACGATAAATCAGAATGGAGAAAGATTAATTGAACAATGTCTAACAGAGGGCATGGTCATTGGAGGAACAATATTTCCACCAAAGAGATATGTAAAACAACATGAATATCTACAGATGATAGCACCAGGAATCAGATCAATCATTTTTGTATTAGAAAGCAATTCTGAACATCTCCTGATAGCATGTAGGGGTGCAGATCACAGCCATAATCGCAACAGCGAAAGCAAGTGCTGGACTGCAAAAAACAAATAGAAAAGCATGGATATTGGAAAAAACATGGAAATACATACATGAAAGACGATAGGCCAGATTAGCTATGTTGAATATAAAGACAGATCTTGGAAAAGATTTAGCAAAAGCAACATACAAAGAACTAGACAATAAAGTAAAAAGTTCAGCTAGAAGAGATAAAAAGAGAATACATAGACAATATGGTGAAAGAAGCAGAGAAAGTGACAAAATCAGGAGACAGCAAAACTTTATATAACATACAAAAAAGGCTAACAGGTACTATTGCATCCAAAGAAAGACCAATACTTAGCAAAACTGGAACCCTATTAACATCAAGTAAAGATGAAAAGCAAAGATAGGTCAAACACTTCCAAGAAATACTTAAATCGACTACACCAAAAAGAATTGATAAACCTTGAAACTAACTTACCAACCCCACAACTAAATGTCAACCTAAATGAAATTACATTGAACAAAATTGAAACAGCAGTGAATCTAATGGCTAACAACAAAGCTGCAGGTGAAGATGAAATAACAGCTGAAATGTTAAAAGCTATTAACAATGACAACATGAGCCAACTACAGAGAATGTTTAATAAAATTTGGAAAGAAGAAAAGGTCTTTCTAAATGGAAAAAAAGAATCAGTGTTAAAATACCAAAAAAATAAAAAAGCAGCCTTAATGACTACAATAATTGGAGAGGAGTAACCTTACTATCAGTTGTGTCAAAAGTATTTTGGAAAGTCATTCTGAACAGAATTAAAGATACAGTGGATACTGCAATGAGAGAATAACTAACAGGATTTCGAAAAGGGAGAAACTGTGTTTACCAAATCTTTACTCTAAGAATAATACTTGAAGAACATATTGAAAAGCAGAAACCATTAATCTTGAACTTCATAGACTTTAAAAAGGCATTTAATAGCATACACAGATTGATTGATTGATTGATTGATCTTTATTTCAAAAGGGTTAAGAATTGGGTACGCAGGCCAGTCTGACATTCTGCCCTTTATCATACATCTTTCACTCTATTCCAGACATTCTACAAATATGCTGTTCATATAACAAACATAACTAACATTGAAATTGAGAGACATAAAATAAAATATAACATTTACGTTTCGCTCTTAAACATTCACTCAGTACAGAAGTAACTACATACATTATAAATGATTATCTACTAAACAAAATGTTCGGGACTATTCAGAAAACAATTAATTGTATTCGGTGTCTGTAAGAGCAGTTTAAGATAACTTTTTAAGTTTTATAATTCATAGAGGCATGATTCATTGTGGAGAATTTTAAGACTATGAAGAATACCATCTAAAACTGTCAACATCATTAAGGATCTCTACAACAGATATATCCATGCACTCAGCACAGAAGAAGGTATGAGCAAATGGTTCCAGATTGAAACAGGCATGAAACAAGGATGTATATTATCTCCCTTGCTTTTTGGAATTTCCATGGACTTCATAATGAAAAAATGTTGCACAGGTAAAATGGGCATTGATTGAGTACATGATACCCAAATAGAAGATCTTGATTTTGCAGATGACATAACTCCTATCAGTGACAATGTGAATTCAGTGGAAAGAAAAACAAATACCCTGTCTTCACTGGCTAGTAAAATAAGACTTGAAATAAACAAAGACAAAACAAAAATAATGAAACTTCTCATTAACCAGTAAGGAAAAATATATGTAGAAGGAACAACTGTTGAAGAAGTACACTAATTTGCATTCCTTAGCTGCTATATAGACCAGGAGAATGACACTAGAAAGGAAGTTAGAATTGCTAAAGCAGCACTGACCTTCAAGAATCTTGAGAACATATGGCATTCAAAATTTATAAGCTCAAAAACCAAGTTAAGTTTATTCAATTCAAATGTAATATCCACCCTCATTTATGCATGCGAAGGCTGAAAAGCAACTAAAGAAATAGACAAGAAATTAGACTCTTTTGAAAACAAATGTCTAAGGAAAATACTCGGTATAAAGTGGAATGAATTCAAGACCAATGCAGAGATAAGGCAGATAAATTAACAACAACCAGTCTCATGGGTGATCAGGAAAAGGTGATCAACATATACAAGAGTGAAGTGATGAGAAGAAACAGTCAGAGAATCTCAAAACAAGCTATCAAATGGAGCACAACAGGCTGAAGAAAAAGAGATTGACCATGTGAAACTCTAAAGAGGACATTGTTAAGAGAGGCCAAATTAGTAGGCATAATATCCCTTGATGCAGCTGAAAAACTCACCGAAAACAGGAAGACTTGACAAACTACCATATGAGCTCAATGTGATATTTAATGGCACAAGAAAAATGTAAAATACAAGATACATGATCAAAGTGACTTCTGCTGGAGAAGTTTATTATGAATTCATTTATTTTATTTATTTCTGCTAATGACATTTTGTTGTCCTTCTGTCAAAATCTTCGGTGATCAAAGACATTTGCAGAGAAACCATGATGGTTAACCATAACCAGGGAAGGCATTAACTCACTTTAGAATATGCCATGAGAAATTGGCAAACAAAGCATGGATCAATAGGATGCCATCATGTTGAAATTATTGAGAAATCTGGCAAGGTAGTTTTGCTAAGAGGGCATTGGCCCATCTTCTTATGTGCATCTTGAGATAAAGCAAGATTTCTGTGGCAAATTACTATCACTGTCACTATATTGTTTGACTATCACTTATCACCAAATATGTTGTCTGATTATCATATGTCATGAAACATGTTATCTAACTATCATTTTTCTTCTTCTTCTTCTTCAGTTTTCCAAGCCATTAAGGCTCACTGCTGCAGATAAAATTCACCTCAATTCCTCTATATTCCTAATCTTTTCTCTCCAGTTGATCTATGTTGTCTTTCCACCTCTGTCTTGGTCTACCCCTTGGTCTTGTTTCCCTCATCTCTTGTGCACACATCATTTTCATTTGTCTGTTCTCTTCCATTCTTTCTACATGGCCCAACCAGTGTAGTCAGTTCAGTTTCAAATCATTTATAATTCACTGGGAAATAAGCTGTTCAGTTCAATGTTCTTTCTAGCTCTCCATTCTCCACTGTTAAAGCAGACTATATCAACTTCTAAAATAGAAGAGCACCACTAAAACTGAGCTGCAACACTTGAACAGATGAGAGCTTCATAAATTTAGTGAGCAAGGTGAACTGTGCTGCTAGTAAATGTCAAGGCTCTAGTGGAGTGAACCGATATATTTAGAACCACTGTTCAAGAATTTAGATACTAAAAATTGATCTGTAAGATTCTCTTCTGCTAGTTTTGTTTCTTGTTTTTACACATAGAAACAGCAGACACCCAGGCTCTCAACTCTGCCACTAGACAATAGCAACACTGGAGAAATCACAACAAGAATCTTCCAACAGAACCAACATATAACAATGTTGAGTCATTCAACCACAAGGCAGCTGTACAACTAGACAACAAGAAGGCAGCTAGACAAAAAGTTTAATTATGAGAAAAATGGAAGGTGACTGATGAGGATGAAAGGTTCAAGAATTTACTTGTGACAGGCTCCACTCCCCTGCAAGAACTCAGTTTGCCATGTGGGGAGGGAGTGGACAACTCTGATAGCTAGATTAGGTCTACTAGCATTCAGAATCAAACAAAATGTTGCCATAGTTACTAAACATCAGAATATCTCAAATGGAAAACAATCAACACATCAGCAACCACCAACTAGTAAGCTCACATCAGCAGCCACAACTAGTAACATCACATAGCAACCACAACTAGTAAGCTCACATAGCAACCACAACTAGTAAGCTCACATCAGCAACCACAGCTAGTAAGCTCACATCAGCAACCACAACTAGTAAGCTCACATCAGCAACCACAACTAGTAAGCTCACATCAACAACCACAACTAGTAAGCTCACATCAACAACCACAACTAGTAAGCTCACATAACAACCACAACTAGTAAGCTCACATAACAACCACAACTAGTAAGCTCACATAACAACCACAACTAGTAAGCTCGCATCAGCAGCCACAACTAGTAAGCTCGCATCAGCAGCCATAACTAGTAAGCTCACATAACAACCACAACTAGTAAGCTCACATAACAACCACAACTAGTAAGCTCACATCAACAACCACAACTAGTAAGCTCACATCAACAACCACAACTAGTAAGCTCACATCAACAACCACAACTAGTAAGCTCACATCAGCAGCCACAACTAGTAAGCTCACATAACAACCACAACTAGTAAGCTCACATAGCAACCACAACTAGTAAGGTCACATCAACAACCACAACTAGTAAGCTCACATAGCAGCCACAACTAGTAAGCTCACATCAACAACCACAACTAGTAAGCTCACATAGCAGCCACAACTAGTAAGGTCACATCAACAACCACAACTAGTAAGCTCACATCAGCAACCACAACTAGTAAGCTCACATCAACAACCACAACTAGTAAGCTCACATCAACAACCACAACTAGTAAGCTCACATCAACAACCACAACTAGTAAGCTCACATCAGCAGCCACAACTAGTAACATCACATAGCAACCACAACTAGTAAGCTCACATCAGCAACCACAACTAGTAACATCACATAGCAACCACAACTAGTAACATCACATAGCAACCACAACTAGTAAGCTCACATAGCAACCACAACTAGTAAGCTCACATAGCAACCATAACTAGTAAGCTCACATAGCAACCACAACTAGTAAGCTCACATAGCAACCACAACTAGTAACATCACATAGCAACCACAACTAGTAAGCTCACATAGCAACCACAACTAGTAAGCTCACATAGCAACCACAACTAGTAACATCACATAGCAACCACAACTAGTAACATCACATAGCAACCACAACTAGTAACATCACATAGCAACCACAACTAGTAACATCACATAGCAACCACAACTAGTAACATCACATAGCAACCATAACTAGTAACATCACATAACAACCACAACTAGTAACATCACATAGCAACCACAACTAGTAAGCTCACATAGCAACCACAACTAGTAAGCTCACATAGCAACCACAACTAGTAACATCACATAGCAACCACAACTAGTAAGCTCACATCAGCAGCCACAACTAGTAAGCTCACATCAGCAGCCACAACTAGTAAGCTCACATCAGCAACCATAACTAGTAACATCACATAGCAACCACAACTAGTAACATCACATAGCAACCACAACTAGCTCACATCAGCAGCCATAACTAGTAAGCTCACATCAGCAACCACAACTAGTAAGCTCACATCAGCAACCACAACTAGTAAGCTCACATCAGCAGCCATAACTAGTAAGCTCACGTCAGCAACCACAACTAGTAAGCTCACATCAGCAACCATAACTAGTAAGCTCACGTCAGACCAAAAAAGAGTCAAAAACCGCTATCAAAAATAAAATAACTCACATTCTAATCTAACAAACTGCTATTACTGTTCTGCCCTAAGAAGGACAGCAATTATTACTTTCACAATGTGAGGCAAACTCACTGACTAACTACTATACATGTAGTCCAGAATATACTGTCATGATTAAAAAAAACTGATTGAACAAGCCTACAAAAATCTCCCTATCACAAACATTCTGAACACTGTTCAAACATGAACATCTTCCTAGAGTGTCCTCATGCTAATGTAACCTACTGATCTCTACATAATCCTAATCATCAATAATCTATTCTGCTCTCTTTTCTCTTTTATATAACTCACTGTTTTCTATCCTTTCTTCTAGAAAAATCTAGCCATGCAGACACAAACAGATTTCATGTGATAGACACTGTTTTTATAACCTTTGGTTTCTTAAACAATTTCCTAAAAACTAAGTCTCTGTTACTAAATTTAGTCTGTTGTCAATAACATACATTCCAAAGTTGACACTTTAAACTTTTATCTAACATAACATCATATATCCCAAGCAACTTTACATTACTAGTCAAGATTACCTGAGCTGGGACTAATTTTATCTTCCCCAGAAAAAATGAGGTGAGTAATACCAAAAAAAAAAAAATCAATATTTCAACAAGGGACTAAATCAACTACCCTTAAAGTTTATTACTTCCCATTGATCACAAAATATCGATCTTTATTTATCTCAACAATATACTATTATGCTGTTGGTATCCATTATAGGCCCAGAGATTCTTCTTAGGATCTTGTTCTCAAAGGTCTGCAATTGTTATTAATTTTTCTTTGTTTACTGGATGACAGACGACATCTTAGGACTGATGGACAAGAGGAGGAGGAGTAAAAATAACGAGGAAAAATATAGCAAGATAAATAAAGAAATAAGATGCAAATGCAGAGAAGCAAAAGAAGTGTGGTTAAATGAATAGTGCAGACAGATAGAGGACTCTCATAATAAAGACAGCAAAAACATGCACAAACGAATTAGTGAACTCACAGGCAGGAAAACAAAATATACCATAGGATGCCTGAAATCAAAAGAAGGTAAAATGTTAATGGGAAAAGAAGACATTGTGGACAGGTGGACAGAGTATATCGGTGAGCTATATGGAGGAGAAAGACCAGAATTAAGATACTGAAAACTGTGATGGACCACGAATTCTTGAAGATGAAATCATAGATACCATCAAATCCATGAAGAAAGGAAAAGCGACTGGGACTGATAATATAACAATAGAAGAAATAGAGGCACTAGAGGAGACAGGAATAAAAATAATAACAAGTTACTGAACGACATTTACAACAGTGGTTATATTCCCAGTGACCTGCTTAAATCCACGTTTATAGCACTACCAAAGAAACCAGGTGCAAAGGAATGTGACGACCACCGGACTATCAGCCTCTCGTGTCACATAACGAAGCTACTTCTAAGAATTATTATGAGAAGAACAAGGAAAAAGATAAAAATGGAAATAGCAGATGAACAGTTTGGATTTGTTGCAGGAAAGGGAACACACAATGCCATTTATGCTTTACAAACACTAACAGAAAGAGCTTTAGAAGTACAGACCTGCAAAATCTCTTGGATAAAGTGACCAAAGAAGTGAACAGAAAGGCCTTAGTTTGAACATTAAAAAAAACAGAGACTATGGTTATATCTAAGAAACAGAATCCACCAGCATGCAGCATAAAATTAAACGGAACTATTCTAAAGCAGGTGCAGAAATTCAAATACCTTGGAGCAGAAATAACTTCAGATGGGAAATGCAGAACAAAAATTAGGAACAGAATAGGTCAAGCAAAGACTGCATTTCAGAGAATGAGAAACATATTATACAACACATCTTTATCAATGAATGTTAGAAAACGAGTCCTAAAATGCTATATTGAACCTATCTTGTTATATGGAAGTGAATCATGGACAATAGGCAAGTCTGCACAAAAATCATTGGAAGCAGCAGAAATGTGGTTCATTAGAAGAATGTTGCAAATCCCCTGGACAGCAAAAATAACTAATGAAGAATGTATGAGAAGAGCTGGAGAGACAAAAAACCTTGTCAAAAAGATAAGAGAGAGACAATGTACTTTCATAGGACATGCAATGAGAAGAGGGGGCATTAAAAATATTATAACAACAGGAAAAATAGAAGGAAAAAGATCAAGAGGAAGACCAAGAGAAATGATACTGGACAGTCTGATGGGATGGTATGAGAGGAGATCACCAACTGAGGTGATGGCCTGCATGAAGGATCGTGTACTCTGGAGAAGCATAATAGCCAACGCTAGTTGGGACGGCACCTGATGATGATGATGATGATGACGATGACCATAAGAAATAACATCTTGTTGGCAGAAATGCAGATGAAGCCACTGACAGCAATTATTGAGGAAAGACGCTGGCAATGGTTTGGACATGTGCTTCAAATGACTGACAACTCACTATCAAAAAATAGCACTGAGATGGACACCACAGGGGAACAGAAGTAAGGGTAGACCAAAAGAGACATGGAGAAGAACAACAGAAAGGATGTTGAGCATTAGAGAGCTCACCTGGGCAAGAGCAGAAAAAAAAGGCAAAGGACAGGCATTTGTGGAAAACCCTTGTGGAAGCCTCATGTGCCCTGGGCACTTAAGGTTCAGAGAGAGAGAGAGAGTACTCCACGTTTCTGATCCATACATGACAGGTGGTCTTATTATAGTTTTGTAGATTGTTATTTTGGTGTTTTGGTACAGGATTTTGGATTTTGACAAGTGTTGCAAGGTGAAGTATATTTTATTCCCAATCTGTACTCTGCTTTTAATTTCCATGCTTTCTAAGTTGCTTCTGTTGAAGGTTGTGCTGGGATATTTGTTTTTTTCTGCTTTTCTAATGATCATTTTTTACCAAAAAAAAAATCCTGTCAGTATCCCTTGCCACAAAAAAATATGCCACCATCACTTGTCAACCCATTTGTTCTATCATTCACATCTGCTGTGAAAAACACTTTATCACCACACTTATCATCACAAACATTCTGTCATTATTTATCACCAGAAATACTCTATCATTTTTACCTTTTACTAAAAACATTCTCTCACCATCACTTGTCAGCAGACAACATTATATTATGACCACTTTTCACCAAAAACACACTATGGCAATCTTCTAACAAAAACATCACCATTATTACAGTTTGAACCACAGAATTTGGAAGAAAACTGTCACAACTTTCAAAATAATGTTATTGACAGTTAAGGTAAAGCTACATTTTGCCGTAAAGGCATCTAGGGGTTGCAATGTCAGTGTCCTTATCTTCCTTGATTTGTTCCATGCAATTATGGCATCTAAGGGTTGTCATGTTAGTGCCTTTTATTTTCCTTGCCATAGAGGTATCTAAGGGATATACTGTTATTGCTTATATGTTCCTTGATATGTTCCCTGCCATAGAGGTATCAAAGGAATATGCAGTTATTGGTTATATTTTACTTGATCTGTTCCCTGCCATAGAGGTATCTAAGGAATATGCAGTTATTGGTTATATTTTCCTTGATATGTTCCCTGCCATAGAGGTATCTAAGGAATATGCAGTTATTGGTTATATTTTACTTGATCTGTTCCCTGCCATAGAGGTATCTAAGGAATACGCAGTTATTGGTTATATTTTCCTTGATCTGTTCCCTGCCATAGAGGTATCTAATTGATACGCAGTTATTGGTTATATTTTCCTTGATCTGTTCCCTGCCATAGAGGTATCTAATTGATACGCAGTTATTGGTTATATTTTCCTTGATCTGTTCTGCACTATGAAGGGACCTTGAGGATAGCGGCCATATTTCCCTTGACTAGCGGACATACTACAGGGCAATGTGGTCAGCATGATACTGCCACCTTTACTTCCCCAGTTCTAAAAGTAGCCAGGTAGCCAGGTACACTTAGGTAAATGGGGTGCCCATGACCAGACTTGAACCACTGATCTTGCCAAGAGAGGTTAATGCACTAACCATTTCACTATCAATGTAAAATTGTTTTTTCAGTGGTTCAGGTGGTAAGAGTGCGAAGGAAGTGTAATTGTGGCTTACAGATTTTGATGTGAAAGTATAGACCAATATTTCAAAGAAGTTAGCTGTAAATGTAAGACATAAAGTAAAAGACATACTGGAGAATGCTGTATTAGGTCCATATTTTCAGTGAACTTCAGCACATGGAAGTCTGATGTAGTCAGTATCACACCTGGCTTCTTTACCTTCCTAGACTTCTCTGCTACCCATTTTTAGAGGCTGAGTGACCCCTGGGCCTTTTTTGGTGTACCAGAAAAAAATCCTGCTTCTGGGACTGAACCAGGCACCACCAGATTAGTAAACCACATGTCTAATCACTCATCTAACCATGCGCCTAACCACTCAGCTAACCAGGCGCCAAGACATAAAGTCAGTCAATTGCATGTCCCTTGCGAAACTTTGCCTCCCTAACAGCTCTCCTGTTAGCCTCTCATGCCCCGCTGCTGATGCATCCATTTGCAGATTATCAACAATGTCTTGCAGCCATCTTTGCCTTGGTCTTCCTCTCTTTCTTTTTCCCATTATGTATTCTTCCATGATGGTCATCTCTAAATTCTCATGACATTTAATGTTTACAAAATATTTAAGTTTTCTCTGTTTAATCCTCTTTACTAGCCAACCTTCTGAGATATAAAGTAAGAATTGGAAATATGATCAGAGAAGAGATATAGATATAATCAGAGAAGAGATATAGACATGATCAGAGAAGGATGTAGATATGATCAGAGAAGAGATATAGATATAATCAGAGAAGAGATATAGACATGATTAGAGAAGGATGTAGATATGATCAGAGAAGACAGGGACATAGCAATGATCAAAGAAGACAGGTACAATAAACATGGACATAATCAGAGAAGAGATGAATATAGACATATTAGAGAACAGAGGAATATAATCAGAGAAGAGAGAAACATGAACATGATCAGAAAAGACACAGGCATGATTGCATGATCAGAGAAATACATGAACATGATCAGAGAACAGAGGAATACACTATGAGAAAAGTGAAAGACATGGGTATTGTCAGAGAAGACATGGACATGATCAGAGAACAGAGGAATACACTATCAGAAAAGTTAAAGACATGGGTATTGTCAGAGAAGACATGGACATGATCAGAGGGACATAGATATGCTCAGAGATGAGAGACACAGACATGATCAGAAAAGAGAAACAGATATGATCAGGGACATTATCAGAGAAGAGACGAATGATAGACATTAAGACAGAAGATATGGACATGATCAGAGAAGAGAGGAACATGCACATGATCTGAGAAGGACACAGACAGAGAAGAGACAGACAGACTTCATCAGAAAAAAAAGAAACAGACATGATCAGATAAGACAGGGACATGATCAGATAAGAGAGGCACTGGGGCATGATTAAAAAGGAGAGAGATTTTAAAGTGGGAAACACACAAAGAAATGGCATCATTTGTTTTAAAACAGTTTATTAACTATAAAAATTAGAAAATTTTGAAAGGTATTATTTATGCAAAAGATACAGCAAACCTGACATGAGAGACATATTTTGAAGCTTAAAACTACTGTTTCTTGCTAGAAAGTTTCTTTTACTGAGTAAGTGCAAAACTTTGCATTTATTCACACATTTGAGGAATGCATAAGGAAGAATGTCTTCTTGTCGTACAAAATCTAAAAAAAGGACAAGCTTTTATAATAAACTTTGAGGATTTCTCATCTCAGAATAGTTTCAAATTTACGTAAACAATTGCAGAAAATCTTTTAATTTGTTTTTTTTATTTCAACCATGAAATAAAGTAACTGATGAGTAAACTGGACTGGAAAACAAAGGTTCATGCTGACCATACGAGAAAAGTGCTTTATATCAATCTTTCTGTAACATTATATAAAGTGAGTTTACAAAATGTTTTACCACATGATTAGTTTTTTAAAATCTCAACTTTCTCTTTCAGAATATGAAACAAATACATTGCATTTATATATCCATTATACTGGGATTAATTCAAATAATTTTTTTAAAATAAGTAATCTGAGAAGTTTCCTACTTACAACAGTATCAGAAGCTTTATGAGTGATTAGCAAGAATAAAATATTGTTATGGTAGATTCTAAACAAATAACTACAAAATAAAAAGGCGTTAACATTTTCAAAGAAATCAATTAAGTGTAAAAAGGTATGTCTCCATGTGAGAATCACATATTTGTTCTTTTTAAAAATAACTTGATTTTCCTATGAATAAACTTCTCAAGAGTATGGACAGAAACTGCTGCAAAATCCATTTGTATGATGCCTTTTTTTATTTTTGAAAAAAACCAAACCTCACAAGAAAACATTTTACGAAAAGTATCAGTTTTGGATGTAACAAAACTTAAATCTGTTCTGTCATTTGAAACATGGAGCCTTCATTCACAGGCAGCCGCAGCTTGTAGGCTGCAAGAAACCAGAAAAAGACTCATAGTTTTTAATCATGGAGAAAATGAAGGAAGGAAGTAAAGCTACAGTATGTGACTAATCATTAAAAAAAAAAAATATATATATATATATTCTGTACATTTCAATAAAACTGATTTTTTTTCTTGTAAGGTCCTGTCTGAGAAAGATGGAAACTTTCAATGATCTTGGATCTGAGAATCTTTTTGTACCTGAAAAGAAATTATAGTGAAAATCAGATCATTATGCACTGACTTTGCTACAGTTTACAGACATTATCTTTGACAATGATTTTTCTTTTAATTTAAAAGACATGAATACCAAGAACATTAACTCAATAGCTCTGGGTATTTGTTGCTACCAGTGCATTTATGTCCTTCTTTTCTTGGATCAAGAGTTTAACGGTTGTTTAAAAAAAAATTAAGAAAACAAATGCTTCCATGATTCACTATTAAAAAAAGAGAAATATTACAAAATATAAAGTCAAAAGGTAAAAACCTGCTTCCATACCAGTAATGCATACTGGGGATACAGTGTTAGGCCTGTATTTCCAGAACCATCGGCACATGAAAGTGTGATGTGGTCATCAGAACCATCGGCACATGAAAGTGTGATGTGGTCACCAGAACTATCGGCACATGAAAGTGTGATGTGGTCATCAGAACCATCGGCACATGAAAGTGTGATGTGGTCATCAGAACCATCGGCACATGAAAGTGTGATGTGGTCATCAGAACCATCGGCACATGAAAGTGTGATGTGGTCATCAGAACCATCGGCACATGAAAGTGTGATGTGGTCAGTATCATGCCTGGCCACATTTACCCTCTGAGATTTCTCTGGTACCCATTTTTAGAGGCTGGGTGGACCCAGGGCCATTTTTGGTGTGTACCAGAAAGAATTCCACTGCTGGGACTTGAAACCTAGAACCACCCGGTTAGTAAAGTGAGCACCTAACTACTCAACTAACCAGACTGCCATAACAAAATATGAACGCATAACAAAAATTGAAGTCAATGAGCTAACCATATTTCCTTCAGCAAATGACCATAATTTCAGAAAAGCAAGAAGTATCAAACAACATGCAAAAAAAAAATTGAAGAGCAACTGTGGCATGAAAATATACCATACAAAGATGGCCAACATCTTTATATTTTCTCATTTTAGCTGAAATGAACTAAAGAGGATTAAAGAGAGAAAACTTAAAATATTTTGGACACATTAAACGTCATGACAATCTAGAGAAGACCATCTTGGAAGGGTACATAATAGGAAAAAGAAAAAGAGGAAGACCAAGGTGAAGATGGTTGCAAAACATCGTTGATGATCTGCAAATGGATGCATCAGCAGCAGGCCATCTTGCTTACATCCGAGAGGCCTACAAGAGTGCTGTTTGGGAGGCAAAGTTCCGCAAGGGACATGCAAATGAATGAATGAAAGAATGGATTTGGTTTTACTTCATCCTCATGGGATTTACTTTCACACGACAAATATTTTTTTCCCTCATGCAGGCACAGTGTGATCAAGGTGACCTTTCTCTGTAGGTAGAAGGTCACTGTTTTCAGATGCACTTTTACGCAATATTTAGTTTGTCAAGTATCCATTTATACAGCTGGACAGTGCTGATAACATGTATACAGCCAAATGGTGCTGATAACATTTATAAAGCCAAACGGTGCTGATAACATTTATACATCCAGATGGTGCTGATAACATTAATGCAGCCAAATAGTGCTGATAACATTTATATAGCTAAATGGTGCTGATAACATTTATACATCTGGACAATGCTGATAACATTTATACATTTGAACAGTGCTGATAACATTTATACAGCCAAACGGTGCTGATAACATTTATATATCTGGACAGTGCTGATAACATTTATACATCTGGATGGTGCTGATAACATTTATACATCTGGACAGTGCTGATAACATTTATACATCTGGATGGTGCTGATAACATTTATACAGCTGAACAGTGTTGATAACATTTATACATCTGGACAGTGCTGATAACATTTATATAGCCAAATGGTGCTGATAACATTTATACATCTGGATGGTGCTGATAACATTTATACATTTGAACAATGCTGATAACATTTATACAGCCAAATGGTGCTGATAACATTTATACATCTGGACAGTGCTGATAACATTTATACAGCCAAATGGTGCTGATAACATTTATATATCTGGACAGTGCTGATAACATTTATACATCTGGATGGTGCTGATAACATTTATACAGCCAAATGGTGCTGATAACATTTATACATCTGGAAAGTGTTGATGACATTTATATAGCCAAACAGTGCTGATAACATATATACAACTGGACAGTGCTGATAACATTTATACAGCCAAATGGTGCTGATAACATTTATACATCTGGAAAGTGTTGATGACATTTATATAGCCAAACAGTGCTGATAACATATATACAACTGGACAGTGCTGATAACATTTATACAGCTGAACAGTGTTGATAACATTTATTCCTCTGGACAGTGCTGATAATACATACAGCCAAACAGTGATGATAACATTTATACAACTGGACAGTGCTGATAACACTTATACAGCTGAACAGTGCTGATAACATTTATATAGCTGGACAGTGCTGATAATAATAATCTTTAATCTCCAACCACTGGATGAGAATTCCTTAACAACAGTCACTAGTTTAAAAATAATCTATTGATTCCGCAGATAAGATGCTAATATAAAGTTTTAAACTGGAGTCACTAGTTTAAAAAATTATCTGTTGATACTGCAAATAAGATGCTAACATAAAGTTTTAAACTGCTGGTAAAACCCAGAAATTTTTATTTTTGCTCCTGATCTGCACATGACATATAAAGCGGCAAAGAAAAAAAACTTTTGAACTGATCAGGAGCATCAAAGTCAGTTAAACACTGAGAAATATGATTGCCAACACTATCCAGGATAGTACATAATGAATAAATCTTGATGTGTAACCATAGTCAGTGCACAGATTTTGCCTTTTCTGTCACTTTTCTTGTTTTGGAAGAGTTCAGTCTTTGACTTCAGATCACCTTTTTTTCTGGCTCTGTAAGAGTTCAGTCTTTGATTCAGATCTGAAGAACACATATTTTTTTCTGGCTTTGAAAGCAATTCATAGTTGTGGAAAAGTTTCCTCTCTATGCCTGTTAACAAAACAGGGACAGTAACCCTATTTTTATTTTGCGTGGAATGTTGTTCATGCCCTAGCAATCACTCACACAGTATACCATGTCTGTCAGCAAGAGGAATGAATGTGGTTGAAGGGAGATTTTAAAAAAACAGAATATATTCACTTACCACTAGCCACTCATATATCTGCAGCCCATATAGTCAGGAACTTTATCACAAAAAGGATCATCTTTCAAGTTGTAAGTTACAGTTGCCTTACTCTCTGCGACCATACAATAAAATAATTTTATGAGCAGCCTCACAAATTTACGTTTTAATGAACTTACAGCCTGTAAACACAATTTAAAATAATTATACATGCAATCTCCTCCATGCTAGTTTTATACCTCTTACATCTTATATTCTTCCTGTGCCATTAAATTTTTGGCTAAGATCAAAATGCCCTCTTGGCAGGTACTCTGATCAAAGAGCCCTTTGGTTAAGACAAAAGCGTCGTTATTTTTTAACTAAACGAGATGCCCGAGGCCTCATCATCATCATCATCATCATGTGCCATGCCGACTGGCGTTGGCTATTATGCTTCTCCAGAGTATCCGATCCTTCATGCAGGCCATCAGCTCAGTTGGTGATCTCCTCTCACACCATCTCGTCAGACTGTCCAGTATCATTTCTCTTGGTCTTCCTCTTGATTTTCTTCCCTCTATTTTTCCCGTCGTTATAATATTTTCAATTGATGATGATGATGGGCGAGGTCCACATCTCGTTACTGGTGGACCCGGTTTGTAGTATCACCGGGTCACAGCCTGTTGTTTTTGTCATCTTAAAAAAACATGTAACATATGGTTATTGTCTGATCATAATGATCAGGTCCAATTTATGCAGGAAACTGTCATGTACAAATTTTTGGAAAAAAGGTGGTTCATCATGATTTATCACCAACACTTCCACTGTGGCGTTGTAAAACTCATCGCAGACCACTTTCATCTTCATAACACTTTTACTTATCCCTAGAAAATTGACAGCCCAGATTTATCATAACATTACCACACAATGAAAACAAAACTATGGCATGACACGTGTCTGTACGCCACGTGTCTCCTTTGTGCCTATCACCAGGCTAATCCTAATCCTCTCGAGACTGTTCAAACTCACCGTATGTTTTTCTTTGCTTGTCTAAACAATATGGGGAAAACATCTCACTTATATCTATTCCCCCTAAAATTCTCTTTATGTACCTTCCTTCCTCTTATTTGCCACGCGCCTCTGAAAGGAGTGATGATGGCCGTTAGGCAACTAAAACTTTGAACAACTATTTGCAACACTGACGTCATTTGCTTTTTGTTTGACAACGACATGAAATTTATGTAACCTCCTCCCCTCCCTTTGTGGTCAAATGTCAAATTCAGATGTACCTATTATACGAGTCACTATCATCTCATGTTTTGTAAAAGCTCACCATTTCACTATTTCACTTCACGGGCAATCATCTGCAACTCACGTCATTTTCACACAATTTTGTAACAGTTGCCTTGAACGCAAATAAACTTAATTTAAAAAAAATTTTTTTAATGTAACATATGGCCAGCACATTATTTTGCCAAGTTTTCTTGTCTTCGGAGAGCTTTTCAACCTCATCAAGGGATTTTATGCCTACTAATTTGTTCTCTTAGAGTGTCACGTGACCGCCCACTTTTTCTTCGGCCTGTTGTGTTCCACTTGATAGCTTGTTTTGGGATTCTCTGACTACTTCTTCTCATCACGCAACCAACATATGTCCATCTCCTTTTTCTGATCACCCATGAGACCAGCTGTTGTTCATTCATCTGCCTTATCTCTGTATTGTTCTTGAACTCATTCTATTTTATGCCGAGTATTTTTCTTAGGTATTTGTTTTCAAAAGAGAACAACGGATATGTTTGTGCAGTCAACGCAGAGGAAGGAATGAGTGAATGGTTCCAGACTGAAACTAGCGTGAAACAATGGTGTATACTATCTCCTTCGCTTTTTGGAATTGCCACAGACTTCATAATGAAAAAATGCTGCACAGGTAACACAGGTAACACAGGTAACACAAGCATTGATTGGGTACATGGGACCTAGCTTGAATATCTCGATTTTGCATCTGACATAACTCTTATCAGTGACAATGTGAACTCCATGCAAGAAAAAACAAATACCTTGTCTTCACTGGCTAGCAAAATAGGACTTGAAATTATAGGAAAAAACAAAAATAATGAAATTTCCTATTAATCAAAATGGAAAAATACACATAGAAGGGACAGATATTGAAGAAGTCAATCAATTTGCATACCTTGGCAGCTACATAGACCAGGATGGTGACACTAGAAAGGAAGTTAGGATTAGAATTGCAAATGCACCATCAATCTTCAAGAATCTTGAGAAAATATGGAACTCAAAAGTTATAAGCACAAAAACCAAGTTAAGATTATTCAACTCAAATGTTTTAAGCTTACAGTCTCACAAATTTAAATAACAAATTATTACAAGTGACAATGTTCTTTATTTTCCTGGCACAATTAGTTCCCACTTTTCATTTCATTCATGACAACTGAAAGTTATACCATTTCCAATAACAACACTGAAAAGTAGCAGGTTTGTTATTTTGCCAGTCTAGTATTAGTGGTTTCTTTGTGAGTTTGGAACAAATTCAAGAACAATGTAGAGATAAGACAGATGAGCGAACAACAACCAGTCTCATGGATGATCAGGAAAAGGAGATGGACATATATTGGTTGCGTGATGAGAAGAAACTATCAGAGAATCCCAAAACAAGCTATCAGGTGAAACACAACAGGCCAAAGAAAAAGAAGAAGATTATGTGAAACTCTAAAGAGGACACTGTTAAGAGAGACCAAATTTATAGGCATAAAATTCCTTGATGAGGTTGAAAAGCTCGTTGAAAACAGGAAAAATTGGTGAACTACCTTGCGAGCCCTATGTGATGTTTAACAGCACAAGAAGGATATAAGATATAAGTATTAGTGAAACAAACTGAGAGACAAGCTGCTCAGAAAATAATTTCAGGAACTTCTATATAAATGTCCACCATGATATAAAAAAGTACTTTTTATATATGGGCTCTAGATTAATTAACGATGTTTTTTTAAAAAATAATCAAAAGGTGAATTACGATCTACATGTTCCGCAAAAGTTAGTGACAGCAGAGGTAGTAGAGTAAGAGTGAATTAGTTTATAATGCAAAGAATTTAGAATGAGGACCTGTGACTGCCAACCTCTAATCAATCCAGTTGTAACATTAGATTCCTGCCACACTGTGTTAGGGAAACTGCCTCTGAGATCAGAGATAAGTTTCTTGAAAGTTGAGCTGCACATGAATATACTACAAACAGCTGCCTGAGAGTTGAGCTACACATGAGTACACTACAAACAGCTGCTTGAAAGTTGAGCTGCACATGAGTACACTACAAACAGCTGCCTGAGAGTTGAGCTACACATGAGTACACTACAAACAGCTGCCTGAGAGTTGAGCTACACATGAGTACACTACAAACAGCTGCCTGAAAGTTGAGCTACACATGAGTACACTATAAACAGCTGCCTGAAAGTTGAGCCACCCTAAAGTACACTATAAATAGCTGTTAGCAATATGAATAAATAACCAGATATTCATGATAAAATTTAACCACTTGCATGATAAACTATTCTTAAAATCACAGTGGGTTTAAAAAAATAAGACAGTTATATTATTTTTAAAAAGGCGAACAAATGAAACAAAACAATAAAAACAATCAGTATTTCAGTATAATCCTTCTTGAAGGATTGGAAAACGCTGATGCAAGAAAGAAAACATCCATAATTTAACTTACACATTGTTAAACATGAAATTTTTATATTTTACGAGAGCTTCAGCTCAGTCCTATCTCCTTTGCTGTGATCTAGCACTTCCTGTAGCTATCACACTGAATGTTCTTCTATATTGCTGAAAGAAATAGTAAACTAAAGGAATATACCCTGATGGAAAATGCAAAAGGAGGGAGGAAGTCTAAGACAGTTTATGGTGTGGCTCTTCTCTGCCTATCTTTTAGCACCCCTTTCAACTACCAGATTTATAAACAAGGACTGTAGATTTTGTAAACTTGTAGACTACAGATGTATAAACATAGAGCTATAGTTTTTATAAATATATTGGCTATATATTGGGCTGTATATTTATAAATGCATGGGATGTACAGATTTATATGTACAAATATACACATGTACTATATACATTGCTGTAAAAAAAAAAAAGGCACAAGGTAAAATTCCCATTTCCATGCTATTAAGGCATACTGGGGATATTGTGTTTGGCCCGCATTTCCAAGACCATCAGACACAAAAGTGCAATGTGGTCAGCTTACTACCTGGCTGCATTTACCTCACCAGATTTCTCTGATACCCATTTGTAATTAGAGGCTGGGTGAACCCACACATTGCTGTAAATTTATAAATGTATCGGTCATAGATTTATAAATGTATGCCCCGTGCATTTATAAACTTATGAACCACATCCTGTGTTAATGAACTGATCAGCATGGATCAGTAAATCATGGATAAGAGACTTTCTTTATATCAAATGACCAGGTCAAAAAGGAAGCACACTTTCATGAAACTATCTTCTACAATAAAAAGAGTTACATTAGACAAAATACTAAGCTCTTGGCAACAGAACACGAAGACAAAAATGAACCAAAGGTTAGTGTTTATACCTGGTGAGTAATACAAATAGATTTTGCAAGTTCGAGGCTGAGTCTTTGTGAGGGCACCACTGTCTTTGTAGAATCTGAAGGTCAAAGGTATCGGTTCTTTAGTGATCTGTTAAAAGAAAAGAAAATGTGTGTTTTTCATATAATTATCTTTAATTAGATTTAATGAGGGATTAAATGGCGATAACGGAAAAATTCTAATAACTTGTTGGATTGATCTGGACTTTATCCTGACATATGCGGCAAAGATGGAGGAGTTGGGAATATGGAATGGAGTTCTTACAGGCTTTAGGATGGGAGGAGGTGTAAAGCAAATAGGTGTGGATGTCAGTTGACTAGTAAAATACAGAGGTGACAGGCCTGTTTGTGCCAATAGAAATTTTAATGTCTAAAAAGTCAACAGACTTGTCAGAAATTTCATAACTGAATTTTATGTTATTATTGAGTGAATTGGTGAATTCAATAAATTTTTTTATTTCTTCCTGTGGCATACTGGTGACTCCAATGCCATCATCGATGTACCCTTTATAGAATTCTGGAAGTCTGCCAGTGTAGGTTTCCCATAATTTGACTTCCAGAAAGCCCATAAATAGACCTGCATAACTGGGACCCATTTTCATTCCCATGGCAACACCACTGATTTGCTTGAAGTATTTGCTGCTGAATTCAAAAGAATTTAGGTTTAGTACTAGCCGTGTAAGTCTGATTATGGTGTCAGTGCTAGTGGTTGGGTGAGGGTCTTTGTGGAGAAAACAGCGGAGTGCTAAGAGTCCATCCTCATGGGGGATAGAAGTGTATAGGGAGCAGACATCAAGGAGAAAGATGTGATAGGTCTGATGTTGAGAGTGTGTAATCGTATCAGAAACTGTTAAGGCGTGGTTGGTATATGTCAATAACAGTGATTCAAAATGTTTATAATGTAATTATGTTTTTTGTGAGATCAACTGACATTTACACTTTACAATTTTTAGTCATGGCTATGTGCATATTTAATCATGTGCAAGCACATATGCACTCATATACAAATACACACATGCATGCAAATACTACACACATAACATCACAGGCCGTTGAAAATCAATATACAAGGGTAAATCAAAGAGTAATCTTAATTTTTCTCTAAAAAATCTACACTGAAAAGTAGGCAGTTGTAGTACAGATATATTCTGCCATCTCTCTCTAGATGTGTGTGTGTGTGTGTGCATGTGTGTGTGTGTGGAGGAACATCAGCTATTTCAGAAAAATGATGCCAGCAGACCAGATCAAAGATGGCCACTCTCTTGGAAGTATGCACAAAAGAAGAACAGCATGCAGTTATTTGTTTCTTGACTTTGAAGATGAGAAACCTGCAGATATTCATTGCAGAATGAAGAGATAGTATTGGGACACATGTGTGTTGCTTCAGCAAGCATATAAATTGCACAAGAAGTTTAAAGTGGGGTGTCAAATAAGGCAGATGCACCTAGCTTCATACACCAACAACTCAGTTACTTCATACACCACCTCAGTTACTTCATACACCAACAACTCAGTTACTTCATAACCACCTCAGTTACTTCATACACCAACAACTCAGTTACTTCATACACCAACAACTCAGTTACTTCATACACAAACTCAGTTACTTCATACACCAACAACTCAGTTACTTCATAACCACCTCAGTTACTTCATACACCAACAACTCAGTTACTTTATACACCACCTCAGTTACTTCATACACAAACTCAGTTACTTCATACACCAACAACTCAGTTACTTTATAACCACCTCAGTTACTTCATACACCAACAACTCAGTTACTTATACACCACCTCAGTTACTTCATACACAAACTCAGTTACTTCATACACCAACAACTCAGTTACTTTATACACCACCTCAGTTACTTCATACACCAACTCAGTTACTTCATACACCAACAACTCAGTTACTTCATACACCACCTCAGTTACTTCATACACAAACTCAGTTACTTCATACACCAACAACTCAGTTACTTCATACACCACCTCAGTTACTTCATACACCAACAACTCAGTTACTTCATACACCAACAACTCAGTTATCTCTCTCTCTCTCTCTCTCTCTCTCACACACACACACACACACACACAAACACACACACACACACACACACACACACACACACACGAACGAGCATCTCAGTTATCTCACATATACACACATCTCAGTTATCTCACACACAGGTATCCCAGTTATCTCACACACAAACATCTCAATTATCTCACACACAGGTATCCCAGTTATCTCACACACAAACATCTCAGTTATCTCACACACAAGCATTTCAGTTATCTCACACACAAGCATCTCAGTTATCTCACATACAAACATCTCAGTTATCTCACACACAAGTATCTCAGTTATCTCACACACAAACATCTCAGTTATCTCACACACAAGCATCTCAGCTATCTCACACACAAACATCTCAGTTATCTCACACACAAACATCTCAGTTACCTCACACACATCTCAGTTACCTCACACACAAACATCTCAGTTATCTCACACACCAAAGAACTCAACCATCTCACACAAGCAACTCAACCATCTCACACAAACAACTCAACTATCTCACACAAACAACTCAACCATCTCACACAAACAACTCAACCATTTCACACACCAAACAACTCAGTCATTTCAAACGTGAAACAACTCAATCATCTCACACAAACAACCCAACCATCTCACACACCAAACAATCCAACCATTTCACACACCAAATAACCCAACCATCTCACACACCAAACAACCCAACCATCTCACACACCAAACAATTCAACCATCTCACACACCAAACAACTCAGCCATCTCATAAATCAGCAACTCAGCCATTTCAGACACAAACAGCCCAACCATCTCACACAAACAACTCAACCATCTCACACAAACAACTCAACCATCTCACACAAACAACTCAACCATCTCACACAAACAACTCAACCATCTCATAAATCAACAGTTCAGCCATCTCATACATTCAGCTGTTTCATACATCAGCTTGGTTACTTCATAAACAACAATTCAGTTGTTTCATACATCAGCTTAGTTACTTCATACATCAACAACTCAGAAATCACACACCACCAACTCAGCTACCTCACATATACAACTTCAATTACATTGATGAGAAAGCTGTGACATGACTATTCATCTTGTAACATAGCAGTGAACTACACATAATGTCTGATCTTTTGCTACAACAACCAACATACAACCACACTGGCTAATGGGCATATGACTTCCCCTGGGAACAACTGTGTTAAGAGCACACTTATCTTAACATAGTGTTTGTGAGACAGGGAACATAGGAACATAGATCTGTTTGCTTAAAAACTCTGACCTACTTCTGTAGCCCAGAAACTTGTAGCAATCAACACTAATTGTAATTGTTATTTTTGTAAAATGTAATGTCAGGTTGGTGGACAGATGGGGACATGGAGATCTCTGGCGGGGATGAGGGAAGCCTGGTGTGAAACCAATGAATCCAGGACATGACAAGCCTCACACACAAACAGAGCCAGCAGACTATAGGTGGCGGGGAATGGATATCGTTGAAGCACTCATCAGATTCCTCATCTCAAAGTCAGAGTGTCTTTGTGGAACTGTCTCCAAACCATCTGACATGGAGAAGGGACTTACATACAGCCACCAGAGGATGGAAAACAAAGTTTTGGCCAGGCCAGCCACACTGTCTTCATGGCAGTCCGAGCAAGACCACAGTCTGCCCTAGCAAGGAAAGGTGCTGAAGTCGGAGTTACCCAGCCAAAAGGCGCATCGCAAAAATCAGGGTACCATGCATTATCGCTAATGAAATGTCTCTATCTGCAGTATTCAAACATGGTGCTCGCCCTGTGAAGACTAACTAGGCAGGTGCAGTGCCGGGCCCCCTGCCTCAAAAGGGTCCAACCAATGCTACTGGAGGTCCTCTCAGTTCATCTTGTGGAGTCAGGAGTTGATAGTAGAGCTACTGGCCAAAAAATACAACGGAAGAAAACAGCCAAAAAGCAAGAACTTAAAATAATGCAGTGGAATGCTGAGGGTGTCAGCAGTGTTAGAGATGGCTATAGCAAAAAGGTGGAACTAGAGAACATACTTTTTGCAGAGCAGGTAAGTATATGCTGCATACAGGAAACACACCTAACCAAAGATGCCGCCTTTAAAATCAGAGGCTACCAGTGTTTTAGATCAGACTGACAGGACAGAAGAAAAGGAGGAGTACTCACACTTGTTAAGAATAACATCAGCGCATGTCAGGTGGGAGTGTACATGGAAGGAGCTGAATACCAGATGATCCATATAAAAAATAGTAATACAGATTTCCACCTCCTTAACTATTACTGTCCTAATGACCGCCCCCACTTGCATTAGAAACAGTCCCACACAAAGAGAGACTGATGGTCTGTGGCGATTTTAACAGCCATTCCCAGAGCTGGGGCTATGACCACATAGACAAGAGAGGAGAGGAAGTTGATATCTGGCAGGATGATAATGGTCTTCTCCTGATCAACCAGCCAATGGATCCCCCAACATTTTACTCAAGGGCCTGGCGTACAACCTCAACACCAGATCTGAAGTGGAACATTACACGTAAAGTTGGAAAACAACTTGGAGGTAGTGATCATCAACCAGTCTTCCTGACAATAGAAAATGAACTCCTTAACACCAGTAGCCCTCTCCCCAGATGGAACTATAAAAAAGCAAACTGGACAATGTACAGACATCTTACAGGTATCCTGGTGGGACAGCTGTCCATAGAAGGTAAGGATATTAACAGCATAGTGAAGGAATTCAATGCTTGTATCCTTCAAGCCGCTCGTGAAACCATTCCCAGAGGAGCTCGCAGGGACTATAAACCATACTGGTCTAGTGAGTTGGGAAAACTCCATGATGATGTGGAAGCAGCTCGAAAGCAAGCAGAAAATAGACCATGTCAAGAACACCACAATAATTACCAACATTCTAAGGCCAAATTTCAGAGAGCCAAGCTGCAAGCCAGATGGGAAAGTTGGAGAGAGAAAACAGAGTCCCTAAACTTTGAAAAGGATGGAAGGAAACTGTCTTGTGGCTAGACGGCTGCTCGTCCTACCGGAGTCCGTGTTCGAATCCCAGAGATGCTTACTGAGTCGGTTTAGCAGGACGCAAGCCAGTACTTTGCCAACGATTGATAGAAGTGAAATTCCTCTGTGGTTGTCACAATGGTGGTGATTGCCCTTGTTCTTGTACTGGTGGATCATTTGGGCATCTTTAAAATCTTGTGGTAGAGTTCCTGAACTCCAAGCTGAATAGAGGAGATCAATGAGGCTGTGTATCATGCGGGTTCCCCCAACTTTGTAGATCTCAGCGGGGATGGCATCTGAGCTGGGAGCTTTCCCACTTGATAACTGGTTGATGGTGTTCTTAACTTCCTGGATGGTTGGTGGTATATCTAGCTCACTTTTAATTTCAACCTGAGGTAGGCGAGCAATTGCTTGGTGTAAACCAGTATAAAAACCAAGACTAGTTTGACAAGAATGACATTGTGATAAGAACTTTATTAGATCAAAGAAACCAGCTACACAAGGAAACACTAAGTGACCCATCATCTTTATCAAAGAGGGCACTATTCATTCGTGCACATAAGGAATGTCAAAATAAACTATGTAAACTACATGACACATGGTTGCAAAAAAAAAGGCTGAAGAGATACAAAGTTACGCAGATAGGAAATCCTCAAGATCTGCACCTATATATAGCTCAGATAGAAACATGCTACTGACAGAAAAAAACGAAATCCTGATGTGGTGGGCGGAGCATTTCAATACAGTCCTCAATGATCTTGAAGATAATTTGCTTCCCGAGAGTCAGTGTGGTTTTCAAGCAGGAAGAGGGACAGATGACATGATCTTTGCTATTCGTCAACTACAGGAAAGGTGACAGGAGCAGCACAATGACCTATTAACTGTTTTTGTAGACTTAACCAAAGCCTTTGATACTGTCAATAGGGACAGTCTTTGGCTAATAACAGCAAAATTTGGATGCACAGCTAGGTTCATAGAAAGAGTTCATCAGTTTCATCAGGGCATGAAGGTTTGTGTTCTCGATGATAGTGAGGTCTCCGAATCCTTTCCTGTTACCTTTGGGGTAAAGCTGAGATGTGTCCTTGCACCTAAACTGTTCAGCATGGTGTTCTCGTTCTCACTCATGGATGCCTCCAGAAGCTCAAACAAAAACTGTATTCCGTTAATTTATAAAACAGATGGAAAGCTTTTCAATCTAAGGTAATTAAAAGTTGCCTCAAAAGTTAGGCACGCGAAAATCAAAGACTTTCTGTTCATCGATGACTGTGCACTAAATGCTAAGTCAACATCTAATATGCAAACCATTACTGATAACTTCTCAGAGGCATGTGACAACTGTGGCCTTATGATAAACATCAGAAAAACAGAAGTCGTATATCAACCCACCTCCAACAAAAAATATACTGACCCAGAAATCGTGATGAAGCAACAAAAGCTAAAATCCATAGAAAACTTAATTTATTTTGGCAGTACCCTTTCCAGGGCAGTCAGTCTTGATGCTGAAATCAGCAACAGAATAGCTAAAGCCAGCGCAGCATTTGGGAGGCTACAGAAAAATGTATGGGAAAGAAGAGGACTCAGTGTTACCTCCAAGCTAAAGGTCTATAAAGCTGTCGTTCTGACTACACTAGTGTATGCAGCCGAAACATGGACAGTCTGCAGTAGACATGCAAGACAAATAAATCACTTCCATCTAGACTGTCTCAGAAAAATACTGAACATCAAATGGCAGCAAATGATACCTGATACTAAAGTCCTCACAAGAGCTAATATTCCAAGCATCTACACTATGCTTAAAAAGGCACAAATTCGATGGACAGGGCACGTAGTCAGAATGGGTAACACTCGACTGCCCAAACAGCTCCTTTATGGGGAACTACTGAATGGAAGATGGAAAGCTGGAGGGCAAAAAATGCGTTACAGAGATACTCTCAAAATCTCACTCAAAGCCTTCAGGATAGACATAAACTCTTGCAAGGCCATAGCACAAGTCCACCCATCATGGAGGGCTTTAACCACCCTGGGTGCTCAGAGAGCTGAGCGCTCAAGAACTGAAAGCGCCCAGCACAAACATGCAATGCGAAAACCTAAAGCAGCACAAGCACCCACAACTGAATCTGGACATGTATGTTCCGTGTGTGGCAAAACTTTTAGAGCTGGTATAGGGCTAGCTGGTCACTCACGGACACACCTCTCCTTACTTTGACTAAGATGAATCTGTGGTCATCATCGAAGACGATGGACGAACAACAATAACAACTAATGAAAGGATTAAAAAAGTGTCACTTTTCTTGATCCCCTCCCCCACCCCCCACCCCCAAATGTATGCTAACTCACAAAATATAGACACGGTCTTCATAGAAAGTCAAAGAAGTTAAAAGAAATGTAAAGAAAGACAAACAGAATAACTTCAATCTAAATATGTAGCTTTTCTTTGTACATACTGTAGAGACTAATTTGTAATGACTTTCAGACTTGCAGAGACTGAGAGTCATGTACTGAAAGATATAGTACCTACCACTCCAGTATTGATGTACATGACCATCATATTCCCTTTAGAAGGATCCACTTGACTAATATACTTATTACTCTTTTCTACCTCACTCTCGTCAACTGTGTAGCCAGCTGGGATTTCAAGTTCCATCGTGCTCATGTCTGCTTCCTATGATTATCAAGAAGAAACGAATTATGAATTTTTCATGCAGATGAAATCTCTCTTTCTGCGATGTTCTGTAACAAATTTCTCAGACTTTAATCTGAACAAAATCTTTTCTAAAATGCAGTTCAGTAATGACCAAAAATTTATCAAAATTTAGTTTCAATAAAACTTTTAAAAAAATACAGTCCAATAGTAGTCACTAGCTACACCTTTAACAAATTTTAATGTGGTGTAAATAGCACCACTAACAAATTTCAAAGTAGTGTTTGATAATCAATTTCATTGACATTAGCAAGACAAATGATCCAAAGAACCTCATCATGAGATGTTGCTACTGTGATATTAAGCTCCACGAAAGTGTCTTCTTTCCTCAGTGCATATGTCATATCAAAATACTCTGGCAAGTTTTCTCCCTTTCTGTTGTAGCTTGTGCTCACCTGCAAGTAGGAAGAAAGACACCAGTGTGAAGGTCAGCAGCAAAAATTAGAAGATAGTGTTTGTTCTTTAAGCCGGTGTAGCTTGCCACATTTATCAAACGTGGATGATAGGGCTGCCTTGTTTGTTTTCTTCGCATTAAGATAGAGGTTTTGCTCTTTACTATTCTTATGGATTGACATAATTAGTTTTTCCATTCCTTTTTGCATTGTGGACATTAATACTGTGTTGAAGGCAAAGTTCCACAAGGGACATGCAAATGAATGAATGAGATGTTAGGGGTTAGCAGGGTGGGGGTATCCCCTATCAAAGGAGAAGTAAGACGCCTCCTTACCTCCGTCAGTCTACGGGACACCCTTGGGCAAGGTGAAGTACCCGTATAGCCCCCTGATCAGGGTGACGTGAAGCCATGGGAGCAGGTGGTGGATGGAATGGGAGAGCAGCCGACAGATAATGTTGGTTATGGTCACCATTCTATGATGGTAGGCAGATGATTTCTATGTAGGGACAATGGCTATGATCACTGACTAGTACAGTCACTGCCCGGAAGGAAAGCAATGGTAAACTATCTTCTGGAAATATACCAAGAAACCCAAACAGCAACATGGAAAGTCAAATAGGAAAAAGATCAGGCGGCGAACTCCACAGGCCAGACAGATCTAATTTTAACACTGGGGAAGAGTGTGAGACAGAGGTCAGTACTAGTAATTGTGATGACAGACAAAATCCTGACGGTGTTACCAAGGAAAACCCCTGCATCAAACTAAAAAGAAAAATAAGAGTAGGAACATGGAATGTAAGAAGTATGTATGAGGGAAAGTATCAAATAATAAGTGACGAGATGAAAAGAATGAGGATACACATGATAATATCTTTATATGCTCTGGTGGAGAATTAGGAGGAAAGAATGGAGTAGCTTTTTACTTTGACAAATCAACATCAAAGGCATTACTAGGGTACAATCCAGTAAGTGATAGAATCCTCACAATCAGACTTAAGGGCACTCCTAGAAACGTAACAATCATCCAGATATACGCACCTACATCAGCAGCAGAAGAAGAGGAAGTAGAAAACTTTTATAACACACTGCAAATGACGACAGACCAGGTACGGAAAAATGATATTGTATTAATAATGGGTGATTTTAATGCAAAAATTGGTATAGAAAGAGCAGAAGATGAAGGACATGTTGTAGGGAAATTTAGCATAGGACATAGAAATGAGGCAGGAGACAATCTAATGGCGTTCTTGCATGGAAAATGAGCTAATGATCGCTAACACACTTTTTAAACAATATTCAAGAAGACTTAATACATGGACATCACCTGATTGGAAAACCAAGAATCAAATAGATTACATTTTAGTGCAAAGAAGGTGGAGATCAAGTATAACGTCAGCAAAAACTTTACCAGGTGCTGAATGTGACACAAACCATGAGTTATTAATAGCAGACATGAAGATAAAGGTAAAAAAGACAGTTACGGGATCAAAACCACTCCGCTTTGATCTTACAAAAATACCAGAACAATATGGTATAGAAGTGAAGAACCGTTTCGAAATCCTGATGGCTGTACAGGAGATGACACCAGATGATATGGCTACACAGGCCAGAGATATCTTAATAACAACAGCTAAAGACATGGTTCCAGTAAGGAAAACACGAAAGAATGGATGGATTACAGCAGCCACACTAGAACTGATAAAACAACGTAGAGAAATGATGATGCAATGGAAAATGACAAACAACAACAAAGAGGAATATAAATCTTTAACAAAAGAAGTACAAAAAAACATAAGAAAAGATAAAAAACAATACATACAAGATTGTTGTGAAAGAATAGAAGGACATCAGAAGTGTGGAAGAGATAGTGAAATGTTTAAAGAAATGAAGACATTGATAAGAAATGTCACACCTAAGCTAAATGTAATTTGTGACAAGGTGGGGTATACCTTGACAGAGACAGAAGAAATTCTAGAGAGATGGAAGGAATATTGCAGAGGAATGTATGAAATAATCGACTGTGAAAGCAGAAATCAACAATGTGAATTACTATTGGAGGAGAAAGAACGCGAACTGACAATAGAAGAAGCTTTATGTGCAATAAAGAATCTGAAAAATGGTAAATCACCAGGATGTGATGAGATAACAGCTGAATTTATTAAAGCAGGAGGAAAGGAGTGTGCAACAATCTATCATGCACTATGTAAAAAGGTATGGCATTCAGGTATTTGGCCAAAAGAATGGAAAAGAACAGTATTCATACTACTGCCAAAAAGGGTAACCTGAAATTATGCACAAACTACAGAACTGTTGCCCTGATTAGCCATGCCAGTAAAATTCTGTTAAAAATCATAATGGGTAGACTTCATAAGAAAATAGAAGAAGAAGTCAATATGGTCCAAGCTGGTTTTAGGCAAGGAAGAGGATCAAGAGATCATATATTCAATATAAGATTAATAATAGAGAAATGCAGAGTGTTTAATGTTAATCTATATTTATCTTTTATAAACTACTCAAAGGCATTTGATTGTGTACAACACCAGAAACTTTGGGAAATAATGAAAAAAAAAGGGATTTCCAACACATTTGACACAACTAACATCACTGCTGTATCTAGACCAACAAGCAGCAGTAAGAATAAATGGTGAAACAACAACTTGGTTTGACATAAAACAAGGGGTCTGTCAGGGGTGCATATTGTCACCTTACTTATTTAACTTGTATACTGAAAATATAATGAGGAGTGTTAGAGAAGATGTAGACAAAGAATATTACGATGCCATAACAGTTGGAGGTTATAAAATACCTGAGATTAGACAGGCTGATGACACAATAATACTGTCCATAACACAAAAAAGAATGGAAAAACTAATTATGTCAGTCCGTAAGAACAGTGAAGAGAAAAACCTCTATCTTAATGCAAAGAAAACTAAATTGATGACAACTAACAAAACAAACAAGGCAGCTGATATATGTATCAATGAGGAAAAACTGGAAGAAGTGGAGAGTTCTGAATATCTTGGATCACCGCTAACTAATAATGGAGATACAATGAGGGAAATTAAAAGGAGGACATCTATCGCTCTTCAGAAAGTAAAACAACTAAAGAATCTGTGGAGAGGAACAGACAGAACTACAAAAATAAGATTTTTAAGGGCATGCATCTTTCCTATCGCAACATATGCCTGTGAAACTTGGACACTTAACAAAACACCTGAGAAACACATAAATGCCTTTGAATGTAAATGTACAGAAGAGTTCTTCAAATACCATGGACACAAAAAAGAACAAATATATCTATACTACAAGAACTTAATACTGAAGAAGGCTGGCTAGTAAAGAGGATTAAAGAGAGAAAATTTAAATATTTTAGACTCATTAAATGTCATGATAATCTAGAGAAGACCGTCTTGGTACATAATGGGAAAAAGAAAGAGAGGAAGACCAAGGCGAAGATGGCTGCAAGACATCGTTGATGATCTGCAAATGGATGCATCAGCAGCAGGCCATCTTGCTCACAACCGAGAGGCCTACAGGAGTGCTGTTGGAGAGGCAAAGTTCCGCAAAGGACATGCAAATAAATGAATGAAGGTGATCAAAATTAATAGTTCACTATTTGCCAGTTGGATACCTGATTAGCATAAACAGTAAAATACATATGCCTGGACAAATACAACTTCAAAAACAGAAAAATCCTTATCTTTATACATTAGCTTGGTAAATATGGCTTAGGGCTATTAACAGAACCTATAAACACCACTTAAGAACTGAGTATGTGATAGATATGGGTACATATAAAGAAACAGGTGTGTGAGAGATGTTGGTACATATGAAGAAACAGGTGTATAAGAGATGTTGGTACATATGAAGAAACAGGTGTATGAGAGATGTTGGTACATATGAAGAAACATTGTGTAAGAGATGTTGGTACATATGAAGAAACAGGTGTGTAAGAGATGTTGGTACATATGAAGAAACAGGTGTATGAGAGATGTTGGTACATATGAAGAAACATTGTGTAAGAGATGTTGGTACATATGAAGAAACATTGTGTAAGAGATGTGGGTACATATAAAGAAACAGGTGTGTGAGAGATGTTGGTACATATGAAGAAACAGATGTGTGATAGATATGGGTACATATAAAGAAACAGGTGTATGAGAGATGTTGGTACATATGAAGAAACATTGTGTAAGAGATGTTGGTACATATGAAGAAACATTGTGTAAGAGATGTTGGTACATATGAAGAAACATTGTGTAAGAGATGTGGGTACATATGAAGAAACAGGTGTGTGAGAGATGTGGGTACATATGAAGAAACAGGTGTGTGAGAGATGTTGGTACATATGAAGAAACATTGTGTAAGAGATGTGGGTACATATGAAGAAACATTGTGTAAGAGATGTTGGTACATATGAAGAAACATTGTGTAAGAGATGTGGGTACATATATGAACTGAGTAAGTGTGTGAAATGAAGAAATGGAACAACCAATTAATATCATTCAGAAATGCCAAGAGGATGGCACTGCACTGAGAACGCAGAATATCAAGAGGATGGCACTGCACTGATAACATAGAATATCAAGAGGATGGCACTGCGCTGAGAATGCAGAATATCAAGAGGATGGCAGTGCACTGATAACACAGAATATCAAGAAGATGGCACTGTGCTGAGAACACAGAATATCAAGAGGACGGCACTGTGCTGAGAACAATACTGGAATTTAAAAAAAATGGAAAGGAAAGGAAAAAGAGAATGACAATGAAACAGATTGTGAACAACATCAAGAGCCTAACAGGAAGTAAGCTTTCCACACACACTGTGAGGATAATATGAAGATTCACTATGACCAACTTACTCTGGGGTGATGATGATGATGATGATGATGATGAATTCAGATTAAGAGATAATACAGAGACGTAATGAAATAAAACAAAATAAATTTTGGTTGATAAAATATATAAAAAACATACATCAATTAATACAGTGCTTGGACCTGACTGTCCACTGTCTGTAGAAGCATCCAAACGCAAAATGTATGATGCGTTATCCTGTGTAGAAAAAAAAAATCAACAATACATTTTATTTATAGCCCTATTAATTTTGTGCTATTTTATAGGCATTTTTTGCAATTTCTTTCTTACCAGCTTTTAAAAATTATGTATTTATCTGTTCTTTATGCAGTTTTCCAGTTATCCATCCTCTTTTTTTCTTCTATGTTCTCTATGAACTGTATTAATCACTGTTTAATCATTATTTACTGTTAACAAAGAGAGCTGTTGTTGAGGAAAGGAACAGTAATGGGACTGATAAAACCATAACTGGTCAAAACATTGTTCTATAGTGCCATAAATGTTGAAGACAGTTCATCCATTGCATGGTCAGTCTTTTCATTCCTACTACTTCTAAATGTGAATGCTTACAGTGGTATATTATTCTGTGGTAGCTGTGGCCACTAAGGTGTGCCCAGAAGACGAGACAAAACATCTCATAGACTGCACAAGAAATATAAAGGAACAAATGAAATGGTACAATCCAGTAACATCAGCATCAAAACGTCTTAATTTATTCCAACATATGCTAATGCCAGTCTAAATTACTTCTGACCTGGCATGGAACAGAAACCTGTTGAAGCAACGTTTCATTTTCCTTGGTGATTTTGACCTCTTCTGACTGTATTTTGCCATCTGAATCTGTGCAAGTAACCCTAACTGTCATTGGAATGTCTTCTGCTTTGTACAAGTCTGCTGATGCGCAGGTTAGGGCCTGGATACCCATCATCGTGTCCTGCAAATAAAAATAATGTATGTTATATATGCTGTTCTGATAAGAGAGGTCAGAAAAAACATTTTTATGGTAACTTCACCATCATAACAATGAGAAAATACAATGAGTAATATGTCACAATTAAAGTGGCAGTGATGAAAGTAATGTTGGTGGTCAATATGTCACATTTAAAGTGGTAGTGATGAAAGTAATGTTGGTGGCCAATATGTCACACTTAAAGTGGTAGTGATGAAGGTATTGTTGGTGGTCAATATGTCATAATTTAAGTGGCAGTCATGAAGATAATGTTGGTGGTCAATATGTTACAATTAAAGTGGTAGTGATGAAGGTAATGTTGGTGGTCAATATATCATAATTAAAGTGGTAGTGATGAAGGTAATGTTTGTGGCCAATATGTCACAATTAAAGTGGTAGTGATGAAGGTAATGTTGGTGGCCAATATGTCACAATTAAAGTGGTAGTGATGAAAGTAATGTTGGTGGTCAATATGTCACATTTAAAGTGGTAGTGATGAAAGTAATGTTGATGGTCAATATGTCACAATTAAAGTTGTAGTGACGAAGGTAATGTTGGTGGCCAATATGTTACAATTTAAGTGGTAGTGATAAAGGTAATATTGGTGGTCAATATGTCACAATTAAAGTGGCAGTGATGAAGGTAATGTTGGTGTCCAATATGTTACAATTAAAGTGGCAGTGATAAAGGTAATGTTGATGATACTACTGCACAAAAGTTAAGGGCCACTTGCTAAAACCCTTGCCTAAAAAATAAAATGCAGCCAATATCACAAAAATTGATATCAGAATTAACTGCATTTAAAATGCAACAAATTCATACAACTCTTATGCAAATATGTTAATCCATACAAAAGTTACAAGTCTAGAAATCACTCACCCATCATTATAGAAGTCACGAGATAAGTACTTGGTCTATCAAAACCTGGTTTAACCACCATTTACAGCCAGGCATTTGATACATCATTGTTGCATGGAGTCCACAAGGGTTCTAAGAACATCCTGCAGAACAGCCTGGCACTGCTAATGAAGAAACAGAGTCAGCTGTGCAGCATCAACTGGTGGAGTTTGATTTGTTGATACTCTCTGTCCAAGGACATCCCAGAGGTGTTCAATAGGGGCAAGATCAGGTAACAAGTAGGTCCCTCCATCTTGATGATTCCCTGGTGTTGAATAAAGTCATTGACGATATGAGCTTGATAAGGTTGAGCACTGTCATCCTGTTATGGCCTGAAAGACTGCATCACCACTTATGGCCTGCAAGACTACATCACCACTTATGGCCTGCAAGACTGCATCACCACTTATGGCCTGAAAGACTGCATCACCACTTATGGCCTGCAAGACTGCATCACCACTTATGGCCTGCAAGACTGCATCACCACTTATGGCCTGAAAGACTGCATCACCACTTATGGCCTGAAAGACTGCATCACCACTTATGGCCTGAAAGACTGCATCACCACTTATGGCCTCCAGAGCAGGCTGAATAAGAGGTCACAACATCTCATCTTGGTAGCTTAGGCCAGTCAGTGTGTTATGGATGACATGAAGAGGGCCTTGCTGACTAAAGCCATCCCAAACCGTGACGGAATCTCTTCAATAGCAATCCATTTCTTGAATTGTGTCATCAGTAAAACGCTCTCCTTGCCTTCTCCAAACACAAACCCTGCCGTCATTACATAACAGAATGAAGTGGGACTCATCTGTAAAGAGAACTTGACTTCACTAGCATCTTGTCCATCTGATGCACTCACAACACCAAAAAACATGGGCTCTGTGGTGAGCAAGTCTTTGTGAAGCAAGTCCTAATTCTTGTAAGCATCTGCAAACTGTCATCC
Source organism: Achatina immaculata (assembly GCA_009760885.1). NCBI lineage: Eukaryota > Metazoa > Mollusca > Gastropoda > Stylommatophora > Achatinidae > Lissachatina > Lissachatina immaculata. Next base: position 5,591,333 of record CM019698.1, read on the forward strand.
TGCTGATGTTAATGTTTGTAGTATTCATCAGCTGACAGTGGTACAGGTGACTGTCCAGTGGTGAAGGGCAGACAACAAGAGATATCTGTTATCCTGCCTGCTTGCACAATGTGGACGTCCTGAACGGTTTTGGTCTTCTACTCCTCCAGTGGCTCTGAATCTCTCCAAAAATCTTTGGATGGTAGAATGTGTCACTCTCAAATGTCTTACAACCTGATGAGTGGATCTGCCATTCTCAACCCAGGCAATATCTTGAACACATTCCAGGGTGCAAAGATTCCTTCTTTGGGATATGGTTTCTGCAACTGGCTAAAGTGACCTCTTATCATTCATTCATTCATTTGCATGTCCCTTGCGGAACTTTGCCTCCCAAACAGCACTCCTGTAGGCCTCTCGGTTGTGAGCAAGATGGCCTGCTGCTGCTGCATCCATTTCCAGATCGTCAACGATGTCTTGCAGCCATCTTCGTCTTGGTCTTCCTCTTTTTCTTTTTACCTCTTATCACCAATTTTAAAATGAATGAAAAGCGAGACCTGTTCAGTAAGAGTCCCTGCTTCACTTGCATCATGAATCAGCACGATTTTCCTACCTGCGATGGTTGGTGGAACGCATGAATCATGCCCTAAATTTATGCTTAACATAAATTTATTGCACATGATTTTTACACTCACCACAATAATCAGTGAGTACTTTTCATACCTCACATGCATAAAGGACTGCTTGTCCTTGTTCAGTGACTGACTAAGCCCAGTATGGCCTGTGGCATCTTGCAAGGCAACAACAAACTCTCTCCACCTCTCACAGTCTGCAACTAGCCTTTGTATTGTGCCCCAGCTGTGCTGCATGGTACTCATTTCTGCTTCTACCGTACTGGAACAAGTTTCAACAAAGTTATTCTTTATCTTATCAATAAATTAACTGATATGTGTTGAAAATAAAGGGCTGGCCCAAAACTTTTGTGCACTGTCAATCACAATGGTAGTGATGATGGTAATGTTAGTGGTGAGTATGGAACAGTTATACATGACAGTGTTATAGACATGTATGCCACAAAAATAACAGTTGATGATGATCATGCCAAAGTCTTAACCTGTGTTGAAAAGAAGCCACCATTCTCATTTCTGCAATCACTCATCCAGTGTATGATTTGTGGGCCTTGTGTAGCTGCAATACCTTTTATACAATATGTTAAAAGGGCATATGACGTTGCTTCAACATTTATTGAATTCATATCACTTGTATAGCCACTCTTTCCAGATTTTGGACGAATCCAAGACTTTCGGCCCTCTGAAGAGAATAAAATAAAAAATGTACTTTTAAACAGACAACGAAACAAAAATTCAGACATTTCAAACAGTTCAACATAACTATATATCTACGTGTGTGTATACATATATGTGTGTGCATATGTGGGTTGTGGGGGATAATTTAGTTTAAGTATGTACAAGTTCAGAGTTTCTTGGGAGTTTTTTTTTTCTAACCAAACTACCACCTTCTGTAATAAATTGTTATTACGCAAGCGCAGATCTTTGTAACAGAATGTTTATACTGTTACAGACAGTGGGTTAGAAACCCTGTTGTTGTGGTCAAACAGCTGTGGCTGCAACTCACCTGTTATCCGCAAGCATGGGAAAAGTTATCTGTTTTCCAGTTGCAGAACTCAGTAATTGGTCTGGGTGGTGGGATATACGGAAAGTTCATTTCTGTTTGAGATGTTGAAGTGAGAGGATGAGTTAGTTTGTTTCTGGAAGGTCTGCTAGGGATTCCTTGTTTCATAGTTTAAGTTTTTGTGGCTGGTTGTCCTTTTTAGGACAAAAATGTTGTTGAGTCTATATGTTGTAGTTGAGGTTAATTTGTCTTTTTTAATGGCAAAATGTTGAGTCAAGTATGTAGTTGTTGAGGTTAATTTGTCTTTTTTTTATGGCAAAATGTTGTTGAGTCTAGTATGTTGTAGTTGAGGTTAATTTGTCTTTTTTATGGCAAAATGTTGTTAAGTCTAGTTTGTTGTAGTTGAGGTCAATTTGTATTTTTTTATGGCAAAATGTTGGTGAGCCTAGCATGTTGTAGTTGAGGTTAATTGTCTTTTTTATGGCAAAATGTCGAGTCTAGTATGTAGTAGTTGTGGTTAATTTGTCTTTTTTAATGGCAAAATGTTAAGTCAAGTATGTAGTTGTTGAGATTAATTTGTCTTTTTTTATGGCAAAATGTTGTTGTCTAGTATGTAGTAGTTGAGGTTAATTTGTCTTTTTTATGGCAAAATGTTGTTGAGTCTAGTATGTAGTTGTTGTGGTTATCTTTTTTTATGGCAAAATGTTGTTGAGTTTAGTATGTTGTAGTTGAGGTTAATTTGTCTTTTTTATGGCAAAATATTGTTGAGTCTAGTATGTTGTAGTTGAGGTTAATTTATCTTTTTTTATGGCAAAATGTTGTTGAGTTTAGTATGTAGTTGTTGTGGTTAATTTATCTTTTTTTATGGCAAAATGTTGTTGAGTGTAATATGCAGTCTTATATCTTATATCCTTCCCGTGCCGTTAAACGTCACATAGGGTTCGCAAAGTAGTTGGCCAATTTTTCCTGTCTTCGGTGAGTCTTTCAACCTCATCAAAGGATTTTATGCCTGTTAATTTGGCCTCTCTTGACAACGTCCTCTTCAGAGTTTCATGCGGTCTGCCTCTTTTTCTTTGGCCTGTTGTGTTCCACTTGATAGTTTGTTCTGGGATTCTCTGATCATTTCTTCTCATCAAGTGACCAACGTATGTCCATGTCCTTTTCCTGATCACCCATGAGACTGGTTGTTGTTCAGTCATCTGTCTTATCTCTGCGTTGTTCTTGAATTCGTTCCAATTGATGCCGAGTATTTTCCTTAGGCATTTGTTTTCAAAAGAGTCTAATTTCTTGTTTATTTCTTTAGTTGTTTTCCAGCTTTCACATGCATAAATGAAGGTGGATATTACATTTGAATTGAATAGTCTTAATTTGGTTTTTGTGCTTATAACTTTTGAGTTCCATATTTTCTCAAGATTCTTGAAGATTGATGGTGCATTTGCAATTCTAATCCTAACTTCCTTTCTAGTGTCACCATCCTGGTCTATGTAGCTGCCAAGGTATGCAAATTGATTGACTTCTTCAATATCTGTCCCTTCTATGTGTATTTTTCCATTTTGATTAATGGGAATTTTCATTATTTTTGTTTTGTCCTTGTTAATTTCAAGTCCTATTTTGCTAGCCAGTGAAGACAGGCTATCTGTTTTTTCTTGCATGGAATTCACATTATTACTGATAAGAGTTATGTCATCAGCAAAATCAAGATCTTCTAGTTGGGTCCCATGTACCCAGTCAATGCCTGTGTTACCTGTGCAGCGTTTTTTCATTATGAAGTCTATTGTAATTCCAAAAATTAAAGGAGACAGTATACATCCTTGTTTCACACCTGTTTCAATCAGTATGCAGTAGTTGAGGTTTATTTGTCTTTTTTAATGGCAAAATGTTAAGTCAAGTATGTAGTTGTTGAGATTAATTTGTCTTTTTTTATGGCAAAATGTTGTTGTCTAGTATGTAGTAGTTGAGGTTAATTTATCTTTTTTTATGGCAAAATGTTGTTGAGTGTAATATGCAGTCTTATATCTTATATCCTTCCCGTGCCGTTAAACGTCACATAGGGTTCGCAAAGTAGTTGGCCAATTTTTCCTGTCTTCGGTGAGTCTTTCAACCTCATCAAAGGATTTTATGCCTGTTAATTTGGCCTCTCTTGACAACGTCCTCTTCAGAGTTTCATGCGGTCTGCCTCTTTTTCTTTGGCCTGTTGTGTTCCACTTGATAGTTTGTTCTGGGATTCTCTGATCATTTCTTCTCATCAAGTGACCAACGTATGTCCATCTCCTTTTCCTGATCACCCATGAGACTGGTTGTTGTTCAGTCATCTGTCTTATCTCTGCGTTGTTCTTGAATTCGTTCCACTTGATGCCGAGTATTTTCCTTAGGCATTTGTTTTCAAAAGAGTCTAATTTCTTGTTTATTTCTTTAGTTTTTTTCCAGCTTTCACATGCATAAATGAAGGTGGATATTACATTTGAATTGAATAGTCTTAATTTGGTTTTTGTGCTTATAACTTTTGAGTTCCATATTTTCTCAAGATTCTTGAAGATTGATGGTGCATTTGCAATTCTAATCCTAACTTCCTTTCTAGTGTCACCATCCTGGTCTATGTAGCTGCCAAGGTATGCAAATTGATTGACTTCTTCAATATCTGTCCCTTCTATGTGTATTTTTCCATTTTGATTAATGGGAATTTTCATTATTTTTGTTTTGTCCTTGTTAATTTCAAGTCCTATTTTGCTAGCCAGTGAAGACAGGCTATCTGTTTTTTCTTGCATGGAATTCACATTATTACTGATAAGAGTTATGTCATCAGCAAAATCAAGATCTTCTAGTTGGGTCCTATGTACCCAGTCAATGCCTGTGTTACCTGTGCAGCGTTTTTTCATTATGAAGTCTATTGTAATTCCAAAAATTAAAGGAGACAGTATACATCCTTGTTTCACACCTGTTTCAATCAGTATGCAGTAGTTGAGGTTTATTTGTCTTTTTTTATGGCAAAATGTTCTTGTAGTTGTTTTGTCCTTTTCAGGTCAAAGATTGTCATGTACAACTTGTAATTTGATAGTCCTCTTTTGGACAGTGTGATTCTAGATTGAAAGCTTAGGTTGCAGTTTTTGGTATACTTGAAGTTACAACGTTTTTCCATGTTGCCTGAGTGTGTCTGTTCCATGGTGATGTTAATCGCCTGGAGAGTTTTTCCTTGTTCATTGTAACTGCTGATCAGTTTTTCAGTCCACATTCATTTACAATGCTCACTTACAAATTGTGGGGGGGGGGGTCATCATGAAACTTTGTATCTCTTTTGTAACTGGTGGAAATCCTGTGCTGTATGAACCTATGTTGAGATGAGTTCTACTTATGTAAACTGGTCATGTCCGTGTACAGACTGTAGCGGCTGTTTGTCCTGGGTTTCTGTAGTTGCATGGTGGGTATAACAATATAACATCTGTTATGTCATTGGTTTTGCAGTCCAGTCAAATGTCTGCTCTGTAATTAGTGACTTGTGTGACACAGTGATGTTAAGTATTCAGTCAAATACTCGTTTAGCAGATGTATAACACATTTATACGTAAGTTAACAGTTCAGTAGGCCAACAACAGGCCAATACACATGTACAACACTTTTTTAGTAGTACAGTAGTGCACTAATATGTGTTTATCTTGTCAGGTCTGTCTTCTATCATTTGACAGTAGGGACTACCACAAGGTCTTGTCATGTTTGTCTTCTATCATTTGACAGTAGGAACTACCACAAGATCTTGTCAGGTTTATCTTCTATCATTTGACAGTAGGAACTACCACAAGGTCTTGTCAGGTTTATCTTCTATCATTTGACAGTAGAGACTACCACAAGGTCATGTCAGGTTTATCTTCTATCATTTGACAGTAGAGACTACCACAAGGTCATGTCAGGTTTATCTTCTATCATTTGACAGTAGAGACTACCACAAGGTCATGTCAGGTTTATCTTCTATCATTTGACAGTAGGGACTATCACAAGGTCTTGTCAGGTTTATCTTCTATCATTTGACAGTAGGGACTATCACAAGGTCATGTCAGGTTTATCTTCTATCATTTGACAGTAGGGACTATCACAAGGTCTTGTCAGGTTTATCTTCTATCATTTGACAGTAGGGACTACCACAAGGTCATGTCAGGTCTGTCTTCTATCATTTGACAGTAGGGACTATCACAAGGTCATGTCAGGTTTATCTTCTATCATTTGACAGTAGGGACTACCACAAGGTCAAGTCAGGTCTGTCTTCTATCATTTGACAGTAGGAACTACCACAAGGTCATGTCAGGTTTGTCTTCTATCATTTGACAGTAGGGACTATCACAAGGTCTTGTCAGGTTTGTCTTCTATCATTTGACAGTAGGAACTACCACAAGGTCTTGTCAGGTTTGTCTTCTATCATTTGACAGTAGGAACTACCACAAGGTCTTGTCAGGTTTGTCTTCTATCATTTGACAGTAGGGACTATCACAAGGTCTTGTCAGGTCTGTCTTCTATCATTTGACAGTAGGAACTACCACAAGGTCATGTCAGGTCTGTCTTCTATCATTTGACAGTAGGAACTACCACAAGGTCATGTCAGGTCTGTCTTCTATCATTTGACAGTAGGGACTATCACAAGGTCTTGTCAGGTTTGTCTTCTATCATTTGACAGTAGGGACTACCACAAGGTCATGTCAGGTCTGTCTTCTATCATTTGACAGTAGGGACTATCACAAGGTCTTGTCAGGTTTGTCTTCTATCATTTGACAGTAGGGACTACCACAAGGTCATGTCAGGTTTGTCTTCTATCATTTGACAGTAGGAACTACCACAAGGTCATGTCAGGTCTGTCTTCTATCATTTGACAGTAGGGACTACCACAAGGTCTTGTCAGGTCTGTCTTCTATCATTTGACAGTAGGGACTATCACAAGGTCTTGTCAGGTTTGTCTTCTATCATTTGACAGTAGGGACTACCACAAGGTCATGTCAGGTTTATCTTCTATCATTTGACAGTAGAGACTACCACAAGGTCATGTCAGGTTTATCTTCTATCATTTGACAGTAGAGACTACCACAAGGTCATGTCAGGTTTATCTTCTATCATTTGACAGTAGAGACTACCACAAGGTCATGTCAGGTTTATCTTCTATCATTTGACAGTAGAGACTACCACAAGGTCATGTCAGGTTTATCTTCTATCATTTGACAGTAGGGACTACCACAAGGTCTTGTCAGGTTTGTCTTCTATCATTTGACAGTAGGGACTATCACAAGGTCTTGTCAAGATCTGGAGGGCACGTGCTTACCTCAAGATAAGTGCAGACAAAGAGCACCCATTGCACCAAGAACTCTTCAGAGAAAAGGGAGACAAGCTAAAGATGGATGGGTCATGCAGAAGATGTCATCAAGCAGGTCTGTCAACCTAGCAACATCAACCCCAGTGAGGAATGGGTATCTGTGCCTCCAGCATTCAGGGGCACCTTCTCTTGCATTGCCACGGTTGACAAGAGAAGCAGGGGCACCTTCTCCTGCACTGTCACGGTTGACAAGAGAAGCAGGGGCACCTTCTCCTGCACTGTCATGCTTGACAAGAGAAGCAGGCAGCAGAACCCACTTGCTGTGAATGCTGAGCTCAACGCTCTCATCAGCGAAATCTCCAGTGAGGCAGTTGCTGTTGTTTACACAGATGTGTCCGTTGTACGAAATCAACGGAGACCGTGGGCATTCACAGCAGAACAATCCAGGAAGCCAGCGGTGTCTTCACTATGACCACAAGCAGTATGATGATGATGGAGGTGATGGCAGTAACGAAAGCATTTGTCTGGCTGGGGTCACAAGACTACGCCCGTGTCTGCACACTAAGTGATTCTATGAATATGATCCGGAAGGTCAAGGCAGGTTCCGTACACAGGCAGTGACTTTAGTCATTGCAGAAATCAATGATTTGCACAGACTATGTCCCTGGGCACATGGGCATTCAGGGAAATGAGAGAGCTTGTAGAGGACTTTAAGGGCAACAAATCCACATCGCTGCTTAGACTGAAAGAGCTGGGAATACAGAATGGCTCTGCCAGGAATGAGAGGCATACTGGACACGTGTGAGGACTTGTCAACCAGCAGAGGACAGACACTAGCAGCTGCAGGACACAGGTGGATATGTTGAGCACTATAAACATGTTCGGATTGCAATGATGATGACCCAGACAACCATATGACAGTAAGTGGTACCACCAGGCCTTCTATAATATGACTTAAGTGGCACCATTAGTTCCTGCCTTGTGGGTGCTGAGTGTAACAGTATATTTTTCAGAGCTGTTTCCTCTGCTGCGCACATTTACAGGGGTTAATTCCCTTGTTTTTCAAGGAAAAATTCAGATTTGTTAAGTGGGTAGTGGCTTCCACTCATAGATTCCCATGTTTCACATGGCGTGAGTGTTTTTCTGGACACATGGGAAACTATACAGGAAAGTTTTTGGGAGTTGATTTTTTTATGAAAATTTTTTGAGTTGATGACAATCTGGTCTTGGCTTTTGCAAGGAGAACACAATGTTTGCATATTTGTCGTGGTGTAACTGTTTATATGGGATAGACAGACAATGCCTCTAGTTTTCTTTCTGCTGTGGTGGAACTACAGACTATTGTTACTCACAGCCAATGTTTTGATGTTTGTTACTGTTCCACCAGTATTTTGAGATATGTGAAACTGTAATCTTCATCTACCATCATCAGCCTCTAAGGCTTCATCCCCTACGGCACTGCTAGGGAATTTACCTTCATCGGCTTTATCATCATGTTCCACCATTAAACTTGTACTGAACTGTCAAAGATGTGTTGATCCCACTACATGTAGTATCACTGGGCAGTGTTCAAACCTGGTGTTTCTTGTCACTACATACAGGTGATGTTGTCATCATGTCCAAGATGTGATATGCTTATGTGTGAGTGCTGTCAATGTTTGTCTGAAATCAACTTCCTGTCTCATCTTGGCACATTACACTATGAAACAGAGAGATGTCCTGCTAAATCAAGTGAGCCAAAAGCTGTAGGAGTAAGACCGCAAAGAAAAATCCGGAGGAAGGAATAGCACGGCAGTTGGTGGTGAGATTTTATAGCCTACCCACTGTCTGGCATCACCCGAAACTGCAAAATGTTCAGATATTTCGACCACGTTCTTCTTCTGAAAATGACTGAAAGAGAGAGTTGGCAGGTGGAAAGTGCAACTTGGGGAAGACACTTTCTTCATACCAAATGCACAAATGAAGCAGGATAAATAAACCAGCAAAAACCAACTGCCTGCTTAAAAATCATCTTCTGAGAATTATTTTTTTATTTTTGGAAGGAAAAGATCAAAATAGCTGAGCATCACTATCCTCAGATTCTATGCAAGAAAGATGCTTTTCTAGAACCTAAGATCTTTATTATATTTATTGAGTCATGTTTGTCTGATATTCAGTTTTGCAGGTAATCACATTAGCTTGATCCACAAAGTTAGTCACTGGTCAGTTGGTCATCTCATGAATACTTCAAAGAATAGTCCCAGATTTTTTTTAGATGTGTGAAATTAGAAGTCTCTTATGCCTACTCATATCAAAGAATAGTTCCAGATTTTTTTTAGATGTGTGAAATTAGAAGTCTCTTATGCCTACTCATATCAAAGAATAGTTCCAGATTTTTTTTAGATGTGTGAAATTAGAAGTCTCTTATGCCTACTCATATCAAAGAATAGTTCCAGATTTTTTTTAGATGTGTGAAATTAGAAGTCTCTTATGCCTACTCAGATCAAAGAATAGTCCCAGATTTTTTTTAGATGTGTGAAATTAGAAGTCTCTTATGCCTACTCAGATCAAAGAATAGTTCCAGATTTTTTTTAGATGTGTGAAATTAGAAGTCTCTTATGCCTACTCAGATCCAAGAATAGTCCCAGATTTTTTTTAGATGTGTGAAATTAGAAGTCTCTTATGCCTACTCATATCAAAGAATAGTTCCAGATTTTTTTTAGATGTGTGAAATTAGAAGTCTCTTATGCCTACTCATATCAAAGAATAGTTCCAGATTTTTTTTAGATGTGTGAAATTAGAAGTCTCTTATGCCTACTCAGATCAAAGAATAGTCCCAGATTTTTTTTAGATGTGTGAAATTAGAAGTCTCTTATGCCTACTCAGATCAAAGAATAGTTCCAGATTTTTTTTAGATGTGTGAAATTAGAAGTCTCTTATGCCTACTCAGATCAAAGAATAGTCCCAGATTTTTTTTAGATGTGTGAAATTAGAAGTCTCTTATGCCTACTCATATCAAAGAATAGTTCCAGATTTTTTTTAGATGTGTGAAATTAGAAGTCTCTTATGCCTACTCAGATCAAAGAATAGTTCCAGATTTTTTTTAGATGTGTGAAATTAGAAGTCTCTTATGCCTACTCAGATCCAAGAATAGTCCCAGATTTTTTTTAGATGTGTGAAATTAGAAGTCTCTTATGCCTACTCAGATCAAAGAATAGTCCCCCCCCCCCTCCTCTCTCCCTTAAAAAGAAAAAAAAAACTGTCATTTTTTTCAAGTTATCCCCCCTCAAGAAATATATTGAGAACTGTTATTTCCATTCTATGTTTGTATGCTAAAAAACTGAAAACCTGAGGATGAATCTCCGTGAAATTTTGCACAACTTATCGTACTGACTGATAAAAGACCAAGCCAGTATTAAGACTCACAGTTTTGGCCCTAAGGAATATGTAAGCTATTAGTATATTTTCAATGAAAGCATAATAAGGAAGCCACTGTGACCTGTCAATGAAGTCTTCTTCTTCTTCTTCTTCGTTCGCACTGTCTGTCTATATCTGCAGTCCTGTCTCTTGGATAAATTTCACTGTTTTTTGTAATTCATGTATGGAACCGTAGAGCTTATCTTCTTTAGTGGTTTCACTGGGCCAGTAATTATTTCTCAGTGTCTCGTAGTTGATGCAGTTCTGGAGGATATGTTCCACAGTTTGGGGCACCTGGGCACATGTACATAGATTAGTAGTACCAACCTTAAACTTTGTATACATATGACTTCGGAGTCGGGTGTGTCCTGTTCGGAGACAGAAGATGGTGACTTGTTCCTTTCTGTTTAGCATGTGATAGTCATCATGTGGTGGTGTTTGTGGCTTCCTGTAGGTTTTTATCATGCTTTTCTTCTGATTATAGGTGATTGGTATGTCTGGTTGCTCCATTTCAGTGCCCTCTTTGGCCAGATGGTCAGTTTTCTCATTGCCTGGTATCCCACAGTGGGAGGGAATCCATTGCAAAGTGACTCCATGTTGTAAGCCAATTTTTGACAAGGCATCCTTAAGGTCTGGTAGTTTGTTGCACTGAAGAGCCTCCAGTACTGATCTTGCTTGTATCTGTGAGAATTACTACAGGACATGCATCAATTCTGGAGTCTGATAGTTTTTCAACTGCAGCAATAATTGCCCTAACTTCTGCATCAAAGTTGTTGCAGTATTTACCAGTGGGTATGGAAATCTTGTCAATGGTGTTGTTTGGATATTCAATATATGCTCCTGCCCCTCCATTCTTTATGGCATTATGTGCAGATCCATCTGTATACACACTTATCCAGGTATCACATGGATATTTGTCATCTAGAACACTAAGTGTGGCTGTTGATCTTACAAGACTGCTCTGCATCTCACCATTCTGCACACCTTTCACTTCAGTCTGAATAGTTATTTGTGTATAATCTGCTTCTTTCCATGGTGTATGCTCTGGTACAGATGATAATGGAGCGACTACAGTTGGAAGGTCAGGTATCAGCTTACGCATACGCTTGGCCTGATGAATGAAGCTGCTTCTTTTAAGCCATCCTAATGCCAACTTATTGAATCTCTCCTTCAGGGGATGGCTTACAGAGCTAAGGAATTTTTCTCCCATGGTCATGACCTTTGTGTCTCTACGTTCCTTTAGCGCTTGAACACCAACTATTTGCTGCATTTCTACTATTGGTGTGGACCTCATGGCACCTGTGATAATCCGTAGTGACTGATTTTGAACCTTGTCTAGATATGACTTCGGAGTCGGGTGTGTCCTGTTCGGAGACAGAAGATGGTGACTTGTTCCTTTCTGTTTAGCATGTGATAGTCATCATGTGGTGGTGTTTGTGGCTTCCTGTAGGTTTTTATCATGCTTTTCTTCTGATTATAGGTGATTGGTATGTCTGGTTGCTCCATTTCAGTGCCCTCTTTGGCCAGATGGTCAGTTTTCTCATTGCCTGGTATCCCACAGTGGGAGGGAATCCATTGCAAAGTGACTCCATGTTGTAAGCCAATTTTTGACAAGGCATCCTTAAGGTCTGGTAGTTTGTTGCACTGAAGAGCCTCCAGTACTGATCTTGCTTGCATCTGTGAGAATTACTACAGGACATGCATCAATTCTGGAGTCTGATAGTTTTTCAACTGCAGCAATAATTGCCCTAACTTCTGCATCAAAGTTGTTGCAGTATTTACCAGTGGGTATGGAAATCTTGTCAATGGTGTTGTTTGGATATTCAATATATGCTCCTGCCCCTCCATTCTTTATGGCATTATGTGCAGATCCATCTGTATACACACTTATCCAGGTATCACATGGATATTTGTCATCTAGAACACTAAGTGTGGCTGTTGATCTTACAAGACTGCTCTGCATCTCACCATTCTGCACACCTTTCACTTCAGTCTGAATAGTTATTTGTGTATAATCTGCTTCTTTCCATGGTGTATGCTCTGGTACAGATGATAATGGAGCGACTACAGTTGGAAGGTCAGGTATCAGCTTACGCATACGCTTGGCCTGATGAATGAAGCTGCTTCTTTTAAGCCATCCTAATGCCAACTTATTGAATCTCTCCTTCAGGGGATGGCTTACAGAGCTAAGGAATTTTTCTCCCATGGTCATGACCTTTGTGTCTCTACGTTCCTTTAGCGCTTGAACACCAACTATTTGCTGCATTTCTACTATTGGTGTGGACCTCATGGCACCTGTGATAATCCGTAGTGACTGATTTTGAACCTTGTCTAGATTATGCAGCGTAGTGTTTGATGCTGTGCACCAAGATATTGAGCCATATTCTAAATGTGGTAGAATACTTTGCTGATATACATTCTTGAGGATTCTTTCACTAGCTCCCCATGTGGTTCCACTCAATTTTCTTAATATGGCTAGTTTTCTTCTGGCTTTTGCTTCTGCACTGTTGATGTGTTGCTTCCAGGTCAGTTTTGAGTCAAGAGTCACTCCTAAGTAAGTGGGTTGGTTGTCCATCCTTAAGGGTATTTCATTTACAAAGATCTTACCTGCTTTCTGTTTAGATGAGAGGGTGAACAGAGTGGTACTTGATTTCTCTGTGTTGATACTTACACACCATTTGTTTGTCCATGATGTCAAGATGTCTGCTGCTCTTTGGAGTCTCTGTGTAGCAACTGTCGCATATTCATCTGAACACCACATGACCAGATCATCTGCATACAGTGCTGCTTTGATTCCATAGGGAAGTTCCTTGACCAGGTCATTAATGAATACAAGGAATAGTGTAGGCGAAAGGACTCCTCCTTGTGGTACACCGTGTCACAGAAGTACTTTCTGGCTTTTGTGTTCATCCATTACTACTCTAGCTCTTCTATTGTGTAAATAGGACTTTATCCAGTTGTACAGTCTTCCATTCACATTGCAGTTTCTTAGTTTCCACAGCAGACCTTTTTTCCATACTTTATCAAAGGCTTTCTTCAGGTCTATCCACGCTGCTAGTACAAAGTTTTTCTCTTGGAATGCATCCTCAATCTCTTGAGAGAGATAAGTCACTTGATCTTCCGTACTGTAGTACTGCCTAAATCCTGCTTATTGTGGAATGAGAAGGTTTTCACTTTCTAGGTACCATTTTAGCCTCAGGTCAATGATGCATTCCATCGTTTTGCATAGGCAGCTAGTGAGACTGATTGGCCTGTAGCTGGAGGCAGTATCACTGTTTTTCCCTGGTTTTAGCAGTGGTACCATGCTTGCTTCCTTCCAGATTTGAGGTAACTTACCTGTGCTCCAGCACATATTGAAATATCCAACAGCTTTCCCATTGCTGCCATTCCCAGGTTCTTGATCATTTCATTGGACACTCCATCTGGTCCTGGTGATTTCCTTGGTTTCAGTTTACTGACTGCTAGATCTAACTCACTGCGTGTGATTGGTGCATCCATGACCTCCACTTTTCTGACTTGTTCCTCCTCTTTCTGTGGCTCGATGCGCACTGTACGCTCCTTCTCTGGATGGATATCAATGTTGCAGTCTGTGCAAACATGCGAGCAAAGTGATCTGCTACCTGCTTACCTGTAAGAGTTTTCCCATCCTCTATTAGTGTAACCTTTGTACTTCTTCCAGTACTCTCATCATTTAACTGTTTGATTAGTTTCCACAGTTTCCTTCCATCCTTTTCAAAGTTTAGGGACTCTGTTTTCTCTCTCCAACTTTCCCGTCTGGCTTGCAGCTTTGCTCTCTGAAATTTGGCCTTAGAATGTTGGTAATTATTGTGGTGTTCTTGGCATGGTCTATTTTCTGCTTGCTTTCGAGCTGCTTCCACGTCATCATGGAGTTTTCCCAGCTCACTAGACCAGTATGGTTTATAGTCCCTGCGAGCTCCTCTGGGAATGGTTTCACGAGCGGCTTGAAGGATACAAGCATTGAATTCCTTCACTATGCTGTTACTATCCTTACCTTCTATGGACAGCTGTCCCACCAGGATACCTGTACGATGTCTGTACATTGTCCAATTTGCTTTTTTATAGTTCCATCTGGGGAGAGGGTTACTGGTGTTAAGGAGTTCATTTTCTATTGTCAGGAAGACTGGTCGATGGTCGCTACCTCCAAGTTGTTATCCAACTTCACGTGTAATGTTCCACTTCAGATCTGGAGAGTGGAATGCCAGATCTGGTGTTGATTTTGTATGCCACGCCCTTGAGTAAAATGTTGGGGCATCCATTGGCTGGTTGATCAGGAGAAGTCCATTATCATCCTGCCAGCTCTCAACTTCCTCTCCTCTCTTGTCTATGTGGTCATAGCCCCAGCTCTGGGAATGACTGTTAAAATCACCACAGACCATCAGTCTCTCTTTGTGTGGGATTGTTCCTAAAGCAAGTGGGCGGTCATTAGGACAGTAATAGTTAAGGAGGTGGAAATCTGTATTACTACTTTTTAGATGGATCATCTGGTGTTCGGCTCCTTCCATGTACACTCCCACCTGACATGCGCTGATGTTATTCTTAACAAGTGTGAGTACTCCTCCTTTTCTTCTGTCCTGTCGGTCTGATCTAAAACACTGGTAGCCTCTGATTTTAAAGGCGGCATCTTTGGTTAGGTGTGTCTCCTGTATGCAGCATATACTTACCTGCTCTGCAAAAAGTATGTTCTTTAGTTCCACCTTTTTGCTATAGCCATCTCTAACACTGCTGACACCCTCAGCATTCCACTGCATTATTTTAAGTTCTTGCTTTTTGGCTGTTTTCTTCTGTTGTATTTTTTGGCCAGTAGCTCTACTCTCATGTCTCCTGACTCCACAAGATGAACTGAGAGGACCTCCAGTAGCATTGGGTGGACCCTTTCGAGGGAGGGGGCCCAGCACTGCACCTGCCTGGTTAGTCTTCACAGGGCGAGCACCATGTTTGAAAACTGCAGATAGATAAATTTCATTAGCGATAATGCATGTTACCCTGATTTTTGCGATGCGCCTTTTGGCTGGGTAACTCCGACTTCAGCACCTTTCCTTGCTAGGGCAGACTGTGGTCTTGCTCGGACTGCCATGAAGACAGTGTGGCTGGCCTGGCCAAAACTTTGTTTTCCAGCCTCTGGTGTCTGTACTTAAGCCCCTTCTCCATGTCAGATGGTTTTGAGACAGTTCCACAAAGACACTCTGACTATGAGATGAGGAATCTGATGAGTGCTTCAACGATATCCATTCCCCACCACCCATAGTCTCCTGGCTCTGTTTTGTTTACATCATTCTGATAGCCATTGTTGTAAAGACCCATAGGCTTGTCACGTCCTGGATTCACTGGTTTCACACCAGACTTCCCTCATCCCCGCCAGAGATCTCCATGTCCCCATCTGTCCACCAACCTGACATTACATTTTGCAAAAATAACAATTACAATTAGTGTTGATTGCTACAAGTTTCTGGGCTACAGAGGTAGGTCAGAGTTTTTAAGCAAACAGATCTATGTTCCCTGTCTCACAAGACTATGTTAAGATAAGTGTGCTCTTAACACAGTTGTTCCCAGGGGAGTCAATGAAGTCATAATAAGGAAGTCACTGTGACCTGTCAATGAAGGCATAATAAGGAAGTCATTGTGACCTGTCAATGAAAGCATAATAAGGAAGCCACTGTGACCTGTTTTTGTGAGATCTGCTCACAAATGTCAGACTGCGCACATAATTTTCCAAGCCTCTTTTTCCAAAACTTTAAGAGTACATTGTGCAAAGTTTTTCATTTGCTTGTCCTTCAAATTTTTATATTTTATATTTTAAATCTTCTGGGTGATGTAAAAGATGGCGGGAGCTTTTTAATGCTCTTGCCACCTTACTTTCATATGAATCTTTTGTGTCGACACATATCGTAAAACGGGAGTTGGGAAAAAGCCAACAACTTTACCCTAAGACCCGTCTAAAGACGACTCTAGATGGGGAAAAAAACCAGCTGTTATGGAAACTGGCAATAAAATCAATCAAGCATTGGGGATACCAACTCAGACATGTCCAGACAACAACCAAAAGAACATATTCAGTGGCCCCAAATATGTGATTTTGTTAAGAGAGGCCCAGTTCAGTGGGCATAATATCCCTTGATGAGACTGAAAAACTCGCAGATAGGAAATCTTGGCGAACTACCATGCAGGCCCTATGTGACATTTAGTGGCACGGGAAGGATGTAAGGTAAAGGTAATCCTGTCATGCCTTAGAGGTACATAGGGATATGGTGCTAGTGCCTATATCTTCCTTGATCTGACAGCACACTAGAGGGTGATATGGTCAGTATCACGCCTAGCCGCCTTTCCTTCCCCAACTCCAGAAGAGTCGGGTGACCATTTCTACAAATGGGTGACTGGGGTGCCTCCGGCTGGATTCGAACCTCCAACCTTTGCCATGAGAGACCAGTGCACTAACATACACAGATGACACAGTGCTCAGTGCTCAGTGCAGAAAATGAAAGAAGTTTACAGAAATTAGTGAACAAGATTGTAAGGATGTAAGAAGTAAGAAAATATCAAACTTCAATGTATGCAATACAAACTGCCATTTTTACTCTGTTTAATTTTACAACAGTTTCTGTCTTTCTGTTAAGTTTTAATCATGTCTCATTGCTCTTTTCCATTATCTTAATAACAGACTTACAACCCTGTTCACTAATTTCTGTAAACTTCTTTCATTTTCTGCAGTGAGCACTGCGCCATCTGCGTCATCTGCATCATCTGCGTCATCTGTGTCATCTGCGTCATCTGCGTATGTTAAAATATTGATATTCTGCCATACTATTTTCACTCCTTTCAGTTTTTGAAATAATACTTTTTAACACCATGATGCTTTCACTGTACAGTAGGAACTGTTCAGGAAACTGGGCAGACCCTCGTCTCATTCATCATTATATCTTTTTATATTCACCGATGTCATTTTTCATGCTTCTCTCTGATTTCAGAATATATCAAAGATAGGATAGGACTTTCATCAGCCCAAAAGCTATGATTTAATTGTCTTTCTCGCACATCCATCATTCCCTCAAAAGAGATGCTGATTGTCAAAGCAGCTGTCTATCTGAAGTTAGTACACACAACCATGGCTCAAGTGTTTGACCACCACAATGGTCTCATTCACATGCTTTCTTCTTAGGACTCACTGCTTAAGTGATCGAGCTGATCCAGTTGTGAAAAAAAAAATAAGCTGATGATACAGAAGTCTTGAGTAGAACTATTCTGAAAAGTAATACTATCTATCTACAGGGCAAGGTATACTGGGTTAAGCAGGGCCTCACTCAGTGCATGCATCAAAAACATGAAAACATAAAGTCAGATCAGTGAGTTTGTGGCACATCCTGTAAATACTGTGTTACTGGTTAAAATGTAAATACAATTGTATCAGCTAATGAGAATGAAATGAGAAATAAAAACATTCTCATCAACAACACAAAAACTTCATGCTTAAGCCCAGACAAAAACTTCATGCTTAAGCCCAGACAAAAACTTCATGCTTAAGCCCAGACAAAAACTTCATGCTTAAGCCCAGACAAAAACTTCATGCTTAAGCCCAGACAAAAACTTCATGCTTAAGCCCAGACAAAAACTTCATGCTTAAGCCCAGACAAAAACTTCATGCTTAACCCCAGACAAAAGCTTCATGCTTAACCCCAGACAAAAGCTTCATGCTTAACCCCAGACAAAAACTTCATGCTTAACCCCAGACAAAAGCTTCATGCTTAACCCCAGACAAAAACTTCATGCTTAACCCCAGACACAAACTTCCATGCTTAAGCCCAGACAAAAACTTTATACCTCCAACTGTGGACATCTGCTCCATCCTATCAAAGGCTATATCTTTCTTAGGATGACCATACAAGTTCAGAGCATAGGCCACAATACAGATATCATAAGGATCAGTGATATTTTCAATTCTGTTAGCTATATAGTTTGCTGCTAAGTTCATGCTTGCTTCAATCTGTAAGCAGAGAAATAGTTAAGTAATGGCCACTTTGTTCCAGTTGTTATGAACATTAAAAAATTCTCTAAGAATGAATTAGGTTAGCGCAGTTAGGCAATTTCTCCATCAACTACCCAAATAAAGCAGGAAAAATAATACACAGCAGCATCCAGATGGCCGCCTGCTTGAAAAGTATCTTCTAAGATGACAAGAACCATTTTAACTCTAATCTTGATGGACCATGAAATTATAATTTCAAATCTATCATTAATATTTTCCATGCAAGATATTTCTCTCTCATGGCTAAAGAATTGGGTTACTTGTATCAAGATTCATTTACTGCATGTATGACATTTCATTGTAGGGTAATGTGGAAATTATTTCAGTCATGAAATTATTCATGTGTTCCTAAATATTTCTTCTCCTATCCAGAAAGATTTAGTTAAACAAAAACTTGAATCTCAGAAAAAGAGTTAAGGATGTGCATGAACAACATACATAAAGGAACAGGACATAAACCTGACAGCACAGGAGGACAAGGCTGCTGATCACATACATGTGGAAATACATCTCAGCTTATTCACACAGGAGACAAGGCTGCTGATCACATACATGTGGAAATACATCTCAGCTTATTCACACAGGAGGACAAGGCCACTGATCACATACATGTGGAAATACATCTCAGCTTATTCACACAGGAGACAAGGCCACTGATCACATACATGTGGAAATACATCTCAGCTTATTCACACAGGAGACAAGGCCACTGATCACATACATGTGGAAATACATCTCAGCTTATTCACACAGGAGACAAGGCCACTGATCACATACATGTGGAAATACATCTCAGCTTATTCACACAGGAGACAAGGCCACTGATCACATACATGTGGAAATACATCTCAACTTATTCACACAGAGAAGATAAAGAACAACTTCTGCATCAGGCACTGGAAGAAGGGTACTAAAAAAAAAAGAAAATATGCTGGGAAAAATGTGCACAAGTGCTTGATCCTGAAAGATGCCCCTTGACAGAAATGACAGAAGGAGGAGAGTTTTTTTTCCTCTACAGTTTTCAGATGATTTACCAGTTTCTCTAACTTCTGTCATCTCTTGACAAGGTAAAAGAATTGTGATTGTCTTTTTCAAATGCTTTAACTGATTATTATTATTTTTTTTTTTTTTTGATGTTTCACAACTTCTCTGAAAACTTCAACATTTGTTTTTCTACCCATACAGTAAATTTTACATCTTTCTCCAAAACCATATCTCTGTCTCTTCCAGTTTCTGTTTCATTTGCTTCTTTGTTGCCTGTATCGCAAGAACAGCATAGTATCTTGGTGAGACTAGACAGCAGCCATGCTAAATGAGATTATGACTGGCTGTTTGCATCAGGTTAATGAACCACAGGAGACATGATCCTACTCTACCTCATCCACTGCCCCTAGTAACAGACAGCAGTCTGGCCAAGGAATCAAACCTGACCCAAAAATATGCCACACAGAAGCTGAATGTGCCATAGGCTGATATCACCGATGAGCTACAAGCCATGAATCAATGCCCTTTAGAGCTGAATGCAGCAGTGGAAGAAGAGTTATTTTGGCATAACATAATCATTCTTTTTCTTGATCCTAAAGCTGTTTATTTATTTGTTAAGAAGATGTAAAAAAATCTCTTCTGCTTTTTGTATTCCTGACTTGACTTCTGATGTTGTTGCTCTTAGATAAGTGAATTTATGCACTTCTGTTGACATTTTTGTCATGTGCATAAATAGCACATGTTTGATATTTTAACTCTGAATTTCCCTCACTTTTGTGTTGCTAATCTAATTATAATCCTCTCCTATTTCAACAGAATATAGATTTTTCTGGGTTTGTTCCCCTGCAGTAATGATAAAAAAGTTAATTCCCTTGTTGTTTTTGTAGTAGTTAAATTTTTGGGGGTGATCTTCTCCTGAGTTAACTGTACAGAGCCTTGAGTTGCAAAAACTTGACATGTGAATGTTTCACAGCAGCATTCAGGAGAAGGTGGGGGGGGGGGTGGGTGGAGGAGGAGTGCAGGTGTGGCCTGATTTTTTTTACTGAAAGAGATTAAGAGAATCTATGTTCAGTGCCATAAATGAGCAGTCATTCTAGTCACAGTGTAAATGTTAACAACTGGGAGACTATGTCTTCCAGGGATTCTTTATATTATGATGGAATCTACTGGCTACTGTAGTTGTTGCCAGTGTTATTTGTGTTCTACATTTTTCTACCGGCAGTTTGAGATGTATGCATCCACCATCAAGGAATTTCATCATCATCCTTTTCATTTGTAAACTGATTATTGTCTGACTTCAATGTGATCAATTTTTTCTGCAACACTAAGTTCAACTGTGAGATGTCCATATCTGGTCCTGTCATAAGTGTATTGTACTACATCCATCATGAGTGTGACCGTGTGTTGTCATCAAATCATCTGACTATTTGACATCCTCCCAGTAAGTCAAAGGAGACTATCATACTATTCTCTTTGATTTTGATAACTTTAGTGAATAATTTTTGTAAACTGGTATCATTTTCTTTCATCAGCACTGCATCATCTACATATCTCACATTACTGATAATGTCATCTCTTACTTTCATTCCCTTCAAATTTGTCATGCCTTCCATTAAGATTTTCACTGAAGAACAAAAGTAGGCTAAATGCCAGAACATATGCCAGCCTATTCTGCACAGTAAATCTTGATATTCACTTTTGTCATTGTTCACTTGCATTATTGTTCTCTGTTTATGCTCTTAACACTTTCCAAGACAAAAGTTCCTACACATATTTTTCCTATCTTTGCAAAACAAATTCATGGCATATTTATAAATTACCTGCTCAGTAATAATTAATGTACAGTAAATATACCTTTTGGTAAAAATTCAATCTTTCTATAAATTTCTCATAGCAATTAAAAAATAATGTAGGTGACACAAAAAAAAATCATATAGTAAAAAAATTTTACAAATAAAGCAGGTAATAAGTGTAAGCAAATATTCTTAATGAACAGGAAAGTGTAAACAGATTTTCATTAACTTCTTTTTTTTAAATACTCATTGTTTAACATTATTTAACAATATACATGGTTTGTGGGGATGTTTAGGCATCTTATTTCTATCTATAGAACTGAGTCTATTTATTTTAAAACTAACAGGAAGAATAACTCACTTCTTTTGTGATTGTAGAGTTATCCTTTAAGACTTTTGAAGCTTCTATCTCGGCGATGAGGGTGTAAGCTACAAGTGCATAACCTTCAGCTGATCCACCCTGTATATGTAATATATATTACTTATAACAATTACATGAAATGGTGTAGATCCATAAAATAATACAAGCTACTGACAGGAAATGCAAAGGTAATTTTGCAGATGATATTGCACTTTCCATAAAAATGGCACACTGTCTTAGATAAGAAAGTATGATTATGACAATTTGTAGTTAGCTGGAAGATTGTGGTGGCCACAGCAACTGTGTAATCTTCATGAAAGATTTACATTCATAAGTGAAAATTTCAAGTCACATCAGTTATAATAAGGCTGCTTGTTTGTAAGTGAAGTTTTTTATCAAAATGGCTAATCAGTGGGCTGGCTCATAGTGAAGTTTTAAATGAAATGAGTACAGGTTATGTTTAAAGTGGACCAGCTAATCAATGGCATGAATAATCAAAATACTGGCTATTCAGTGCACTAGATAATAATTAGACTGACTAATCTAAAGACTGGTTAATAGTGAAGTAATCCATGAACTAGATAATAAACAGACTGACTAATCTAAAGACTGGTTAATAGTGAAGTAATCCATGAACTAGCTACACTTTTAAGATTTTAACTAAAATTCTTCCGTGACCTGTCAGTAAATCATTTAATTAAGTCACAAACTGGAAACTTCTGACAGCTTTGATTTTATACATCACTTTACTCTGTAAAGAGCTGTGAAATTATTAAACAATCATCATCATCATCAGGTGCCGTGCCGACTGGCGTTGGCTATTATGCTTCTCCAGAGTACATGATCCTTCATGCAGGCCATCAGCTCAGTTGGTGATCTCCTCTCACACTATCCCATCAGACTGTCCAGTATCATTTCTCTTGGTCTTCCTCTTGATCTTCTTCCTTCTATTTTTCCTGTTGTTATAATATTTTCAACGCCCTCTCTTTTCACTGCATGTCCTATGAAAGTACATTGTCTCTCTCTTATATTTTTGACAAGATTTTTTTGTCTCTCCAGCTCTTCTCATACATTCTTCATTAGTTATTTTTGCTGTCCAAAGGATTCGCAACATTCTTCTAATAAACCACATTTCTGCTGCTTCCAATGATTTTTGTGCAGACCTGCCTATTGTCCATGATTCACTTCCATATAACAGGATAGGCTCAATACAGCATTTTAGGTCTCGTTTTCTAACATTCATTGATAAGGATGTGTTGGATACTATGTTTCTCATTCTCTGAAATGCAGTCTTTGCTTGGCCTATTCTGTTCCTAATTTCTGTTCTGCATTTCCCATCTGAAGCTATTACTGCTCCAAGGTATTTGAATTTCTGCACCTGCTTTAGAATAATTCCATTTAATTTTATACTGCATGCTGGTGGATTCTGTTTCTTAGATATAACCATAGTCTCTGTCTTTTTGATGTTCAAAGTAAGGCCTTTCTGTTCACTTTCTTTGGCCTCTTTATCCAAGAGATTTTGCAGGTCTTGTTGGTTCTCAGCTATCAGTAATGTGTCGTCAGCATACCGAAGGTTGTTAATATTGTATCCTCCAATTTTTATGCCTGATTGTTCTTAGAATATTCTCACTGTACAGAGAAAAAAGGTCTGGAGATAGTACACATCCTTGTCACACCCCTTGTTTTATAGGCTGATATTTTCCAGTTCTGTTTTCATCTCAAATTGCTACTTCTTGCTGCCAGTATAGATGTTTTACAATCCTCAGGTCTTTGCCGTCTATATTGATGTCTTCAAGCATTTTAATAATTTCATTATTTTTCACCTTGTCGAATTCCTTGGTATAATCAATGAAGCATAAGCAGAGATCTTTCTGTACTTCTAAAGCTCTTTCTGTTAGTGTTCGTAAAGCATAAATGGCATTGTGTGTTCCCTTTCCTTCAACAAATCCAAACTGTTCATCTGCTATTTCCATTTTTATCTTTTTCCTTGTTCTTCTCATAATTATTCTCAGAAGTAGCTTCATTATGTGACATGAGAGGCTGATAGTCCAGTGGTCATCATATTCCTTTGCACCTGATTTTTTTGGTAGTGCTATAAACGTGGATTTAATCAGGTCATGTGTTCATCATAAGAAAACAGTTTTTAATACAACAGTTAACTAGTCATATCATGATTTGATCAGAGATTTGTACAATGAACGAGAACATGTGATATGTTGCAGGAGTGAAAGTTGACATGATATCATGAAAAAAATCTGACCTGCATATCTTTATGGAACACTGTTCCATATTCAGTGAATGACCCATTCTCATTCTGACAGGACATTATGCATTTTACTGAGCGGGAAATGATCTCATTCAAAGAAGGAAGTTCAAGGTCAAGAGAATAGTCATTTCTAACAATCTCAGCCTGGGCAAAAGTTCTGGTCACAAAACTTGTCAACCTGTTATATTTCAACATAAATAAACAATTGTAAGCAAATTTTCAAACAGGCAAACAGAATTAGTTTCCATTTCTTGCACTAAAACGGGTTCACAAATGGGCTGGGAGTGTCAGATTTACAATCAGTAATGAGCAGTCTTATCATTCAGTTACAGACATCTTATTGTAAATATGACATAAGGCTGCATGACACATGTGTTAAGAAAATTTATTTCTGAAAACTGAGAATATCTGCCTGCACTGTGAAGCACATTGGATCACACTGCGCACCAGAGTGACAGAGTGACAGAGGACGAAAGGAAAATAAGATATCACAAAATATCCTAAAATTCTCTAATACAGAACTCTTCTATCATTTTAGATAGAATATTCTATTTTTATAAGCAACTTGAAACTAACCATTTTACATGAGTGTTTATATTTATGGCCGTTACTTCGTGAAACTTAAGGATAAATTTGCATTTTGAAAAGGTTCTGTAATACTGACTTTCCAAGATCATCCTCAAAATATTTTAAAAGTCTGTCCCTTTTTAAATAGCCTATTTAGTTTGTACCTGGCCTGGCTAGCACAACCCACTGTCTAGTGACGCATTCATTCATTTGCATGTCCCTTGCGGAACTTTGCCTACCTAACAGAACTCCTGTAGAACTCTTGGTTGTCAGCAAGATGGCCTGCTGCTGATGCATCTATTTGCAGATCATCAATGATGTCTTGCAGCCATCTTCACCTTGGTCTTCGTCTCTTTCTTTTTCCCATTACGTACTCTTCCAAGACGGTCTTCTCTTGATTATCATAATGTTTAATGTGTCCAAAATATTTAAGTTTTCTCTCTTTAATCCTCTTTACTAGCCAGCCTTCTTCAATATTAAGTTCTTGTAGTATGGATATATTTGTTCCTTTTTGTGTCCATGATATTTGAAGAACTCTTCTCTAGCATTTACATTCAAAGACATTTATGAGTTTCTCAGCTGTTTTGTTAAGTGTCCAGGTCTCACAGGCATATGTTGCGATGTGAAAGATGCATGACTAGATGCCACAGTTCTCATTCCAAAAAATAAAAAAGCCATTATCTTCAGATTATGCATGGGACACTGCAGATTGTGAGCACACTTGTATGGCCTCAGCCTGTTATACCTCCCTGACTGCACATGCAAGACAGGCATCCGGACTCTAGAGAGTACATCCTGCAGATCTGCTCCTTTTATCAAGAAAGTCAAAATCCAGCTCTGGCCACAGGTAGCTATCTGGAAAACAAACTTTGAGTGCAAAGCATGACCTCTGAAAGACCATATAATTTATCCAGACAATATATATAGTTGTTTGAGGGTACACTACATAGTACACAAAAGAAGGAGTTAAATCCAGTACTTATAGAACCCAAAGTTGACCAACAATAAAACTGCAGAAAATAGTGACTACAAAATTACACTTTTTTGGCGAAATCAAGCATTTTTCTCATAATTTTATCTAAATCTGAAATAGTTACAGAAAATATTTATTTAAAAATAAATGTTTCAGAATAAATATACACTAGAAGTTAAATATCAGATTACCTTCTCCTAAATAAATAAACAAACAAACAAGCAAACAGAAAAATCACACAGTTAAAGTTAAGCAGTACTTTTTGTCTTTTTAGCATTCCCTTACCATTTATCTCAAACATATAGACAATCCAAGTTACAAACTTGTGACCTATTATTTCAGTACTTACCAAAGACTTGAGTTTTCATCTGATTTGCCAAAAGCACTGAAACCACATGGATCATGCTCATATGTTAGCTCTGTCTGGTATCCTGTTATGATGATATAATGGATAAAAAAGCACATATAGTAGTCGTCCATCATATCAACAGCTATTTGGTTCCCAGTCTGACCATGGCTGCTTCAGTAATACCAAACCCTACATTATATCTATTAAGGTACGGAGTTCATTCAAGTCCTTCACAGCAACTTTCCAAGTCTCAAGTCACAACCATCAAGTCTCAAGTCACAACCATCAAGTCTCAAGTCACAACCATCAAGTCTCAAGTCACAACCATCAAGTCTCAAGTGGTTGCAAACAGCTTCAGGTGGAGTCTCAAGTCTACAAATCAGAATACAGAGTAACTGTAAGTTTTATTCACTATATCAGCAGTTTAATATAGCAAATATATAGGTAGTATGCTGTGAAAGTAACTTTTTCTTTTTTAAAGTGTTACTGAAGCATACATGGTCTTATTTATAGTGCCCTGTATAAAGTCAATGCAGTTGTCAAATCAACTGGATAAAAACTTCAAGACGTTAGTTCAGTCAAAGTTATTATTCATCTTCATATCGAGTCTTCAATGTGACTCAAGTTGCACTCGAGTCCAAATTGAATGACTTGAATCTACATCTGTGTAAAGTCACATTAAGGCTTTTCCTTGACTTGAAACAACTGCACCACCATTATTTTTTGCATCTAAAACATATTAAGCCAGAAAGATTATACAAAGCTATGCATGGTAATTACAGCATGCAATCAATGTGGACACCATCTACACTGTGGATGCTATAGTGTAACTGTGTGAGCAGGACACTGGGAAAGACAGGAATGCAGTTGTATGCAAAATTTCTGAATCTGAACGATGAATTTCTAAGTTTTTTAATTCATTTAATACTTTCAAACTGCAGGCAACTGAATCTGTGGGTAATGAAATGTGGAGGAGAACAGAAGGAAAGAAGAAGAATACTGCAAACACCGATTTCATTATTCCTCTACAAATAATGCCTGAAAATATAAAAGTGGACACTGATTTCATTATTCCTCTACAAATAATGCCTGAAAATATAAAAGTGGACACCGATTTCATTATTCCTTTCAAGTTCTTGAAAAATAAAATTAGAATCTGCAATGGTGTCTTTTAGGGGAGGAAAAAGTAAAACACTGAGCTGAAAAAAAAGAATGCATGGTTAACATGAAACAAGCAATATAGTAAACAATACTAGATCTACTCAGTCTTTTCTGTCTGCACATTCTGGAGCAATGAGTTTCTAGGGAAAAGTCTTAGTACAGTTCTGAAAGACAAAAGGACACTAAAGATGGGTACAGGCAGTTTTGGAAGACCACAGGCAATTAAATGTGGGCACAAACAGTCCTAGAAGAATGCATGTCACAGTACTTGAAGACATGAGACAGTTAAAGGTGGGCACAAACAGTCCAAGAAGAATGCATGCCACAGTACTGAAGACATGAGACAGTTAAAGGTGGCTACAAACAGAACTGGAAAACTACAAGACAGCTAAAGGTTGGTACAGACAGCACTGCAAGACCACAATACAGCTACTAAAGGTGGCTACAAACAGAACTGGAAAGTTACAAGACAGCTAAAGATGAGTACAGGCAGTCCTTGAAAACCACAACACACCTAAAGGAGGTGTGTATGTGGTGTGGGGGTGAGGGAGGAGAGGAGGTAGAGGCACAAAGTTGTGGAGAAACATAATAAGTCATTGATTTAAACTGCTGATGTTGCAGCCAAAAACTATCCCTGGGGATTACAGAAATATTACTCCTTTTTGTAATATACAGTTATTGTGTGTAAGTAAAAGTAAAGTATAAAGTGGAACAAATTCAAGAACAATGCAGAGATAAGGCAGGTAAGTGAACAACAACCTGTCTCATGGGTGATCAGAAAAAGAAGATGGGCATATGTCGGTCACATGATGAGAAGAAACAGTCAGAGAATCCCAAAACAAGCTATCAAGTGGAACACAATAGGCCAAAAAAAAAGAGGTTGACCACGTGAAATTCTAAAGAGGACATTGTTAAGAGAGGCCAAACTAGTAGGAATAAAATCCTTTGATTAGGCTGAAAAGCTCGCCAAAAACAGGAAAACTTGGTGAACTACCATGTGAGCCCTAAGTGATGTTTAATAGGATGGGAACGATGTAAGATGTAAAGATATAAGATAACAATATAAAATTAAATATATAAACACAGTTGAAGTCACTGTAATAAAACTGTGATAATCAATAATTACACTTATTTTTAAAAGGTAGGAATAGCTTTGCTCATTAACAGAGCATACAGATGTAACATTTCAGGTCTTGCCTTTATCATTATCATCATCATCAGGTGCCGTGCCGACTGGTGTTGGCTATTATGCTTCTCCAGAGTACACGATCCCTCATGTAGGCCATCAGCTCAGTTGGTGATCTCCTCTTGCACCATCCCGTCAGACTGTCCAGTATCATTTCTCTTGGTCTTCCTCTTGATCTTCTTCCTTCTATTTTTCCTGTTGTTATAATATTTTCAATGCCCCCTCTTCTCATTGCATGTTCTATGAAAGTACATTGTCTCTCTCTTATATTTTTGACAAGATTTTTTGTCTCTCCAGCTCTTCTCATACATTCTTCATTAGTTATTTTTGCTGTCCAGAGGATTCGCAACATTCTTCTAATAAACCACATTTCTGCTGCTTCCAATGATTTTTGTGCAGACCTGCCTATTGTCCATGATTCACTTCCATATAATAGGATAGGCTCAATACAGCATTTTAGGTCTCGTTTTCTAACATTCATTGATAAGGATGTGTTGGATAATATGTTTCTCACTCTCTGAAATGCAGTCTAGCATTTTTAGGACTCATTTTCTAACATTCATTGATAAGGATGTGTTGGATAATATGTTTCTCATTCTCTGAAATGCAGTCTTTGCTTGGCCTATTCTGTTCCTAATTTCTGTTCTGCATTTCCCATCTGAAGTTATTACTGATCCAAGGCATTTGAATTTCTGCACTTGCTTTAGAATAGTTCCATTTAATTTTATACTGCATGCTGGTGGATTCTGTTTCTTAGATATAACCATAGTCTGTCTTTTTGATGTTCAAAGTAAGGCCTTTCTGTTCACTTTCTTTGGCGACTTTATGCAACACACAAAAACATACTGGACAAAAAAATAGGAAAAGAAGAAAAAGACTAAATTAACATGTATGATGTATAACTTGTGATTAAGAACAGAAGAAAGAAAAAGAGTTACTTATCCTGTGACTTGTATGATGCTGTGTTGTGTGTAATCTCTTGCTATAGAGTCAAAAGTGTGAACATGGAATAAAGTGATACAAGAAATAACAGCTGAAAAGTCTTTGCACATATTCTGGCAAGCGCAGAGGAGGATAAACAACAAGCCTGGAGTATAAGGAAAGACCAACATATGGGATGAGGAAGGTAATGTACTGAGATCTGATGAGCAGAAAAGGAGAGTCTTTTTCCAAAGATACGTCAATCACACAGATGAGGGTAATCTTGAAGAGCATATAATGACAAGAAACATCAAGTTTTGTATAATTACATGAAACATCAAGTTTTGTATAATGACAAGAAACACACTGTCAAGTTTTGTATGACTTTAAATCTTGGAAAGCCCAACAGAAGTGGAGGAGGTAAAACAGACAATTAAGTCTGCCAAAAATGGTGCACCCGGTCCTGATGGCATCCTGTATGGACATCTCAAAGAAGCTAATGACAAGGTTGTAAAGCAGATGACAGAAGATTACAACCAGAGTTTGAAGATTGGTGTAATACCTGAGGAGTGGCTGCACAATTACTTGATTCCTTTGCCAAAAATAGGTAACGGCAATACAAAAATGAATGGCTATTGAATTATAACATTACAAAATATATATGGCAAACTGACAGAGAGAATTATAGCTGGGCGACTATCAGGTTTTTTCTAGAGACCAGCAGGCTATTACCAAATACATTAGGACATTATCATTCAGGAAGAGACACAACTAACAACACAGTGATCCTGTCGTATGATGTATATGAGGGATTCCAGAGTAAAGAGGAAACCGTAGTTGTGGCACTTCATCTTGAGGATGCATACAGTGAAGTGGATTAAACATTGTTGTTGACACTTCTGATGGAGTTCAGAGTAGATGCAAGATTAGTTTGATGGATACCTTCAATGCAGTTAAGGTGATCAGTTGCCTTGAGATACAGATCGTGGATCTCAGATCCCAGAACTATTGCAACAGGGCCACCTCTGGGGTCTCCCTTGTCTCCTGTGCTATTCAATGTATAATCTACTGGCATTATGCTGTTATTTGGGAATGCTGTGGGGGAGAACGCTGACCTATGCTGATGATATATTAACATACGAGCATGCGAGGTCTAGAGAGGAGCTAGCTGCAAGGGTACATAACAGGGTGGATCAGATAACAGGCTGGTGTGAGGATAACAATGCCGTGATAAATCCAGAAAAAGCTAGCATCCTGTGTTGCTTATTAAATAACAAAATTGTAAGATCTGAAGCTCTGATTGTGAAGTGTCAGGGACTAGATATTAAGAGAGCACATTTCATGATGTATCTAGAGATCACATTTGATCAATCCTTGTCCTTTGCACAAGATGTGGACAATGTAATACAAAAGGTACATGTACAGAACAAAGCAATGAGAATGGTCAGATTGCACCAGGGATACTCCTGTAGTGGCCATGTGCTTTCTGCTTGATATTATACATATACTGAGTGTGGGGTCAAAACATGAGTATTCTAAGGTAAAGGCATGCATCAAGGTTGCTGGTATGAAGGCCTATCCTCTCCATAAGGAGCTGGGATTGATAAAGGGCAGACCCATCAAACAAAGTAGATTCTGGATGGCTGAGGCTGAGGATACAATAATGTCAGTATGCGATCTTGATGAGGTGCCTAAAGGTGATGACTGGTTATGGATACAAGACCAACCTCAGCTAATACAGAAGGGCCACAAATGTAGAGATTGGGCACAAGGGGCTGTTGAACTTTGAGTTCAAGATCTCATCCAGCATCATCATGGGTCTTCCAACATGGTAATATACACAGATGGCTTAGTGAACAACAGAAGTGGTTGGGGTTTTGTTGTCTACCACAATGGAAGAATTGTGACATAAGGTTTGGGAGCCTTTGTGAATGGAACTTGAAGCTGCGTTAGTGGCAAAGGAATAAACAGTTGCCCTGATGTAGTTCATGGCATCATTGTGCCAGATTCACATATTATGCTTCACAAGATAAATAAAATTGAGAAAAAATTGCTTCGAAAAGAATGGGTTCATCCGTTAAGCCATTCAACTGTGATGAGCCTAACACGACCTTATTGTCCAGGGCATGCGGAAGTACACTGCACTGAAGTGGCAGATAAACTTGCTGGACAGGCTAAAATAAATGCTAGGCTGAGAATGGACAAGGGTGACATTGCTACAGCCGTATGTGATAGACTGTGGGGGAAAATGAGGAGTGGGAAAGGAAGAACAATGTAATTGTGAAGTGATTGCTGGAGCTGGGGCAAGTTAAGGGTGCTGGTAGGAAATCTGAACTGTGTGCTAGAAAACACATCAAAAGAACCATCACTTGATGGGAACTATCAGCAAACATGCTCTTGGATGGATGCTGTGGCATCAGGGGAGCATTGGTGGGGCTGTCCTGAATGCAATGACACTGGAGATTTTGAACCTTTGAACCTTTGTGTGGTGTGTATGGGAAAGGATGAAAATGCTTTATGAAGAGCTTGGAGCTGTAAAAGCAATTATGATTGATTAGTGAGTGAAGGCAGCAGAGGAGACAAGGTTAAAGCAGCTGATAAACCAAGACAAAGATGGAAAGAACATACTGAATGAAAGTAGTTGGAGAAAATGATCTGCAGTACCTTTTAAAAATAAAACTAACTTTTGAAACTTTTAAGACACAGAACTGCTAGCTGTATTCACAGAAAGAAGAAAGAGAAAAACTTCCCTGAAACAAAATTTGCATCAAAAGAATACAGCAGCCGTTCCCAATTATCAAAAGTCCGCAGATCCCCTAATGCTTCAAACTCCAGGCCACAGACCCCTTTATGCTTCAAACTCCAGGCCACAGACCCCCTGATGCTTCAAACTCCAGGCCACAGACCCCTTTATGCTTCAAACTCCAGGCCACAGACCCCCTGATGCTTCAAACTCCAGGCCACAGACCCCCTGTTGTTTCAAAATCCAGGCTTTGGACCCCTATACTTTGGAAATGTTTAATATCTGTCTGGTAGCTATGTGCTTTAAATGCAAAATAATTTTTTTCAGAAAATGTCAAAACCTCACCCAGGTTCCAGTAACACCAAAAATCAGCCTATTTCTAGCATCCTCTTTGTTCTTCTCACAGTTGCCAGACTATAGGACATCATTATATTAGTTTGTTACAGAGGCTTAAAACTGTGTGCATCAGAAAAACATGGAAAAAAATTATTTGCTTCATCTCCAAAGAATCTTCATCAGAATTTGTTGAAACATTTGTTGTTAAATATTTCACAGTAAGAACCGTGAGTTTTTGTAATGCCAGTTTCTGGGGGTCTACATATCATCAATTGAGACCAACCGGAATACAGGATACAATACAGGATAAGCTATAATGCAGATTATCAATGTAGAGACTGATGAGTAATCTCGATCAAGTTATCAGCCTGGCCAATAGACAGATATATGGTGTAATCTTAATCAAGTTATCAACATGGCCAATAGATGGATATATGGTGTAATCTTCATCAAATTATCAGCCAGAGCAAGAGCCGGTGGTAGATTCTTCATTAAGATAAGTACCATAACCCACTTTCTGTTTCATATAATACTCATGTTTCAGCATTACCACGGTGTCAGCTGCATAGGAAACTACTGTATTTCCAGGAGATCAGCAGCTGTAATAGAAAGCACTTATAAGTTTTTACTTGGGATGTAGCCAGCTGCTATGAATAACACTCACCAATGGACATTAACTCTATAGCCCGTTTTTCAATCTTTGGAGATGAAGAATTGGTTGCCTTTAAAAACTTCAGCACACTAACGTCTGGTGCAAAGTTCAACATATTCTGTTCTCCACATCCATAAGGTTGCTGCAGTAAATTTTCCATGTTCTCAAAGATTTTGCCAAAGATATTACCTGAAAGAAGAATGTGTTATTTATTAGAAACTAAATTTTTTTTAAATGTTTCTTTTTTTCCAAAGAGGAAAATCATTGTTCTTAGTAATGATAATGATGACTGTTCAGGTTTATAAATACTTTAAAAGTCCCTGTCACTTGCAATAATGATAAAGTACATTCACTAACAATACCAATTTTCCCAAGAGACTTAACTTCCTGCTTTAAGAACTTTTTTTTTCTTTTATAGTGAAAAATTATGAACAGTACAGTAGAAGTAATCAGCTTCACAAAATTCTGAAAAAAAAAATGGGGTGATATACCTTCGAAGTAAGACTACAGTTTTTTTGTACATTTTTTTCCTACCTTTTCTTTTTTCATGACCTTTATTTATCTATCTGATGCATGAGTTTATTTTTACCCAAGTCAACAGCTGTGAACTAAACTTTGGCTTGCTTGCCGTGCTAAAAAATGTCTATGTCCAATTTCTCTTCATCAGTGCCAAATGATGCTTTCTTCATCAACTCTGGTTATGCGGATCAACAAATGGATAATGTTACAGTGTCTGGGTCTGATGTTACGTTTTGAAGGATCAACATTACAGTTACATTTTGTAGGATCAACATTACAGCATGAAGGATCAATGTATAGTATGTGGGGTTGATGTTGCAGTGTGTAGGATCAACACCACAGTATTGAAGAATCAATGTATAGTATGTGGGGTTGATGTTGCAGTCTCCTATGTACAGACAATTCAATGACAATGTCAATTTTTTTTTCAAATATTTTCTCTCTTTCATTACAGGTGTCTGAATGGTGAAGTGGTTAGTTCACTAGTGTCTCATGGTGAAGGTCAGGGGTTCGAATCTGGCCAGAGAATCCCCAGCCATCCAGCTATAGAAATGAATGCCAGACTTCTTGAGGAGGGGTAAGGAAAGGCAACCAGGTGTGATGCTGACCACATCATTCTCTAGTATGCTGACAGGTCAAGGAAAATATGGGCACTAACACCTATGTGCCTCTAAGGCATGTCAGGGCACTTTCTTTTTAATTACATGCATGTGACCAAGAGAGGATCTCAGAAAAAAAGTCAGTAAAGGATGACATTCAACTTACCTGTATAAATTATACTTGGTCCAGATCTCCAAAAGCTGTGAAGCCAGAACTCAAGCTGAGCTGGCACTTTTCTACCTCACGAAAGTCTTAAACTACAAACCTGAACTTACTCACATGATGTGAACTGAAGACAGCAAGTTTCTAGCTACAAGTATACACTAAGCAGTCCAGGTTGTTTCCTTAGAAAGTTTATTTTATCAGATTTTGCCGACAAATTTCTGTCATTCCCACCCCAGGACTATTCATTATGCAAAATGTCAGTCATTTGTTCTTTTTTTGTATCCACGATATTTGAATAACTCTTTTAAGCATTTACATTCAAAGGCATTTATGTGTTTCTCAGCTGTTTTGTTAAGTGTTCAGGTCTCACAGGCATACAAGGTCCGACAATTAAGTAATGAGACTGATTTTATTATGGCCAAGACAAAAATGCCATCTATGAAGCAAAGCTTGGAATCCTAAGAGGCAACCTTCACCTACAATCTAGCAACTTTTCATTGCCACCCAATAAGCAGATGACAAACAAGCCACCATTTTGCTGAACTAGTCAGAGGTGCATTGTTACATAATCAGAATGGAGCAAAAAGCTAACATTAAATTCTGTTTAAAACTCTGAAAAAGTGCCACTGAGACAGTTGAATTAATGCGACAAGTTTATGGGGATAATTGTTTATCCAGTGCACAGATATTCAGGTGGTATTCATGATTCAAAAGCTGTGTGGAAATGATTACAAATGCAACTAGACATGGATGCCCAATTTCTGTTCATAATGAGGAACTCATTGCAAAAGTCAGAGAACGGATACAAGAAGATTACTGACTGTGAGGATAATGGCAGATGGATTTGGTGTTAACTGAGAGACCATCTGTAAAATTTTATTGGAAGATTTGAGCAAGAAAAAAGTTGCTTGCCAGTTTCTACCACACTCGTTGTCTGATGACCAAAAACATCAGTGCGTTGAGTACACAAAAGACATCATCAAAACATGTCGCAGAAATAAAAATTTCTTAAGTTTAATTGTTGCAGAGGATAAAACATGGATTTTGTGCTATGATCCCACAACTAAACGCCAAAGTGCTCAGTGGAAGTCATCGTCATCACCAAAAGGCAAAAAAATTTGTCTTCAAAAGTTGAAAGTGAAGACAATGTTGGTGTGCTTCTACGACAGCAAATGAGTTATTCACAAAGAATTTATTCCAGAGGGACAGACTGTCAAAGTTTATTTAAGTATTTTTAAACACCTATTGAAAAGGATTATCTGAGTCCAATTTGAGTATCCAACACCTGGCAGGTTTTTCCGTCTTCATGATAATGCACCGGCTCACTGGACAGTAGTTGTACAGGAGTTTTTAGTTGTACAGGAGTTTTTGGCCCAAAAACAAGTGTGTGTTCTCAACCATCCACCCTATTCCCCAGACTTGTCTCCCTGTGATTGTTTTCTATTCCCAAAATTAAAGTTACCATTGAAAGGACACTTCTTTGATAACTCTGATGACATCCAAAGGGCTGTAACATCGAGTTTAAGGGCCATACCAACAGAAGAACTGCAAAGGTCATTCCAGCGTTTGTTAGATCATGCCACTTGCTCTATCAATTCACAAGGGGCTTACTTTGAATAAAATTCAGCTTATATCTTCAACTGTTGTTTATTTTATTTTTTTAGGGAATTAGTCAAATTACTTAATTGTCGGACCTTGTATGTTGTGACATGTATAGGAAATGTATAAGATTAAAATTAAATTACATTAATTAACGTAAAAACAGAGTGAACCTGATACACTAGCATAAGTCCTCTTAGAACCTTCCACTGTGTCAGATGGAAATGTTATCTCTACTTCTTTGCTCCAATTTGAACTTGTCAGGTTTACCAGAAAAGGGTAGTTTACTCTCTGCTGTAAACCTTCAGGCTGAAACATGTGATAAAATGATCCAGTTACTGTCATGTGTGCTAAGCATATGTGTGATAGATCAAAAGTAATCTTTTAATCCATGCTCTCTTCTTTAGTTTTCCAGAAGTGGTAGCTACCATTCCTATTCATGCATTGATTTCTTCATCTATAGATCAGGTGTAAGTAGAAAGGGTCCAAGTTGGTTGAACCTGTATTCTTGGATTCAAACTAGTTTCCATTCAGTGTCACACTGGTCATTTTGGTTGTTCTTTGTTGAATCAGCATATTATTAATGCTTAGTGAAAATGTGTAATTTAATCTAGTTATTCTGGTTATCAGTCTTGTTATATATGGAAGGAAGATCAGAAGGCTGCACTAGTATAAAGACCATATTGATTCCTGCAGTGCTGGTCAGACTGAAGTCAGACTGTTTCCAAGGAGATATAAGAAAGGCATTGATCACCTCTGGTGTACTAGGTTTGACACTTGTGCAGTCTCTATTCTATGTCCAGCTTAGTTCATGCGCTGCTGTGGTAAGTGAGAGTATTAATGGTCATTTCTAAATATACAAGCCAGAAAAGATGTGACAGAACAATGACTTTGCTAAAGAAGAAATGAAGTAACAGAGAGGAAGAACATGTCTTATACAGCTGGACCCCAAGTTATGTAGGTCTGACATACATGGGTCCAAATTTATGTAAAATATTTACACATGCAAACAATCCATGGAATTTTACAAAACAAATTGGTAATGTAAAATAAGATGTGTAACAAAGCATGGCTCCGAGTTACATAAAATAATCAATCTTTAGAAACTTTGGGTTGGTTGTGGAACAATCAATTTACTTAAGTCAGGAACTTTCTGTAGTAACAAGCTTGTAATTTATAATTCTGAAGACTGCACTACAAGGACCAGTAACTTCTGATACAGAACATACAAACATGAATTCACCTTGACATTGATGACCTGCTCAATGGCATCACTCAGTCCAAAGACGTTTGTTAAAGCTTCAATCTTCAGTTTAATGGGTTCAAGCTTGGTCGCGGTAATACAAAATGTGGTTCTGGCAACACCATTTGGAGCTACCTGCAGAAACACAAGGAAAGGCCTAAAAAACTAGAAGATATCTGTAGAAATGTAAGAAATGTGATAAAGTATTGAAATAAACCTTTAATAAAGTAAGGAATGTAATTAAGTATTGAAACAAAGCAGAAAAATAGTAAGGAATGGTATAAAGTATTGAAACAAAGCAGAAAAATAGTAAGAAATGTGATAAAGTATTGAAACAAAGCAGAAAAATAGTAAGGAATGTGATAAAGTATTTGAACACATAGTAGAGAATGTAAAGAATATGATAAAAAAAATAGAAAAAAAATATGGAAAAAAAAACTTGTAGACAATATTTTGGCCAAACACCATAAGAAATAATATCTTGTTGGCAAAAATGCAGATGAAGCCACTGACAGCAGTTACTGAGGAAAGACGCTGGCGATGGTTGGGACATGTGCTCTGAATGACTGACAACTCACTACTAAAACAGCACTAAGATGGACATCACAGGGGAACAGAAGTAATGGTAGACCAAAAGAGAAGAGCAGAGAGGATGTTGAACAATAGAGGGCTCACCTGGGCAAGAGCAGAAAAAAGGCAATGGAAGCCCCATATGCCCTGGGCACTCAAGGTTCAGAGAGAGAGAGAGACAATGTAAAGGAATGTAAACTATAGAAGATTACCACTGTATACAATGTTAGGAATGTAACAAAGTATTGGAATAAACCTGCAGACAGTGGAAGGAATTGTGATAAAGTGTTGAAATAAATTTTGGACAGTGTAAGGAAACTGCTCATTTAATCTCATGTAAAACTCTCACTGGAAATAATGAAAAAAATGAAATTTGATATATAAAAAACAAAGGCTGCTGGGACACAAGACACAAAAAATAGCAGCTTTGCTAGAAGAATATGAAAAAATACTCATAAAAACTATAGAATAAGAAGTTAAACATTTTATTTTATGTATATAATAATACTTTTAATTTTATATAACTTACTAACAGATTAGTCATGCCAGTAAAATTCTGTTAAAAATCATAATGGGTAGACTTTGTAAGAAAATAGAAGAAGTCAATATGATCCAAGCTGGTTTCAGGCAAAGAAGAGGATCAAGAGATCATATATTCAATATAATATTAATAATAGAGAAATGCAGAGTGTTTAATGTGAATCTATATTTAGCCTTTATAGACTACTCAAAGGCATTTGACTGTGTACATCACCAGAAACTTTGGGAATTGATGGAAAAAATGGGATTTCCAATAGATCTGATACAATTAACATCACTGCTGTATCTAGACCAACAAGCAGCACTAAGAATAAATGCTGAAACAACAACTTGGTTTGACATAAAACAAGGGGTCCATCAGAGGTGCATATTGTTGCCTTACTTATTTAACTTGTATACTAAAAATATAATGAGGAATGTTAAAGAAGATGTAGACAAAGAATATTATGATGCCATAACAATTGGAGGTTATGAAATACCAGAGATTAGATATGCTGATGACACAGTATTACTGTCCACAACACAAAAAGGAACGGAAAAACTAATTATGTCAGTCCGTAAGAATAGTGAAGAGCAAAACCTCTATCTTAATGTGAAGAAAACTAAATTGATGACAACTGACAAAACAAACAAGGCAAAACTGATATATGTATCAATGAGGAAAAACTGGAAGAAGTGGAGAGTTTTGAATATCTTGATCACATCTAACTAATAATGGAGATACAATGAGAGAAATTAAAAGGAGGACATCTATCGGCCTTCAGAAAGTAAAACAACTAAAGAATCTGTGGAGAGGAACAGACAGAACTACAAAAATGAGATTTTTAAGGGCATGCATCTTTCCCATCACAATATATGCCTGTGAGACCTGGACACTTAACAAAACAGCTGAGAAACACATAAATACCTTTGAATGTAAATGCTACAGAAGAGTTCTTCAGATATCATGGAACACAAAAAAGAACAAATATATCCATACTACAAGAACTTAATATTGAAGAAGGTTGGCTAATAAAGAGGATTAAAGAGAGAAAACTTAAATATTTTGGACACATTAAACATCATGATAATCTGGAGAAAACCACCCTGGATGGGTACATAATGGGAAAAAGAGGAAGACCAAGGCGACCATTGATGGATGCAAATGGGCCTACAGGAGTGCTGTTAGGGAGGCAGTTCCGCAAGGGACATGCAAATGACTGAATGAATGAACTAACAGTCACCAGGGAACTACAGCACCACCTGAAGGTCACAGAAATGTGGTTCTTTAGAAGAATGCTAAGGATATCATGGACAACGAAGAGATCAAACAAAGAGGTCCTGAAAGAGGCAGAAAAAGTAATAACAAAATTCTGGAAGAGACAATCCAAATTCACAGGACATGTCATGAGAGCAGGTGAATTGGAGTATTTGATAACAACAGGGATGATAGAGGGCAAAGAGACTGAGGCAGACAAAGAGAGAAGATGACAGATGGAGTGACGAAGTGGTATGAGGAAAGAACACTATTCCAACTCATAATTAACACCCGAATAAGGAATAGTGGAAAAGCATGACTGTCAACGCCTGTCGTCATGGCAGTGGATAGACTAACACTTAAATGCTTGAACTTGAACTTGAAGAATGGCTGCTGGGCTAGAGATGTTCCTCTTTGAACTCAGGACATTCCCATATGTGTTCAGCCTTGAACCTCAGTGTTACGCTTAAACACAAAATGCATAGTGTATCTGAAAAAGGTAATCTACATTAACATTCAAACAGCTTTAATGATAAATGTAAACATACACCTAGATGGTACTCGGCAGATGATGAGCTCTCTTCTGTTGTGGTTAAAGAGTCACCTTCACGTGAGACATAGATATTCTTGAAAGACTCATCATATCAAGTCTCAAGAGGACCTGCAATGCTCACAGAGATAAATATCTTGTAATCAGTAAATGAAATCTTCTTGAAATAAAACAGACAAATAAATATTATATTTTCATGATTAAATACGAATATTAAAAACTAAAGAATGCCAAAAAAAAAGAAAAGTTTGAAATAATACATAAAAAAATGAATTAAAAATGCATAATTATTACAAATAAGATCAAAATAAATTTACAGTGATTATGATGAAATATGAAAGTAACAGTCTAGTGATTAAAACTAGGATGTTCAAACAACCATGACTATATCAGACTTATGAAATGCCTGTCAGGGTAGACAAACCATAACTCACTAACAATCTATTCAGCCTCCCTGTTGGAGTTCCTAGAAGCAAACCTGTGTCCTAATTTGGTCTGCCTCACATCAGGGCTAGCCTGTAATGGTGAAGCTTAGCAATAAACTTCTTGTCATCAAGCAAAATACTGTCACTGCTGTGCCTCAACATCATCATGGCATCTGCTGCAGAGAACAACAGTCTGAAGTTCCAGGAATGCCAGAGTAAGAATACAACGAAACGCAGGCAGATAAAATGAGAAAAGAATACTCTTCCCACAGCGGACAGCAATATATTATGGCTTCTGGTTTACCCGTTCCATACAAAGTAACAATATGTTGCTGGATGCTTCATTTCATTAAACAAATTTTTATTGTAAACATTTAGTGTGTATGTCAGTTGGCCTTTCCTCTTCCTTTTGTAGCATGGGTAGCCAGCCATAATGTTTTTTGAAACTTCTGTGGAGTATTTTCACGTTTTTGTAAGTTAGGCAGAAATATAGACATGCCCTATGACCAGACAACTGTTACTGAATGTACCCCAAAGTAGTTCTAGACCTATTAGACGGGCTGCAGAAGTAGCTAGAATGTTATTTCAGACATTATTCTTGTGAGGAATTTCACATATCATCACAATGAATGACTTTACATGTCACAAGTGGATATATACAGTGCTGATGGTAAGCAGAACACTATTTTATTTGTTTTGTGCTAAAAATGTTCTCTTATTTTCACACCAGTTCTTTTTTAAAAAAAACTTTGCATTTATAGAGTCTTTATATATTTACAGTTATTTTGATGTATAATAAGTATACTTTTAACATGAAAATACTTTGTTACATTCACTTTTCAAACTATACCCTTGTTTCCATGGAAACAAAATGTTCGTATTTTCACCTGCAGCAGGGAAGGAGTTAATTTTTGTACAAAAGAAAAATATAAGAATGTAAATGCTTTGAGAGTTTTAACAATGAAAATGAGAATATATAATATTAAATTAAAGAAAAGCTTATGTGCTTGTCAATCATATAAAGAACTGATAGGGACAAATTTACAGAAAAGTTTAGTATGAAATCAGTGCACATTTGTATGTGATGTTATGAAGGTCAACTATCAACCAGTGTATTGTCATGTGACAATCATTTTCTCACATCAATTTCTCTACTGAAGTAGTTGAACACAAACGCTTTAAAGCAGTAATTATCTCCTCTAATGATGTTTTCTGGTAGGCTCAAGGATACAAACATGTCACGGAAAGTTGTCACCTGAAACCAGAGAAAAACACGCATATTAATGACTCAGTCAGATCAGTTGAAATTATAGCTAACTTTGATCATATATACCTTATGATTTACTCTCTGACTTATTTCCAAATCTATTTACTTTCCTATTCAGAAATATGAAGTTTTAGGTACTGTAATGTCAATCAGTCAGTTATATGCATGTCGCTTGTGGAAGTTTGCCTCCCTAACAGCTCTCTTGTAGGCCTCTCGGTTGTAAGCAAGATGGCCTGCAAATGATGTATTCATTTGCAGATTATCAATGATGTATTGCAGCCATCTTCATCTTGGTCTTCCTCTCGTTCTTTTTTCCATTACATACCCCTCCAATATAGTCTTCTCTAAATTCTAGTGATGTTTAATGTGTCCAAAATATTTAAGTTTTCTCTGTTTAATTCTCTTTACTAGCCAGCCTTCTTCAATATTATATGGATATATTTGTTCGTTTTTGTGTCCAAGATATTTAAAGAACTCTTCTGTAGCATTTACATTCAAAGGCATGTATGTGTTTCTCTGCTGTTTTGTTAAGTGTCCAGGTCTCACAGGCATATATTGTGATGGGAAAGATGCATGCCCTTAAAAATCTCATTTTTGTAGTTCTGTCTGTTCCTCTCCATAGCCTCTTTAGTTGTTTTACTTTTTGAAGAGTGTTAGATGTCCTCCTTTTAATTT
The DNA here is from genome assembly GCA_009760885.1 of Achatina immaculata. Classification (NCBI taxonomy): domain Eukaryota; kingdom Metazoa; phylum Mollusca; class Gastropoda; order Stylommatophora; family Achatinidae; genus Lissachatina; species Lissachatina immaculata. The sequence goes on from CM019698.1 coordinate 5,633,344, forward strand.
CTCTCACGTAGTTTCATTATTAGTTAGATATTCAAAACTCTCCACCTCTTCCAATTTTTCCTTATTGATGAATATTTCAGCTACCTTATTTGTTTTGACACTTGTCATCAATTTAGTTTTATTCACATTAAGATAGAGGCTTTGCTCTTCACTATTTTTATGGACGGATATAATTAGTTTTTCCAGTCCTTTGTTTTTTGTTGTGGACAGCAATACTGTGTCATCAGCATATCTTCTTACTCTTCTTCTGCATTCGAAGTTGTTGGTCACATCAGATCCTGATCCCTTCGACATGCCAAAGCTCACTGTCCTCTCCAGATCCTGATAGGAGCTCCAAAGCTTTTGTCCCAAGCTTGTATCCTCTGGCCATGTCTCACGCCGCAGGTCTGCATGGTTTAGGCACTCTTGTAGGATATGTTCTGGAGTCTGGACTCCACTACCACATGGGCACTCGTCTGTGTGAGACATTTTGAGTTGATGCAGGTGGCTCAGTAGTCTGCAATGGCCTGTCCTTAGATGAAGGAGGATGGTTTGCTGATGTCTTTGTAGTTGGGGTATTTGATCTGATTCATTGTTGCATTCTAGCATATCTAATCTCTGGCATTTCATAATCTCCATTTGTTATCTTACATCCTTCCCATGCCGTTAAATGTCACATAAGGCTCGCATAATTATTTGCCAAGTTTTCCTGTTCTCAACAAGTCTTTCAACCTCATCAAGGGATTTTATGCCCACTAAACTAGCTTCTCTTAACAATGTTCTCTTTAGACTTTCACATGGTCAATCTCTTTTTCTTTGGCCTGTTGTGTTCCACTTGATAGCTTGTTTTGGTATTCTCTGATTGTTTCTTCTCATCACATGGCCTACATATGTCCATCTTCTTTTTCTAATCAACCATGAGGTAGGTAGCTGTTTGCTCATCTGTCTTATCTCTGCGTTGTTCTTGAATTCGTTCAACTTTATACCGAGTATTTTCCTTATGCATTTCTTTTCAAAAGGGTCTAATTTCTTGTCTATTTCTTTAGTTGATTGCCAGCTTTCACATGCATAAATGAAGGTGGATATCACATTTGAGTTGAATAATCTTAACTTGGTTTTTGTGCTTATAACTTTTGAATTCTATATGTTCTCAAGATTTTTTAGATTTTTGCCAATTGTTATGGCAACGTAATATTCTTTGCCTACATCTTGGTTCTAAAGACTGTTATTGCCAGAGGTAAGATGGAAAATACACTCTCCACCCCAATGACGTGCATCTCAAATAGCCTCTGACAGTCAAGTCCAGCTCCTGGCCTTCTCGTAGCAGAACTGTTTAACCTGACAGGATAAGGGGCGAAGGCGAATATCTGGCACCTGAAAACCAGATGCTTCGGGTAGATGAGAGTCATGTTTGGTAGCTCATCTACCGCTGATGGCGAGATTCTTCAGCTGCCATGCATGAAGTGGGGCTCCTCACAGCCAGTGATGAAAGGAAAAGGTGAAAGAAAGGATTAAGCAAAGTAAACAGTAGTCAAATCACGGCACCTCTGGTCTGGAGATCGACCATGTCCTAAGTGCACTCATATCGGGCAAAATGCCTGAACGGCTTAACCCAGAGGTTAAGACGCTGCTGGTGAGATTCTTTGGATGCCACGCATGGAGTGAAATTCCTCCCAGCCAATGAAGAAAATGCAAAAAAGAAATCAGGGTTGCCGTGTGGCGCCGATGTGAAAAGATGATGGAAAGGATAAAGTGAAGCCCAGTCGGTATGTCCAGTGATCTCACGGTGAGAGCTACTCATACCACGGCACTTCTGCTCTAGAGGCTGGCCACATCCGATATACACCCATACTGGTGAAATATGCCTAAACTGGCTTAAACCAGGGGTAAAACTTGATGGCTATGCATGTCACAGTACCTCCGCTCTAGAAGTCGGTCACGTCCTAATGACGCCCATACTGGGATAATATGCCTAAACCACCTCAACCCAGGAATGAACTTATTAATGGCGAGGATTCGTTCTCCTGGACAAAAGCTCCGTCCAGGTCACAACTAGGAAGGGCAGCGGCCACGACCACAGGTTAAGTTGGAGACACTGGACCAGGGCAGTCTAGATAGGCAACCACCTATCATCCGGCCGGGATGTATGCATATCCTAATCACGTCGAGGTTTTCCGGTGAGAAAGTCCAACTCTAGGCCGGATGAGCAACCACCTCTCACCAAGCGGGGATATACTGATATCCAAAACACGTCGAGGTTTTCCGGTGAGAAAGTCTCTTTCCCTGCCATGATCACTATAGTGTTAGTCCAGCGACGCTATGGTCGTTATAGTGATTTTGTTTCGTTGCAGTGTAAAACTATTGTAAAACTTTTTATTGTACACGATTTATCTGTGCATGTCTGGTGACCTTTCATAGTTCATTCCAAAGCGTGGCTAACAACCGAGCGAAATCGATGTTTTAACGGAGAAATGTCAGTATTTATTGTGATTTCGGAGGCATAAGGACATGTCCTTACATGACCCGACCGCCGTTCCTGAATGTACCCCAAGTACATCTAGACCTATTAAATGGACTGAAAAAGTAGTTAGATGGTTATTTCAGACATTATTTTAGTGAGAATGCCACCACACGACGAGATCAGGCGAAAATTTAAGTAGATTTTGGAAATCGTCGATAGTAAACGTTGTAATCTAGGCATTGCTGATGGTAAGCACTACATAAATATCAGCTAAAATCATCACACTACTTTTTTCCTAAAAAAAACTCTTAATTTATGAAATATTCTTACATTCACAACTATTTTCATGCATAATATGTATAAAGTGGAAATACTTTGTATATTCACTTTTACAACTATAACCCCTATACATATCAAGATCCGCGCTTTTTGTGTGGCACTGACGGAACGTCCCGTTTTTTTTTTTTTAGTTGGCCCGGATAGAGTTAACTGGTGCAAAGAAAACCACGGTGTCACGCATTCCCACTTCTGAGACCCACCAAGAATATAAGCTCAAGCCCTGTATTACTCTGAACCTCTCATGGTCCTCTCATGGGTCTCGTGTGGTCCTTTCAGGGACCACGGGACCTATCGAAGACCACAGTAGTAAATTTAAGAGGACCACGGGGCGGTCTTGATGGTAGAAGCGAACGAACAAGAAGAAGAAGATGTCTACATATTCTCTAATATTCCTCATTATATTTTCAGTATACAAGTTAAATAAGTAAGGTGACCATATGCACCCCTGACAGACCCATTGTTTTATGTCAAATCAAGTTGTTGTTTCACCATTTATTCTTACTGCTGCTTGTTGGTCTAGATACAGCAGTGATGTTAGTTGTGTCAAATGTGTTGGAAAACCCTTTTTTTTTCATTATTTCCCAAAGTTTCTGATATTGTACACAATCAAATGCCTTTGAGTAGTCTATAAAGGATAAATATAGATTCACATTAAGTTCTCTGAATTTCTCTATTATTAATCTTATATTGAATATATGATCTTATGATCATCTTTCTTGTCTAAAACCAGCTTGGACCATATTGACTCCTTCTTCTATTTTCTTACAAAATCTGCCCATTATTATTATTATTCAGTGGCAGTTTATTAAAAAAAATGTATGTCGGGGTTTGTTTCTGAGAGTTTTTTCATAAACAGATGTATCAGAACTGACTGGGAGGATTTCAGGTCATCACTGACTTATGACCTTGGATAATACACAAATAACAATGTGACATGAAAAGTTGTAAAAGATATAACCAGATTTACAAAAGACAACTGTCACAGGCATGAAAAACAAAACAATAACATTTTTACCTGTGCTGTTGCATTAGCTACAGACAATCCATAATATTCATGTACAGAAAAGACATTGGCAGTCCAAGAGGTAATGGTATCTGGAGCTGTTTCATTGATCACGAGTTGACCACCAGAACTGGGTAAGAGGGTTATTTATTAGAGACAAACAAACAAAGAAATTATTGGAAATAAATTAATTAAGCTGTCAACAGTAAAGCCACACATTCAAAATAAATTAAAAATAAAAGAATAAAGTATTCTTGTGTTAATATTTTTTTAGTAAATTTTTTTTTTAATTTTGAAAATTGACACTGAAAAAATGTTAAATATTTAATATATTATGAAATGTAAAACTAAATTAATTTTTAAAAAAATAAAAGTAATTTAATTACCAAAACACACAAGACAATCTTATTCAATAGCTATTGTAAAAGATAAAAGTAATAAAATCTGTTATTATTACTTTTTAAAAAAACATAATAAAACCACTAAACATTTCCTGTATGTGCTCTAATCTAGCTTAACATAGATCATCTCCTGAGATCAAAGAAGAACAAAGCACTTAGAATATATGATGAGATGTTTATTTTAGAGTTTAGATTATAAAGAGAAGATAGCTGCAAGACATCACTGATGATCTGTAAATGGATGCATCAGTAGCAGGGTATTTTGCTTACAACAAAGAGGCCTACAAGAATGCTGTTAGAGAGGCAAAGTTCCACAAGGGACATGCAAGTGAATGAGTTAATGATTGAATTAGATTATAAGGACCAATTTCTGCAGATAGATCATTGCTATGTTGAACCTATCTTGTTATATGGAAGTGAATCATGGACAATAGGCAAGTCTGCACAAAAATCATTGGAAGCAGCAGAAATGTGGTTTATTAGAAGAATGTTGCGAATCCCCTGGACAGCAAAAATAACTAATGAAGAATGTATGAGAAGAGCTCGAGAGACAAAAAACCTTGTCAGAAAGATAAGAGAGAGACAATGTACTTTCATAGGACATGCAATGAGAAGAGGGGGCATTGAAAATATTATAACAACAGGAAAAATAGAAGGAAGAAGATCAAGAGGAAGACCAAGAGAAATGATACTGGACAGTCTGACGGGATGGTGTGAGAGGAGATCACCAACTGAACTGATGGCCTGCATGAAGGATCGGGTACTCTGGAGAAGCATAATAGCCAACGCCAGTCGGCACGGCACCTGATGATGATGATGAGATCATTAGAATACAGAAGACATCATTAAAATTTACATGTCATAGTCTTGTAATTAGTTCTGTATGGCTGGGAAGATATGGAATATACATGAGAAAAGAGATTGACATCTCAGCTTTCAAGATTGTTTGCCAAGATGAATCTTCCCCAATTTAATGGGATCAAAATGCTTCAACAACCAACAATAAATGACAAGCATCAGCAAAAAAAATTAGTGATTAAGACAACAAGAAATAACAAATTTTAGACAGGAATCAGAGATTTAGATAACATGAAAAATATAAATCATAACCAGAAATAATAAACTTCATTGGAAAATCAGATATTCAGAAGACAGGAACAAGTAAGATTTAGGGAAGAATCAGACATTCTGTCAACAGGAAATAAATGGCCTTTATAATGAAATAAGAGATTCAGACTTAACAATACAGAACAGATCTCAATGAGGAATCTGAGGTTCACACAACAGGAACTAACATGGAGGGGATCAAAAGTTCAGAAATTAGAGAACGACAAAAATTCGTTGCATGTGTGTATATATATATATATATATATATCCAAAAGAGACAAGGAGAAGAACAACAGAAAGGATGTTGAGCAGTAGAGGGCTCACCTGGGCAAGAGCAGAAAAAAAAAGGCAAAGGACAGGCATTTGTAGAAATCCCTTGCGGAAGCTACATGTGCCCTGGGCACTTAATGTTCATATATATATATATATATACTGTAGAGAGCAGAAAAACAACAACACGCCTCCTTCAGATCATCAGAGAAAGTAGCCCCCTCAGAAAAGTGTCTATTAAACTCCTGACACTCTAAATCTCTAAATGGGTGAACCCCTCTGTGTTATGACTCCCAGAGGTCTTGTGAGTTTTTTCTTTTTTATTATTATTATTTTGTCCCATCCTGGAATTAAACCCAAACTGACACTGCACTGTGAAGTGCATCTTAGCCATTCAGCTAAGGAGGACCAGTATTAAATGTGAGAAATTATATTATTTAAGTTATTTCAGTTATTTATTTAAATTATTTCAGTTATTTAAATTATTTCACTTATTTAGTTCTGTTACTTATTTCAGTTATTTAAGTTATTCAAGTTATTTTAGTTATTTATTTCAGTTATTTAAGCTATTTCAGTTATTTATTTCAGTTTTTTATTTCATTTATTTCAGTTATTCATTTCAGTTATTTATTTCAGTTATTTGTTTCAGTTATTTAAGGTATTTATTTAAGGTATTTAAATTATTTCAGTTATTTATTTCAGTAATTTATGTTATTTCAGTTATTTATTTCAGTTTTTATTTTATTTATTTCAGTTATGTAAGTTATTTCAGTTCTTTATTTGTTATTTTGGTGAGAAAGATATATATATATATATATATATATATAACTTTATCATAGAAATTCATAAGAAATGTCTTAATGTTCATTTTTCTGAGTTATCAGATGAGATTATAAATTAGAGATTTTAACTGTACTGACACACTAAATAACTAAATATAGATGTGCAATCCTTTTGTGATGCCAATATACATAGAAAGTGAGTCCAAAATATTAAGTTAGTTTTGTTAGCTTATTAGTTCCTAATTTTATAAATCCACAAGTAGAATCATAACAATAACAATGCAGTCAAATATATGCAACATCAGGATCTATTATTTATCTGTTATCTATTTATTTATTTAATATTTATGTAAATCAAAGATTTATCTACTATATATCTACTGTTTAATTAGTTAACATATAAGCCAAATGAACTATTATTATACTGTTATAAACCATCAGAAATGTAGTATGACAATATATATCAATGTATATAATTTGTTTATAATTCTGATTCCTTCAAGATCATCCAAGAAAGCACAACAGCTAGTGAATGTCAGCCATGCATCCTCCCAATAAACTGTCACAAAAAGGCCACTCTTATTGTTTCAAACCATCACAAAACTCTAGCATTACAATTTCTAATTGCCAAAAAATCTACCATTACTATTCATTCAGTTATTTATTCTATCTGTGCATGTGGTTAGTCTCCATCAACCCATTTTAGCAAAAGCAATGTTAAATAATTGTGCAGTCTGTGAGAGATCTAGAAACAAAACACATACATCTGTATTTTCATAATGTAGATCTATATAATTTATTCATGTTGAAACTCAAACAATACAACTTCTACAAAGGACAGGAATGTTATATTTCAGTTGAAGTTTTCATTGAAAAATAACAGAAGACAGAGAGGAAGGAAGTAGAGAACAAAGGAAGTGGTTCAAATAAATGAGGGAGTGACATAAAAAAATGAAAATTTGGTGATGAATTTCAATGGTGTCACATGAATATTGTTGAAATGTAGGAGTGACATATTTTGTGCTAATCCACAGAGTAGATTATTATAGATATTTTGTTTGTTTAATCTGTTTGTTTGTTTAATCTGTTTGTTTGCATAAAAAATACAGAGTGTCATTGGCAGGTTAGGATTTAGAGTTGGGGTATTGATGATAATGGAGTTAATTAAAGTGCCACAAGACAGATAGATGAGGTAGAATATTTTATTTATGTCACGCCTTTAATATAATATTTATGCCAATCTTTGTTATGTCACTTCTTCATTATGTCACTCTTTCGATACACACCATGAGCAGTTAAGAAAGAAAAATTCACAATTTGGTATATATTTAGTTATCTCTCAAAGATCTACTGTCCACATAGTGTACAGTTATGGCTAGAGCTTTGCTGCAGTCTGATTAACATACGTATGTGTATGCATCCATGTAGGGGTGGGGGCAGGCCCACATGTCCAGGTAAATATATTAATAAAATCTTTTCTATTAGGATAAAAATAAAAGCAATTCATAAATGTTTAATGTTTTACTGGAATCATTTGATCAGTCATTTGCATGTCCCTTGTGGAACTTTACCTCCCTAATACCTCTCCTATAGGCCTCCCAGTTGTAAGCAAGATGCCCTGCTGCCGATGCGTCCATTCGCAGATTTTAAATGATGTCTTGCAGCCATCTTTGCCTTGGTCTTCCTCTCTTTCTTTTTCTTATTATGTACCCTTCCAAGATAGTCTTCTCAAAATTATCATGACGTTTAATGTGTCTAAAATATTTAAGATTTCTCTGTTCAATCGTCCTTGCTAGCCAAACTTCTTCAATATTAAGCTCTTGTAGTATAGATATATTTGTTCTTTTTTGTGTCCATGATATTTAAAGAACTCTTCTGTGGCATTTACATTCAAAGGCATTTATGTGTTTCTCGGCTCTTTTGTTAAGTGTCCAGGTCTTACAGGCATATGTTGCGATGGGAAAGATGCATGCCCTTAAAAATCTGATTTTTTTTGTTTTGTCTGTTCCTCTCCACAGCTTCTTTAGTTGTTTTACTTTTTGAAGAGTGATAGATGACTAAATGTTTACGTAGAATTAAAAAAATATTTTGGCCAAACACCATAAGAAATAACATTTTATTGGCAGAAATGCAGATGAAACCACTGACAACAATTATTGAGGAAAGACGCTGGCGATGGTTGGGACATGTGCTCCGAATGACTGACAACTCACTACCAAAAATAGCACTAAGATGGACACCACAGGGGAGCAGAAGTAAGGGTAGACCAAAAGAGACATGGAGAAGAACAACAGAAAGGATGTTGAGCAATAGAGGGCTCACCTGGGCAAGAGCAGAAAAAAAGGCGAAAGACAGGCATTTGTGGAAAACCCTTGCGGAAGCCCCATGTGCCCTGGGCACTTAAGGTTCAGAGAGAGAGAGAGATGTCCTTTTAATTTCCCTCATTGTATTTCCATTATTAGTTAGTAATGATCGAAGATATTCAAAACTCTCCATATCTTCCAATTTTTCCTTGTTGATATATATTTCAGCTGCCTTTACTGAAATAATACATGAAAATTTTAACACACTTAATTTCAGAATAACTGAGCATCAACATTTCAACTGCTTTTACTGATACAATTATATGATTCAGAATTTCTGAAAAAGCACTGCACCTTCAGTTTTCTGTGATGCTTTTACTGACATGAAATATCCTAATGCAAAGATCATTCATAGAGTGAGACATTGTTGAATAAGTAATAGTTTTAACATGACCCCAGCAGGGACATATTATGAGTATGGTAACAAATAATTATGGTCCACCTTTTCAATCCAATATGTTGAAACTGTTACATACAGCACAATTTTGATTCTATTTAAATTATTCAAATGAAAAATTAGAACAAATTACTAACTTTTATTGAATAAAAAAAATGAATAAATTAGCACCCAAAATCATATTTCAGAATGTTTTTTCATCTTACAGAAGTTATTAATATTTTAAACTGCACAAGGATGTTACACAGACCAGGTATTAGTGTGTATATATATATGTATATATGTGTGTGTGTGTGTGTGTGTGCGCGTGCGTGCGTGCGTGCGTGTGTGTGTGTGTGTGTGTGTGTGTGTGTGTGTGTGTGTGTGACCTTAACACTAACATGCTCAGCATGTTTGTTAAATTAGTGTGCCAGGAAACAGGTTGCTGTGTTATTTCAGTCTAGCCACTTCATAACAGAGGAACTTACTGAGAGACCTTCTCAGCACCAGAAATAAACAAAGTCACTGAAGGCCATTAGCCATCCTACCTGGCGCCTATACTTTATAATCTTCGTGGAGTTAAAATGTGAATCAGTTTGTTGTTTTCTCCCCCCTGTGCTAAAGAGAACTAAACATGTTTCAGAATCAGAAAATAAAGATAATAAGAAAGTGCTGCTGTTAACCTACGGCAAAGGGTAATAGCTCCATTTCCAGATTTCTGGGAACCACTTGCGTGTTTTTTCTGCAGGTAGGAAGCCACTTTTGCTTGCTGAATCTTGAGCTGCTACTTCCATTGCCAGTGGCATAATGCCACCTCCTCTATAGGGGATAATATCTGTACAGTGTATGACAGAGACAATATATAAGCACAGTAATAATTTGGATTAAAATGCTACATTTTGCTCCACTTATTGAAATCTGTGTTGAAAAGATTAACGGATTAATATATGTTGCAGAGAAGGTAACTCTAACAGCAGGAAAGACTTTGAGTGAGATCCATGAGTCATTCCTGTATTTGCAAAATTTGTGAAACAGATGTTTTCATAATAAGTAGATGACAGTTCTATACTTTAGCTTTAATAGTTTGACCCTTTTCATAATCAGGAAATTTCTGATTATGCTGGATTTTCAGAAGAAATGTGAAATGAATCTGAAATAATTTTTTAATGAAAGTTTAAGCAGGCATTGGTTTTTAATGAAGAATTAATATATACGAGTCCTAGTCACAAGTGAATATATTCACAGACGAATAAAATAAAATGGACATGAGAAATAGTAAAATAAATAGACTGAACATTATAAATTAGCTCATATCCAAAATAAGGACACAATGGTTAACTTGTGTACATAAACATAATAAGGAAAATAAATCTCCCCCTCCCTCCCTCCCTCCCTACAATTTAATTAGTTGAGGTTACATATCAGATCTCTAAAGCATAGAAAAATTCTGTTAGTGAAGCTATTTGAAAGGGTAATAACTATATAAGCCAAGAGCAACATATAAAGCATCTAGAAAATAAAACTAAATTGCTTTTAAATTCTCTAAAACCAGTGACAAAAACCTGTAAGATATTTTTATGTATCTTTCATTAATTGTCAAATCAATCACAGCTTATATACAAATAATAATAATAATATTGTAAAAGGCATTTCCAAAAGCTGTTGTTAAAGAAATTTCATTTTAAAAATTATATTTTTTCCCTTCTTCTGTGTAAATCTCCAACATCAAAAATTCAAGGAAACAAATTCATATTAAAAGATCAACACAGTTTCTCCTGGTCTGCTATTTGCGCTAGCCATATTAATTTCCTCTGATCTTTATTTTTCTGAGCTCCAAAGTGTACAAAGATAACTTGGAAAATGGAAAAAGGCCAGAATAAGAGTTTTCAATCTATCTTTTATGTATCACTGGGATAGGATAAGAGTGTTCAATCTATCTTTTATGTATCACTGGGATAGGATAAGAGTGTTCAATGCTAGTTATGGAATATGTGTATTAATATATATACTTTCATAATATAAAAACAGACCATATATATTCTGTTACTGTACACTGGCAGATGGGAGTGGGGGTGGGCTATGAAGGGGAAGCAAGAGTGTAAAAAGTTTAGTTCTTGAAGACAAATATTTCATTAAATCTACACAGCTCTTAGATAATGGCAGAATGCAGTGCTAGAACCTACAGATTATAGTAATAAATGTATATTTTTAACTTTAAAAAACACTGCATTATTATTAATATACTACATGAAACTGATACTGCACTCATTCAAGTGCATTTCTGCAATAAATAAAGTATACAGTGTGTATGGTTAAAAAAAAAGAAACGACCTGAAATTAAGAACAACAAATGCAATGCAGTGAATTCTACATATAATTAACAGCTTATTTTTTCCACATGATGAAGGAAGAAAAATTAGAAATGCAACATCCTTGTACTGTATTTGATGCAGTGCACAATGGATCATCTACTTCTTCTTCACTACGGTCAGTATATGTGTGCTTAAACCTGCTAGAATAAACTTGTGCACTACGGTATATATGTTTTTTTATTCCACTGATGTAGACATACAACTGTACTGGATAAATATCCCATATCCAGACTTCTGGGAAATTTTTCCTGGTATTTTCTGCTGCATAAAATTTTCCAGCTGTGCCACCATTGGATGTTTTTTCTGAAGTAGTTTTATCAAACGCCAACAAATCTAAATCTGGTAAACAAAAGCACAGAATTTATGAAATCCAAATTTTTACACTGGACAAGAAGCAGTGAAGTAATTTCATAAAATAATATTATGTCATCATTTTCAAACTGGCAGTCTCAAGGTCATGTCATAATATTATTTTATGAAGTTTATTTGCATAAAAGAGAAACAGTAAATAAAAACTTTCTGCATATGCTAACTGGCAAGTATTTTAATGGATGATACAAAATTATGTATGAAAGTTACTGGCAAGAAAGAATAGTGGCAGTTGGTGATATAATACTACATTTCTGGAAGTTATTTACAAGTAAGAGTAGTAGCAACTGATGATACATACTATATTCCTGAAAGTTATTTGCAAGAAAGAGTAGTAGCAAATGATGATACAGCAGTACCATATTTATGAAAGTTATTTGCAAGAAAGAGTAGCAGCAACTAAAGATACAGTACTATATAATGCATAATGATGATACAGTACTTTGAAGGCATGCTGAAAAGTAATGTAACTGACTTTTGTCTTTGCTTTGACACAGATGACAGTATTTATATAAAATGTTGAAAATAACTTTCAGGGACTTATTATTCATATTTACACCTGCTTCTTGGCATAATTCACCTGGTAACTGACACATTTCCACAAATGCTCTGTTAGTTTTGTAATAAAGCACAGCATCAGTGATCACACCAGGATATTTTTAAACTGGTATGACTGTACCTGTTTTTTCACTTCGCACAAAATACTTTCTGAATTGCTCATTTTGTCAATACAAGTGGTAAATTTTTGTAGTAAAATTAAACTTATACTTTACAAACATCAGTGGGAATTAAATTATTCTGCAAAATTCTAATACACTTAAAATCAAAACTGGCTGATGCAAACTGAGCATCATCAGTTCACTGGTCCAGTTATCCTCTGTTAACTTCACTGGTTGCTTTTTATTAGGTTTTTGATAACATAAAGTTGTTACAGTAACTGATGACTTCCAAAAGTTTAAGTTTTTTTCAGTTTTTTTTAATCAGTAATTTACCAGTAATTGCCAGTTAATGAGATAAATGAGTGCATATGATTAGCCTAAAAAACAGTAAATAAAGTACTGAACACTTTTTAACCCTAATGAATTAAGGCCAAGAAGCTGCATCACTATCATGAGTGTCTATTATTATTATTATTTTTTTTTGTTGCTTTATTTAGAGCATGTCAAAAAAAAGAATCTGAAATTGGCTGTAATGGCTGAAGAAATCTTGTGTTTTGAACATATTGCACGCTTATTACCTTTTTTTTTTTTCTAAAGAAAAAGACATTACTTTTCAGTACACCCTCATATCTCTTTCAAAGCTACTTGCAAGAAGGATTAATGAAAAATGGATGGATTCAATTATACATGTGAGGACATTATGTAAGAGAAAACAGTTTCATTTGAAGAATTTTGATTGATTTGTCAGTTCATGGTTTCTGTGAAGCAGTAAACTGCAGTTCCTTGCAGCTGTTGTTGCGTTGAGGAAGAAAAGAAATAAGTCGGGTAGGGAGTGGGCTCTGGTGACTCTATTTAATTTCTGGAGCGGTTGCAAAGAACTGAAATTATCAGAAGACTCCATAATCACACAAAAGCACAGATGGATAGGATGATGAAACATCTTAGCAGTTGCAAGCAGTAAACAAACCAAATGAATTTACTGGAATTAAATTGGTTAATCATGGGGTGGAAAAAAAGGAATTTAGAACATATTTTAACAATTTTGTTATATTGTTTTAACTATTTTGTTACACTGTTTTAACAATTTTGTTACACAAGCTAAAATTTTATAAGTAATGAAAACTTACTTTATTTAGCACCACAAAAACAATCTTTCACTCACCATATTTTGTATCATAAAACAATCATTATTTAAAATAAATATTAGACACCCACTATAGATAATCAATATTGGTAATAATTATATAAACCAAGAATAATAAACAGAATGAGTATACCCATTTTACGAAGAAGAATTAATTTTAGTATTAAAAAAAAAGGATTATTCACTGAAAAAAAAAAATGAAAAAGATTTCACTTCCTAATATTTTGAAATGCATGTTTCTGTTCCTTCAGAAAACGTATCTCTTTACATATTCATGAAAGTGAGCAGAGGGAAAATAAAGGGAAGTAATATGTAATTGAGTAAGTACTCAGAAAAGCTGATTACCAGGATACACTTACTGTTAGATGCCTCTTCCATGAATGCATCAGTGATTATAAGCATACCAGCGGCCTGAAAATAGTGTGAAACATCTTTATCAAGGAAATAAGCAATGTTTCTGTAAGATGCAATGTTATCAAACAGTTAGATGAAGACATGGTGTAATTTTACATACAAAAAAAAAATATATATATATATATATATATATAAATAAAGAGGCAGGAAAGGGAGAGGAATTTACAGATAAAAAGTGTTTTATCAGCTCGTAAAGTGATTGCCTGGCATGGGAGACAACCAAGATCAGCAGGGCGGTCCTTTTGTCCAAGCTAAGATTTTAATCTAAAAACCCTCACCACCGAGAGGTACAATTATCTAGCAGTGCCTTGCGGTGTATTAAAAAAAAAAAGTGATTGCCAGTTCACGGCCTGTTGTTTTCATCATTTAAAAAAAAAAGTGATTGTGTCTCTACCTTTTGGATAAGATCAGTGTATAGTTTGTTTTTTTTTTACTAGACGAGATGCCCAAGGCCTGCCCTGCACAATGAATGCGGGGGGTGAGGTCCACATCTAGTTACGGGTAGACCCTGTATTGCAGTAACACCGAATCTCAGCCTGTTGTTTTCATCGTTTAAAAAAAAAAGTGATTGCTTTTATTTAGTCTCTAATTTTTGGTGGGTTACAGTTTGTATTTATTGATATATAAATGGGTTTTCCTGTCCTCTGCGAGTTTTTCAACCTCATCAAGGGATTTTATGCCTACTGAACTGGGCTCTCTTAACAATGTCCTCTTTAGAGTTTCACATAGTCAACTTCTTTTTCTTCTGCCTGTTGTATTCCACTTGATAGCTTGTTTGGAGATTCTCTGATCGTTTCTTCTCAACACATGACTGACATATGTCCATCTCCTTTTTCTGATCACCTATGAGACAGGATGTTGTTCACGCATCTGTCTTATCTCTGTGTGAGATCAGGTGACAGTTCCTGTGAAAATGGGAAACTCTTACCCATGCTGAGAAAAAAACTTGGAGAATGTTTAGCTACAGAACCAGGAACACTGGACTGTGTTGTTGCCAAGAGGGAAAGTTGAATTCATTCATTCATTCATTCAGTTGTATGTCCCTTGCAGAACTTTGCCTCTCAAACAGCACTCCTGTAGGCCTCTTGATTGTGAGCTAGATGGCCTGCTGCCGATGCATCCATTTGCAGATCCTCAACGATGTCTTGCAGCCATCTTCGCCTTGGTCTTCCTCTCTTTCTTTTTCCCATTATGTACCCCTCCAAGATGGTCTTCTCTATACTGTCATGACGTTTAATATGTCCAAAATATTTAAGTTTTCTCTCCCTAATCCTCTTCACCAGCCAGCCCTCTTCAATATTAAGTTCTTGTAGTATAGATATATTTTTTCTTTTTTGTGTCCATGATATTTGAAGAACTTTTCTGTAGCATTTACATTCAAAGGCATTTATGCATTTCTCAGCTGTTTTGTTAAGTGTCCAGGTCTCACAGGCATATATTGCGATGGGAAAGATGCATGCCCTTAAAAATTTTATTTTTGTAGTTCTCTCTGTTCCTCTCCACAGATTCTTTAGTTGTTTTACGTTCTGAAGAACGATAGATGTCCTCCTTTTAATTTCCCTCACTGTATCTCCATTATTAGTTAGCAGTGATCCAAGATATTCAAAACTCTCCACTTCTTCCAATTTTTCCTCATTGATACATATATCAGCTGCCTTGTTTGTTTTGTCAGTTGTCATCAATTTAGTTTTCTTTGCATTAAGACAGAGGTTTTGCTCTTCGCTGTTCTTACGGACTGACATAATTAGTTTTTCCACTCCTTTTTGTGTTGTGGACAGTAACACTGTGTCATCAGCATATCTAATCTCTGGTATTTCATAACCTCCAATTGTTATGGCATCATAATATTCTTTGTCTACATCTTCTCTAACATTCCTCATTATATTTTCAGTATACAAGTTAAATAAGTAAGGCGACAATATGCACCCCTGACGGACTCCTTGTTTTATGTCAAACCAAGTTGTTGTTTCACCATTTATTCTTACTGCTGCTTGTTGGTCTAGATACAGCAGTGATGTTAATTGTATCAAACGTGTTGCAAATCCCATTTTTTCCATTATTTCCCAAAGTTTCTGGTGTTGTACACAATCAAATGCCTTTGATTAGTCTATAAAGGCTAAATATAGATTCACATTAAACTCTCTGCATTTCTCTATTATTAATCTTATATTGAATATATGATCTCTTGATCTTCTTCCTTGCTTGAACCATATTGACTTCTTCTATTTTCTTACGAAGTCTACCCATTATGATTTTTAACAGAATTTTACTGACATGACTAATCAGGGCAATAGTTCTGTAGTTTGTGCATAATTTCAGGTTACCCTTTTTTGGCAGTGGTATGAAAACAGTTCTTTTCCATTCTTTTGGCCAAATACCCAAATGCCATATCTTTTTACATAGTGCATGATAGATTGTTGTGCATTCCTTTCCTCCTGCTTTAATAAGTTCAGCTGTTGTCTCATCACATCCTGGTGATTTACCATTTTTGAAAGTTGAATATCTCAAAAAATTAATGTGAACACAAAATAAAACACAATTTAAAAAACAAAATTCACATACACATGTACAAAATATGTAGTCACATCACACTCTACATCACACTCTACATCACACTCTACATCACACTCTACATCACACAGTGAAATTTTTCATTGATACTTAGAAGTTCTACTTGACAATCATATGCATGAACACACACATACTGTCTCAGAACTGTGTTGTTATACATACTTTAATGGCATTTATTGCATTATTTCCACCAATGTAAATTGGCCAGCTACGGATGTACGCATATGTCAGGAAAGAATTAAAGGGTCCATATGAATACTGATCTAATTCTTCTTCGACCTGAATGAAAAAAAAAAGAATTATCCCATATAATTTTCATAGTCATACTGTTTGTCCACAAAGTTGCTAAAACGTCCTTATAGTGAAAGGGAAATAACATACAGAATACATGTTCTGCATTTTTTTCTATCTTCATTAAGTGCCCTTCTATGAAAAAAAAACCTGTAGTGATTTTCTTTTTTTTTTTTAATAAACATATAAAATATTTTTATAAATTAGAAATTACTTGGAAATGTTTCAGCAGGTGCTCACTCAAGTGCTAGGTGGCACACTACAAAATATAACTGGGGAACGCATGCTGAAAATAAGATTAATTTTTCATTATAACATGCCACAGCTGATAGGTATTTACACATGTTGTATTCACCTTATTTGATTGACATGTTTGCAGTTTTATTTAAATGTATTTAGAATCATACAGGATATTGTACTTGCCTTTACTCTACATTTGGTCTTTTACCTTAACATCAGCCCTCATGAAATGTCACATTCTTTTTATGAATGTCATAAGTCTTGCTTAAGTGTTAAGTCTTGCTTAAATATTTACCCAGTTACACTTAAGTGTCTAAATCATCTTAGTAGAGAGGTAACATCCATTTGAACTAGACATTTTTTTACTACATACACAAGACAGAACATAGTTCAGCTTTTCTCAGTATCAAACAGTTGAAGAAAAAATTGGAAGATAAACTTCTTATATCTTATATCCTTCCCGTGTCGTTAAACGTCACATAGGGCTCGCAAAGTAGTTCGCCAATTTTTCCTGTCTTCGGCGAGTCTTTCAACCTCATCAAAGGATTTTATGCTTGTTAATTTGGCCTCTCTTAATAATGTCCTCTTCAGAGTTTCACATGGTCTGCCTCTTTTTCTTCAGCCTGTTGTGTTCCACTTGATAGCTTGTTTTGGGATTCTCTGATCATTTCCTCTCATTAAGTGACCAACATATGTCCATCTCCTTTTCCTGATCACCCATGAGACTGGTTGTTGTTCAGTCATCTGTCTTATCTCTGCATTGTTCTTGAATTCATTCCACTTGATGCCGAGTATTTTCCTTAGGCATTTGTTTTCAAAAGAGTCCAATTTCTTGTCTGTTTCTTTAGTTGCTTTCCAGTTGTCACATGCATAAATGAGGGTGGATATTACATTTGAATTCAATAGTCTTAACTTGGAAGATAAACTAAAGACTAACAATTTTCATATTTTGCTTACTTGAATTCTAGATAAGTAATTTCCTTTCATTTTATCTGATGATTAAATCTGTGATTTACAGTGACATATCTTCTCTATCTCCAGATGTAAAGCTTTGTATATAAATATAAAGCTCTATATTTAAATGTTAAAATGACTGCAGTATTTTGCAGTAACAGTTTGCAAGATGTACAATAAATTTAATCAGGATGTTAGGAAACTACATTTTTAATATTTTTCAATATTGATAATTAAAATACATCTTGATACAATTTTGATTTTTTGTTCTTAACTGTTTTGAAGAGATACCAATTATGACAGTTATAAAAAGAAAGCAGTTAGAGTAAAGTGAAGAGATGAAAGAAGTTTGTCTAAAATCAAGAGAGAAAAGCAATTGGGGCAAAGTCAAAAGGGGAAAGTAGCTGGACTAAAATCAAAATAGGAAAGTAGCTGGACTAAAATTAAGAGAGGAAGAAGCTGGACTAAAATTAAGAGAGGAAAAAGCTGGACTAAAATTAAGAGAGGAAGAAGCTGGACTAAAATTAAGAGAGGAAAAAGCTGGACTAAAATTAAGAGAGGAAGAAGCTGGACTAAAATTAAGAGAGGAAAGTAGTTGGACTAAAATTAAGAGAGGAAAGTAGCTGGACTAAAATTAAGAGAGGAAAGTAGCTGGACTAAAATTAAGAGAGGAAAGTAGCTGGACTAAAATTAAGAGAGGAAAGTAGCTGGACTAAAATTAAGAGAGGAAAGTAGCTGGACTAAAATTAAGAGAGGAAAGTAGCTGGACTAAAATTAAGAGAGGAAAGTAGCTGGACTAAAATTAATAGAAGAAAGCAGTTGGACTAAAGTCAAGAGAGGAAAGCAGTTGGACTAAAGTCAAGAGAGGAAAGCAGTTGGACTAAAATTAATAGAAGAAAGCAGTTGGACTAAAGTCAAGAGAGGAAAGCAGTTGGACTAAAGTCAAGAGAGGAAAGCAGTTGGACTAAAATTAATAGAAGAAAGCAGTTGGACTAAAATTAATAGAGGAAAACAGTTGGACTAAAATTAATAGAGGAAAGCAGTTGGACTAAAATTAATAGACGAAAACAGTTGGACTAAAATTAATAGAGGAAAGCAGTTGGACTAAAATTAATAGAGGAAAGCAGTTGGACTAAAATTAATAGAGGAAAGCATTTGGACTAAAATTAATAGAGGAAAGCATTTGGACTAAAATTAATAGAGGAAAGCATTTGGACTAAAATTAATAGAGGAAAGCATTTGGACTAAAATTAATAGAGGAAAGCATTTGGACTAAAATTAAGAGAGGAAAGCATTTGGACTAAAATTAATAGAGGAAAGCATTTGGACTAAAATTAAGAGAGGAAAGTAGCTGGACTAAAATTAATAGAGGAAAGCAGGTGGACTAAAATTAATAGAGGAATGCAGTTGGACTAAAGTCAAGAGAGGAAAGCAGTTGGACTAAAGTCAAGAGAGGAAAGTAGTTGGCCTAAAATTAATAGAGGAAAGCATTTGGACTAAAATTAATAGAGGAAAGCAGTTGGACTAAAATTAAGAGAAGAAAGCAGTCAGTTGGATTAAAATTAATAGAAGAAAGCAGTTGGACTAAAGTCAAGAGAGGAAAGCAGTTGGACTAAAATTAATAGAAGAAAGCAGTTGGACTAAAATTAATAGACGAAAACAGTTGGACTAAAATTAATAGAGGAAAGCAGTTGGACTAAAATTAATAGAGGAAAGCAGTTGGACTAAAATTAATAGAGGAAAGCATTTGGACTAAAATTAATAGAGGAAAGCATTTGGACTAAAATTAAGAGAGGAAAGTAGCTGGACTAAAATTAATAGAGGAAAGCAGGTGGACTAAAATTAATAGAGGAATGCAGTTGGACTAAAGTCAAAATAGGAAAGCAGTTGGACTAAAGTCAAGAGAGGAAAGTAGTTGGCCTAAAATTAATAGAGGAAAGCATTTGGACTAAAATTAATAGAGGAAAGCAGTTGGACTAAAATTAAGAGAAGAAAGCAGTCAGTTGGATTAAAATTAATAGAAGAAAGCAGTTGGACTAAAGTCAAGAGAGGAAAGCAGTTGGACTAAAGTCAAGAGAGGAAAGCAGTTGGACTAAAATTAATAGAAGAAAGCAGTTGGACTAAAATTAATAGAGGAAAGCAGTTGGACTAAAATTAATAGAGGAAAGTAGTTGGACTAAAATTAATAGAGGAAAGCATTTGGACTAAAATTAATAGAGGAAAGCAGTTGGACTAAAATTAATAGAAGAAAGCATTTGGACTAAAATTAATAGAGGAAAGCATTTGGACTAAAATTAATAGAGGAAAGCATTTGGACTAAAATTAATAGAGGAAAGCATTTGGACTAAAATTAATAGAGGAAAGCATTTGGACTAAAATTAATAGAGGAAAGCATTGGACTAAAATTAATAGAGGAAAGCATTTGGACTAAAATTAAGAGAGGAAAGCATTTGGACTAAAATTAATAGAGGAAAGCATTTGGACTAAAATTAAGAGAGGAAAGTAGCTGGACTAAAATTAATAGAGGAAAGCAGGTGGACTAAAATTAATAGAGGAATGCAGTTGGACTAAAGTCAAGAGAGGAAAGCAGTTGGACTAAAGTCAAGAGAGGAAAGTAGTTGGCCTAAAATTAATAGAGGAAAGCATTTGGACTAAAATTAATAGAGGAAAGCAGTTGGACTAAAATTAAGAGAAGAAAGCAGTCAGTTGGATTAAAATTAATAGAAGAAAGCAGTTGGACTAAAGTCAAGAGAGGAAAGCAGTTGGACTAAAATTAATAGAAGAAAGCAGTTGGACTAAAATTAATAGACGAAAACAGTTGGACTAAAATTAATAGAGGAAAGCAGTTGGACTAAAATTAATAGAGGAAAGCAGTTGGACTAAAATTAATAGAGGAAAGCATTTGGACTAAAATTAATAGAGGAAGCATTTGGACTAAAATTAATAGAGGAAAGCATTTGGACTAAAATTAGAGGAAAGCATTTGGACTAAAATTAAGAGAGGAAAGCATTTGGACTAAAATTAATAGAGGAAAGCATTTGGACTAAAATTAAGAGAGGAAAGTAGCTGGACTAAAATTAATAGAGGAAAGCAGGTGGACTAAAATTAATAGAGGAATGCAGTTGGACTAAAGTCAAGAGAGGAAAGCAGTTGGACTAAAGTCAAGAGAGGAAAGTAGTTGGCCTAAAATTAATAGAGGAAAGCATTTGGACTAAAATTAATAGAGGAAAGCAGTTGGACTAAAATTAAGAGAAGAAAGCAGTCAGTTGGATTAAAATTAATAGAAGAAAGCAGTTGGACTAAAGTCAAGAGAGGAAAGCAGTTGGACTAAAATTAATAGAAGAAAGCAGTTGGACTAAAATTAATAGACGAAAACAGTTGGACTAAAATTAATAGAGGAAAGCAGTTGGACTAAAATTAATAGAGGAAAGCATTTGGACTAAAATTAATAGAGGAAAGCATTTGGACTAAAATTAATAGAGGAAAGCATTTGGACTAAAATTAATAGAGGAAAGCATTTGGACTAAAATTAAGAGAGGAAAGCATTTGGACTAAAATTAATAGAGGAAAGCATTTGGACTAAAATTAAGAGAGGAAAGTAGCTGGACTAAAATTAATAGAGGAAAGCAGGTGGACTAAAATTAATAGAGGAATGCAGTTGGACTAAGTCAAGAGAGGAAAGCAGTTGGACTAAAGTCAAGAGAGGAAAGTAGTTGGCCTAAAATTAATAGAGGAAAGCATTTGGACTAAAATTAATAGAGGAAAGCAGTTGGACTAAAATTAAGAGAAGAAAGCAGTCAGTTGGATTAAAATTAATAGAAGAAAGCAGTTGGACTAAAGTCAAGAGAGGAAAGCAGTTGGACTAAAGTCAAGAGAGGAAAGCAGTTGGACTAAAATTAATAGAAGAAAGCAGTTGGACTAAAATTAATAGAGGAAAGCAGTTGGACTAAAATTAATAGAGGAAAGTAGTTGGACTAAAATTAATAGAGGAAAGCATTTGGACTAAAATTAATAGAGGAAAGCAGTTGGACTAAAATTAATAGAAGAAAGCATTTGGACTAAAATTAATAGAGGAAAGCATTTGGACTAAAATTAATAGAGGAAAGCATTTGGACTAAAATTAATAGAGGAAAGCATTTGGACTAAAATTAATAGAGGAAAGCATTTGGATTAAAATTAATAGAGGAAAGCATTTGGACTAAAATTAATAGAGGAAAGCAGTAGGACCAAAGTCAAGAGAGGAAAGCAGTTGGACTAAAATCAAAATAAGAAAACAGTTGTACTAAAATAGGAAAGCAGTTGTACTAAAATAGGAAAGCAGTTGGACTAAAATCAAAATAAGAAAACAGCTGTACTAAAATAAAAATAGGAAAGCAGTTGGACTAAAATCAAGAGAGGAAATCAGTTGGACTAAAGTTAAGAGAGGAAAGTAAGTAGAGAACTTTAAAAATACAGAAACAAAAGGAAGAAATAAGAGAGAAAATTAAACAGATACAGTCACTAACAAAAAAAATCAGGAAGTGTGTTATAATGGATATACCACTTTTGATATGTGAAAAGACTGGCAAAAAACAAAAATCTGACTGGAGTCACCAAGGAATGCACAAAATGAAGAAACATAACCAATACACACTGACATTGCTCATGTGATCATGGTGAAGAATTTAACATGAGGACATGCTCACCTTAGTCGGGGTAAGATCATTACCAGCTTTCATGGTCTCTACACTCTTGTCTACTATACTAAGGAAGGCTGTGGAACCCTCTTCAGCATCAATGATGATGCTAACAGGTTGGCCTGGTTGAAATTTTTCTTCACTAAACCTGACTGACACCTGTCAATGAAGAATATTTATAATTCATATGAAGAAATCATGATTTATAACTGAAAAATGAGAAATCATAGTTCACAATTATATATAGAGAAGTCATGGTTCACAATCCTTACATCCTTTCCATGCTATTAAATATCACACAGGGCTTGCATGGAAGTTTGCAAGTTTTCCAGTGGTTCACAATTATACACGGAAAAAAAAACATGATTCCAAATTATATATAAGAAACCAGATATTAAAAAATATGTGAGAAAATCTGGTCTAGCCTCTTTTCCCCTTTCCTCTTTTCCTACTTTGTTTATGTTTATTTTTTTTATGAATAAATAAAAATATGCCAAGTGCATCCTTTGTCAAACAGTTTCTATTTTCTTTTAAATTTTCATCTATAAGCAGAGCATTTTCACTCTTTATTATCAAGAGTTTGAAAAATGGTAAATCACCAGGATGTGATAACGGCTGAACTCGTTAAGGCAGAAGGAGAGGAATGTGCAACAATCTATCATGCACTATAACAAGATATGGCATTCAGGTGTTTGGCTAAAAAGATGGAAAAGAACTATATTCATACCATTGCCGAAAAAAGGGTAACTTGAAATTATGCACAAACTACAGAACTGTTGCCCTAATTCAGTCAGTCATTTGCATGTCGCTTGTGGAACTTTGCCTCCCTAACAGCTCTCCTATAGGCTTCTTGGTTGTAAGCAAGATACCCTGCTGCTGATGCATCCATTTGCAGATGTCTTGCAGCCATTTTTGCCTTGGTCTTCCTTTTTCCCATTATGTATCCTTTCAAGATGGTCTTCTCTAAATTCTCATGATTTTTAATGTGTCCAGAATATTTAAGTTTTCTCTGTTTAATCCTCTTTACTAGCCAGCCTTCTTAAATATTAAGTTTTTGTAGTATGGATCTCTCTCTCTCTCTCTCTGAACCTTAAGTGCCCAGTGCACATGAGGCTTCCGCAATGGCTTGCCACAAATGCCTGTCCTTCGCCTTTTTTTCTGCTCTTGCCCAGGTGAGCCCTCTATTGTTCAACATCCTCTCTGCTGTTCTTCTCCATATCTATTTTGGTCAACCCTTACTTCTGTTCCCCTGTGGTGTCCATCTTAGTGCTATTTTTGGTAGTGAGTTGTCAGTCATTCGGAGCACATGTCCCAACCATCGCCAGCATCTTTCCTCAATAATTGCTGTCAGTGGCTTCATCTGCGTTTCTGCCAATAAGATGTTATTTCTTATGTGTTTGGCCAAAATATTTGTCTAATTCTTCTTAAACATTTAGTCTGGAAAGAATTCAACTTGTTTTCTATAGTTTTGGTGATTTTCCAGCATTCACTTCCATAGAGTAGTACACTTAGAACATTACTCTTAAATATCTTGATTTTCGTATTTATAATTAGTTTTTTTAGATTTCCATATAGTCTGCAGCACTGCAAAAGCCTGGTTTGCTCTAATAAGTCTGCTGTTGATGTCCTCTGTGCTGTCTCCATTTTCTACTACTTTACTGCCAAGGTATACAAATTCATTGACCTCCTCCAATAACTTGCTATCTACTCTGAGTACATTTCTATTGTTCACATTTTGCTTCATTAACTTTGTCTTTCCTACGCTGATCTTTAGTCCTATGTTGTTTGCATTCTGAGTTAGCTTGTTTATTTATCTTGCATATCTTTGTGACTGCTTGATAATAGACAAATGTCGTCTGCAAAGTCAAGGTTCTCCAGCACTGTATCAAAGGTCCATTGTAATCCTCTGCATTTGTCTGATGTTGCATCCTTCATTAACCAGTCTATTGCCAAGATAAATAATGTTGGTGATAGTACACATTCCTGCTTCACTCCTGTTTGTACCCTAAAGCTGCTGGAGGTATGTTCTCCACAGATCACTTTGCACTGAAAACCTTCGTATAGGGCTTTGATTACATTCACTATCTTATGGGGGAGGCCATGCCATCTTAGGATTTTCCACAGTGCATCTCTGTTGACACTGTCAAAGGGTTTCTCAAAATCTATAAACAATGCATATGTTGCGCTATGCCACTCATTTGTCTGTTCTAATATTTGTCTAAGTACAAATATGTGGTCTATGCATGATCTTCCTTTCCTAAATCCTGCCTGCTCTTTCCAAAGTTTTCCCTCAAGTGCTGGTACAATTCTGTTGATGATTATTCTGCAAAATACTTTACTGGTGAGTGGCAGTAGGGTAATGCCTCTCCAGTTCCCGCAATCTCTGAGGTCACCCTTCTTTGGTAGTTTTACTATAAGCCCAGTTTTCCACTCCTCTGGAGTTTTTTCCAGATCCCAAATTTGTTGTAATATCCGGCAAAGTTGTTTTGGTGTTTCTGTTTCTTCTGCTTTCAACATCTCAGCAGTCACTTCATCTTCACCTGGTGCCCTGTCTGATTTTAGCTTCTTTATCACCTCCTTTACTTCATTTATTGTTATTGGTCCTGTATTGATGTTTAGTTCCGTTTTTGCTTCAGGTATGTCTATTCTTTGTGCTGCTTGTGTTCTGTTTAGTAGGGTGTTAAAGTGTTCCCTCCATCTTTCAATTTTTTCTCTTTCTCCACTGACCAGTTGTCCATTATGTGTCTTTACTGCACTCTCACATTATGTGTTGAAGTTACCTGTCATCTGCTTTGTGATTTTGTATATGGTTTTCATGTCATTTGTATATGCTGCTTTCTCTGCTGTTTCTGCTAAGTTGTCATAGTATTGACGTTTATCTTGACGGCATGATTCCTTCACTTCTTTGTCTTTCTGTGCATAATTACTTAAAACTTGAGCTGTTGTGATTTGGTGTTCAGTAATTTTTTCTTGATTTCTTTTCTTTGCTCTATCTTTTCCCATGTGGTCTTGCTTATCCATTCCTTTTTTCTCCTTTTCCGATATCCCAGCACCTCTTTTGGTGTTTCCTGTAGTGTTTTATTGAACTCTAGTATGGACATTTCTGCTTCATCTTGTAGGACACTGTGTCTTGTAGGACACTGAGTATGGATATATATGTTCCTTTTTGTGCCAATGATATTAGAAGAACTCTTTTGTAGCATTTACAATCAAAGGCATTTATGTATTTCAATGTCCTGATTAGTCATGTCAGTAAAATTCTGTTAAAAATCATAATGGGCAGACTTCAAAAGAAAATAGAAGGAGAAATAAGTATGGTCCAAGCTGGTTTTAGACAAGGAAGAAGAACATGAGATCATATATTCAACATAAGATTAGTAATAGAGAAATGCAGAGAATTTAATGTGAATCTATTTTTATCTTTTATAGACTATTCAAAAGCATTTGATTGTGTACAACACCAGAAACTGGGAAATATTGGAAAAAATGGGATTTCCAACATATGTGGCACAATTAATATCACTGCTGTATCTAGGCCAACAATAAATGGTGAAACAACAACTTGGTTTGGCATAAAACAAGGGGTCCATCAGGGTTGCACATTATCACCTTACTTATTTAACTTGTATGTTGAAAATATAATGAGGAATGTTAGAGAAGATGTAGACAAAAAATATTATGACGCCATAACAATTGGAGGTTATGAAATACCAGAGATCAGATATGCAGATGATACAGTATTATTGTCCCAACACAAAAAGGAATGGAAAAACTAATTATGTCAGTCCGTGTGAACAGTGAAGAGCAAAACCTTTATCTTAATGCAAAGAAAACTAAATTGATGACAACTGATGAAACAAATAAGGCAGCTGAAATATTTATCAATGAGGAAAAATTGGAAGAGGTGGAGAGTTTTGAATATCTTGGATCACTGCTAACTAATAATGGAGATTCAATGAAGATGCCCTGTCTTCACTGGCTAACAAAATAGGACTTGAAATTAACAAGGAGAAAACACAAATAATGAAATTTCCCACTAATCAAGGATGAAAAATATATGTAGAAGAAACAATTGTTGAAGAAGCAGACCAATTTGCATCCTTTAGCAGCTGCATAGACCAGGATGGTGATACCAGAAAGGAAGTTAGAAATGCAAAAGCAGCATTGACCTTCAAGAATCTTGAGAACATATGGCACTCAAAAGTTATAAGCACAAAACCCAAGTTAAGATTATTCAATTCAAATGTGATATTCACTCTCATTTATGCATGCGAAAGCTGGAAAACAACTAAAGAAATAGACAACAAATTAGAGTCTTTTGAAAACAAATGCCTAAGCAAACTTTCTCTCTCTCTCTGAAGTGCCCAGGGCACATGGGGCTTCCGCAAGGGTTTTCCACAAATGCCTGTCCTTCGCCTTTTTTTTCTGCTCTCGCCCAGGTGAGCCCTCTATTGCTCAACATCCTTTCTGTTGTTCTTCTCCATGTCTCTTTTGGTCTACCCTTACTTCTGTTCCCCTGTGGTGTCTATCTTAGTGCTATTTTTGGTAGTGAGTTGTCAGTCATTGGGAGCACATGTCCCAACCATCACCAGCGTCTTTTCTCAATAATTGTTGTCAGTGGCTCTGCAAACTACTCGATATAAAATGGAATGAATTCAATACCAATGCAGAGATAAGACAATGAGCAAACAATAACCAGTCTCATGGGTGATCAGAAAAAGAAAATAGACATATGTCAGTCATGTGATGAGAAGAAACAGTCAGAGAATCCCAAAACAAGCTATCAAGTGGAACACAACAGGCAGAAGAAAAAGAGGGTGACTGCGTGAAACTCTAAAGAGACATTGTTAGAAGATGCCAGTTTAGTGGGCATAACATCCCTGATAAGGTTGAAAAGCTCTCTGAAAACAGGAAAACTTGGCAAATACGAGCCCTATGTAATGTTTAACGCCACGGGAAAGACGTGGGTGTGTGATTTAAAAAAATTATTTCTTTAACTTATTTCAGATTGAACGAAGTCCAGTGTCTTATAAAACTTAGTAAGGCTTTTGATCTAAACACCACTGTTTTCTCAACTAATGTCTGTTTCCAGAGAGCTGGGAATAATTAAACCACAACAGAGTTTTCAGTCACAATTTTTACAATGCAAGATATGGTTGAGTAGTGTCTTTTTAAAAAACATGCTAATTTGTTAGTTAACAGCTGAGCTATATGATAATCAAATAAGAGCAGACAAACAGCAATGGAAACTGATAAAAAATTAAACATTTGATCAAGCAAACTTTCATACAAAATGTTAAATATGCAATGTACACATCTTGGTCCTAATTCTTACAAAGCTGAATAAAAGATGATAATGAAGTGTATATTTACCTATATGCTCAGTTAATTCAACAATAAGTAAGCAGATGGCAACAACATAAAAAGACAGATTCACTTAATAAATAACTGACTGATTGACAAAGGTAGATGGAGATATATAAATGAATGACAATGGCATATAAATCTAAATCTGCTTGACAGATATATATATATATATATATAAACTTCCTTAACAGAAACATAAGCTTTCTTAACAGAAACATATAAGCTTCCTTGACATAACTCACAGGCTTCTCGAATATCCCATCAATGCTGAATGACAGAGTAGCAGGAACAACTTCATAATTTTCTTTTCTGATATAGAACAAGACCAAGGTCACACTGGGTGCCATGGTCTGGGTGATTCTTAAAGAAAGCGTATTAGAATTTGATCCTTCAGGTTCGGGTGAGGTCACAATACCTTTGTCTACCATAAAACCTTTGGCGAAAACCTGAAAAATTATTTTAAAATGTCATTTTTTTTTGTTGGAAAAGTTTCTCTCTCTTGTGTATAATTGAAGTCATATGTACAGGTATACAGGTCTTATCTCATGTACGATCAAAGTCGTATTTCTTCAAAGTGTAAAAGTATTTTGCTTGTCAAAACTACGTAACTAGGTAAAATGCTGAGAGAATTTAAGTGTGGTTTAAGTCCTCCTGACTGAAAGTGTTTAGGCAGCTAAAATGTATATTAATGAGGAAAAATTTAAAGAGGTAGAGAGTTTTGAATATCTTGGATCATTACTAGTTAATAATGGAGATACAATGAAGGAAGTTAAAGGAGGACATCTATCGCTCTTCAAAAAAAAAAATAAAACAACTAAAGAAGCTGTGGAGAGGAACAGACAAAGCTACAAAAATAAGATTTTTAAGGGCATGCATCTTTCCCATCGCAACATATGCCTGTGAGACCTGAACACTTAACAAAACATCTGAGAAACACATAAATGCTTTTAAATGTAAATGGTACAGAAGAGCCCTTCAAACATCATGGACATAAAAAAGAACGAACTTATTATTGAAGAAGGTTGGCTAGTAAAGAAGATTATGCAGAGAAAACTTACATATTTTGGACACATTAAATGTGATGAGGATTTAGAGAAGACTGTCTTGGAAGGGTACATAATGGGAAAAAGGAATAGAGGAAGACCAAGGCGAAGATGGCTGCAAGACATTGATAATCTGCAAATGGATGCATCTGCAGCAGGGCATCTTGGTTACAGCTGAGAGGCCTACAGGAGAGCTGTTGGGGGGGGGGGAACTGCAAGGGTAATGCAAATGACTGACTGAACAACTGCTTATGTTTCTTACTTCTCAGGGTAAGTCCTATCTGGGTTTTTTAAAAACTATCTGATCTAATCACTTCTGTAGCTATTTTCATTCATAATTATTAGTTCTGTATGATCCACATATAACAGATTGTTCACAGTGTGGCTTCCAACACGAATTTCTGGCTTGTTTCTGATTGCTCTTGTAATGCTTTCTCTTGTGTATAATTGAAGTCATATGTACAGGTATACAGGTCTTATCTCATGTACGATCAAAGTCGTATTTCTTCAAAGTGTAAAAGTATTTTGCTTGTCAAAACTACGTAACTAGGTAAAATGCTGAGAGAATTTAAGTGTGGTTTAAGTCCTCCTGACTGAAAGTGTTTAGGCAGCTAAAATGTATATTAATGAGGAAAAATTTAAAGAGGTAGAGAGTTTTGAATATCTTGGATCATTACTAGTTAATAATGGAGATACAATGAAGGAAGTTAAAGGAGGACATCTATCGCTCTTCAAAAAAAAAAATAAAACAACTAAAGAAGCTGTGGAGAGGAACAGACAAAGCTACAAAAATAAGATTTTTAAGGGCATGCATCTTTCCCATCGCAACATATGCCTGTGAGACCTGAACACTTAACAAAACATCTGAGAAACACATAAATGCTTTTAAATGTAAATGGTACAGAAGAGCCCTTCAAACATCATGGACATAAAAAAGAACGAACTTATTATTGAAGAAGGTTGGCTAGTAAAGAAGATTATGCAGAGAAAACTTACATATTTTGGACACATTAAATGTGATGAGGATTTAGAGAAGACTGTCTTGGAAGGGTACATAATGGGAAAAAGGAATAGAGGAAGACCAAGGCGAAGATGGCTGCAAGACATTGATAATCTGCAAATGGATGCATCTGCAGCAGGGCATCTTGGTTACAGCTGAGAGGCCTACAGGAGAGCTGTTGGGGGGGGGGGAACTGCAAGGGTAATGCAAATGACTGACTGAACAACTGCTTATGTTTCTTACTTCTCAGGGTAAGTCCTATCTGGGTTTTTTAAAAACTATCTGATCTAATCACTTCTGTAGCTATTTTCATTCATAATTATTAGTTCTGTATGATCCACATATAACAGATTGTTCACAGTGTGGCTTCCAACACGAATTTCTGGCTTGTTTCTGATTGCTCTTGTAATGCTTTCTCTTGTGTAGGAGTAATAAGTTTTTGAATGTGGAAACATTCTTCTCGTACTCCTGGTCTTTATCTGCTGGTGTATGCCTGTTATGTTTTATGCTTTTAATTAAGGCTGATTTATTTCCAGTACAAGTTTAAAAATATTATTCTCTAATATTTGCCATCAAGAGATGTCACTTGGAGACCTGAGTGATGTTAGAGAGATACAAGTGAAACACATGTAGGCCTTGCGATGAGAGGAAATAGTCAGAATACCAAAACAAGCTATCATGTGGAGCACAACAAGCCAAATATGAAGAGGTCGACCACATGAAATTCTAAAGAGGACGCTGTTAAGAGAAGCCAATTTACTAGGCATAACATCCCTTGATGAAGTTGAAAGACTTGCCGAGAACAAGAAAACTTGGCAAACAACTATGCGAGCCCTATGTGACGTTTAACGGCACGGGATGGATGTAAGACGTAAGAAGTGAACACAAGCAACGTTAGAGAGATGTAAGTGATATTGAAGAGACACAAGTGATGCTGGAGAGATATATGTGATGTTGGGGTGGTATAAGTGATGCTGAGGAGACACAAGTGATGTTAGAGTGATGTAAGCAGTGATAGATTAACCATCATTCAGGCCCTTCGGCTAAACTTACTAAGAAACCTGTTGTCCCTCTGACCTGTATCATCTGTCACCTGATTCTTCTCTAGTTGTGATCTCTACTATGGCTTTGTATTGCACAGATCACACGTAACTGATAGTCACTGCCTTCTGGACAACTTAACATGCTAGTGCAGTAAACAAAGTTATAAATGACTGTCACAGGAAAAAGATAATCTGCAGGAATTTTTTATCCTTCACACCTGGTCCCCCAGCCTTTCAGCCCCTCTGACCTTCCAGGCCTCCTGACCTTCCAGGCCCTCTGACCTTCCAGGCCCCCTGACCTTCCAGCCCCTCTGACCTTCCAGCCCCTCTGACCTTCCAGGCCCCCTGACCTTCCAGGCCCCCTGACCTTCCAGGCCCCTTGACCTTTCAGGCCTCCTGACCTTCCAGGCCCCCTGACCTTCCAGGCCTCCTGACCTTCCAGGCCCCCTGACCTTCCAGGCCCTAAGGCTTAAGGCTCTTCAGCCTGTATGCTTTAGGTTTACAGATAGAATTAATGTGCTAAACTTAAGTTCACATCACTGTAATATCATGTTCATGTCACTACAAACTCATGTTCACGTCACTTTAAATATATTTTTAGCACTGTAAATCTATTAACCATCAATATTTTCACCACAGCATGAACGATCAAGATCTTGACTGCGCTACAGATATCAAGATCTTGACTGCACCACCAGCTGTCGAGACCTTCACAAGACTATTAGCCATCAGTATTTTCACCACAGAACTATCAAGATCTTCATCATAGTATCAGCTGTGAAATTCATTGTTACAGGGAGATCTAACAGCAACAGCAGTGTAGTAAAACTGAATTACAATTCATCCATCATTCCACTACAGTTTTATATAAATCCTATTTCCTGATATGCAGACCAGGAATATTGTGTAGTTTATAATGTGAGATACTATCTTTACAGATCATAATAATGATATGTTATTAATGCAAGAACTGCATAAAATGAAATTAAATAGATCACACATAAAAAAAAACTTCATAAATGATTAATTAAGAAGATTAGATGTAAACTGCTTGCTATACGAAATGTAAACTACTTGCTATAGGAAATGTATCATAAATCACTAGTGAAATATTTGATGGTTGAAATGTATCATAGATTACTAGTGAAATATTTGATACTTCAAATGTATGATAGGCCACTAATGAAATATTTGATATTTCAAATTTAAAGTACTGTATGGATGGCATAGAAAGAGCACTATTCAAATGAGATTCACAACAGCTGACAGGTGACATAGAAAAACAAGATAAATGAGGCACGAG
This sequence comes from Achatina immaculata, assembly GCA_009760885.1. NCBI lineage: Eukaryota > Metazoa > Mollusca > Gastropoda > Stylommatophora > Achatinidae > Lissachatina > Lissachatina immaculata. The sequence continues at coordinate 5,665,871 of CM019698.1, forward strand.
ATACCTGAAATGTTAACTCTTTAACCAGTTCAGTGCTCTCAACAAGCAGCTCTACGGTATCTCCCACCTGTAAAGTGATGGAGAATTTCTCATTTTTTTTAAGTTGCAAAAAAAAGCTGAAATATAAAATACATAATAAATGCCAGTAAATGTAATTTGTAAATGCAGAGGAAAAAGATAATGACAATATGTCAGATCTCACTCTGTGTGCTATATCGAAATACAGAAGTAAATGATTGGCACAACACAATACAAGCAGCTAATAAATAGAGAAAAACCTGAAAGAAAGAACTGTTAAGCCTGACAAGTGTAAACTTCCCACAGTCCCTGGAATTTCTGTTTGTTTCTTGAAGATTCTATATGCTAAATACCTAAGCATATTTTAGAATCAATGTTTCTTGTATTTTGTGCTTGTAAGGGAGGGAGCATTAGATTTTAAAACAAAACATTTTATGTAAATAAGGCATATTATAAAAAAATTTCAAAAACAATGTAAAACACTATAATCAAAATAATATCAGATAACTCAGTAATGAAAATAAATTAGATTAAAAAATAAAAATAACATCAAACAGCTTGAGATAAAATTGGAACACGCTGTGGCAACTGGAAAAATTGAAGGAAGAAGAGATAGAGGAAGACAGAGAGAGAAGTTACTGGATGGACTGTCAGTGTGGCTAGGAAGAAAGTCACCAGCAGATCTCATAATCAAGTCTAAAGACAGGGAATTGTGGAGAAAAATGATTGCCTACACCATGTGGCATGGCACTTGAATTCAGTTGAATGAGAGAGAGCATTAATCAAAGCAGCATCAAGCAAAACATTAATCAAAATAACAATATGAAATAACTAGAACATTGGTGTGTTAAGTTATAAAAAGTAATATATGTAAAGGTAGCCTTAGTAAAGAATGCCAATGCAGCACATGTAGGGTATGGTATTAGCATCCATATTTTGCATGACGTATTTAAATATCTTTGAGATAATAGGGAATAAGGTGCTAAAATTCATAATTTTCATGACCTTTCTGCTCATCTGAGTAGAGTTTCTCATTAACTTCTTTTTATTAATTCTCTAAAATTTTCTCTGTGGCCCAACTCTGCCACTCTTCTCTATCATTCTGAGGCAATTCTGATCAGATTTAGATTCTAATTTCTACAGCTGAGTTGACTGAACCATCAACCTTGCCATGAGTGATAGGTGTCAGCTCTTCAGGCACTCACATGTTAACAAAATTTCATTGACCTTAACTTTTTGCGTAGCACTCACAATCCATTGATCACTTAACAGAACTTTATGCCTGAAGTATATTAAACACCAGATGAATAAAATAGTGCTGTAAACACAGAATAGTTGGTCTGATGCCGCGGTCACTAGTGATTATCTCTTTTGTCTAGCCTCAGTGTTTGCAGTCTACATTCCAAGAATTATTGAGTCTGGTGCTTAATGAGGCTCATGAGGCAGTACTATGGTGGTTGGTTGTATGAGGTCATGGGGGCCTTTTACAGGTTAAGGGACTGCTCTGCAGGAGCAAGGCTCTTCACAAGGTTCTGTCACAGTTTTGAGACTAAAAGAGCACTTACCTTTGGGTTTTTAACTGGTGCTGAAATTTGCATGAATGAGTTGCTTGGAGATTGAAACAGACTGGCTGAATGGTATGCTACTTCATCCTCAAACAGTTTGTTAAACTTTGTCTCTATTGAAAAGGAGACGGCATCAGGTGGTGGACAAAATGTGATTGGAAGAAGTCCTGTTTCTGAAGGAACCTTAACTGGTTCCTCAAGTTCCAAGATCTGAGTCTTCGTGGTTGGCCATGAGTTCCAGATGCCTATTACTGTTGTAAGAATTGAGATGTACAAGTAAAACCTTCATTTGTAAGAAATTACAAATATTACACTATGGCTACATAGTAAATTAATCCTAATCATCATTATGTTGTGCAATCTACCCATGAGAGGCTGGCACTATCTCCAGCATTATCATCCTCTTGCTATTTCTTCCTTCAACTTGTACCTCAGGTATGATTTTAATCACTGTACACTCACAGAACTGACCTCTGTCTCACACTCTTCCCCAGTGTTAAAATTAGATCTCTCTGGCCTGGAGGACTCACCACAGACAGTCTTGGAAGGGTTCATAATGGAAAAAAAAGAAAGAGAAGAAGACCAAGGCGAAGATGGCTGCAAGACATTGTTGATGATCTGCGAATGGATGCATCAGCAGCAGGGCATCTTCTTACAACGGAGAGGCCTACAGGAGAGCTGTTAGGGAGGCAAAGTTCTGCAAGGGACATGCAAATGACTGACTGACTGACTGACTGACTAACATTCATAGTGCTGATGTAGCCACAATATTTTAACTGCCTGAGTCTTATGTTTTTCATTATTTCTGTTTTCAGTTTTGATTGAATTTGCAAATTCTTTCTCTGTTTTCTTTCCTGCCCATGGAATATGTCCCACTTTTCTGTAAATCCACATTTCAAATGATTCAGTTTTCTTGTTCATTTTCTTATTTAAAATCCACCTTATTTAAGTCTTATTTAAAGTACACCTCTAACAGGTTCACACCAGAGAGGGATATAAAGTTACACACAGCATTTACCAGTTCTCAGCTTCAACTGCTGTGCTGTATGGTGAAGTAAGAACCTTCCCCATTCTGGTGAACATGCTTGTGGCCATTTCTGTTCTTCCATTACTTTCCACATTTTTTAATCATCTGTTGTCATATGTCCCAGATATATGAAATGTGACACTTTTTCCAATTCTTTACAATGAAGCACAACAAGTTCACTTACAGTGAACAAAGAAAGCATATCTTTTTATTCACTCAGCGAAGGAGTGAAGACACTGTCCAAGGTTGATGACCCGCAGGCCACTGCTTGTGTCAGGGCTGGTGAATCATATCTGACCAAGACTTTGTCCCATCTTTCCACTGGTTACACTGGTAGCTCCAGTAACAGGCCCAGCCTGGCTAATGAGGCAAGTGCTGCAGTAGTCATCTTGGCAGAGAATCTGCTAAAGAAGCGCCACCTTTACTTGCTTATTTTAGCTGAAATCAGAGGCTGAAAAAAATAGCCCACTCCCCATTTGGCACAATTTTGTGCTTCATCTTCACCACACTAACTGCAAGAAACATCCTGCCTGCAGTTCTAGGGAGATGGAGCAACAACAGCAGCATTCATTCAGTAAGTAAACCGTGTAACATAACAGTTTCACAATCAACCTTTACTATAACTACACACAGATAAATGACGCACTCAATAAAACTTCATGAAAGAAGAAGCTGTACAATAAACTTACATATGCTTATAAATACAACACTGACATTTATGAGATTCCAAAACAAATGTTACACTATCTGTAAAATGTTACATTATCTGTAAAATGTTACACTATCAGTAAAATGTTACACTATCTGTAAAATGTTACACTATCAGTAAAATGTTACACTATCTGTAAAATGTTACACTATCAGTAAAATGTTACACTATCAGTAAAATGTTACACTATCTGTAAAATGACTCAGCAAACAAATATTATAATACAGTAAACTCAGTGTCAAAAAAATTGTTAAAATTCAAATGATAGAATTATTAAAAATTCAAATAGTAAAAGTTGTTGAGATTGTCATGATCATAATCTTAATCTAAAAATTTTGTACATCACGGAATTGCAAATGTCCACCTATTCACGGATCTGCAATTGTCAGACTACACATGGATCTGCAAATGTCTACTCATGACAGTGCATAGTTGATGAAAGTTGTGCAAATAACGATTCTAAACAATTCCTCGTTTCTCTGCTTTTAAAGTAGACTTATGGCTCTATAAAATACAAAATAAATGTTTTCAGACATGCTCAATGTGCAGTTTCACCTCAGAAACTCCACTTCACTAATTCCATCCATGAGCATGTAGATCATCAAATAACTTCCACTGATGTTTAATTTTGGCATTTTCTGAGAGTGTTTGACAAAGACTGAGCAGGCAAATGACACAGACATTTCAGAGTTCTTCATTTCCCAATATATCAGTTGTATCATCATGAGGTCACAGGCTGTACTGTCGATAGGCCAGGACTGGATGCTTCACAAGTGACAGTGGCTAGACTTGAAGAGCCATACAACATTAATATGCATGCAGTCATTTCCAGGCTGCTACTGTATCTGCAGTAAATACTACCAGGACTCACTGAATTACCATCACTGGTCAGACTGTGCACAGAAAGATGCAGAAAACAGCTTCATTTCCAGCAGACCATACAGAGGTCATATCCTAACTACTGTCCAGTACTAATGAGATAGTTTCCATCTCTTACTTCTAAACATGCCCAGCTTTTACTGTAACAGACTAAAGATGATCACCATGAAGATTGTGATTTGATGAAATAAAATTTCCTCTTGTACAGTTTGCTTCTAGTCAAGAGACCACTGGTATAAAATGCTGAGTCAAGAGGGAAATTGACCATTCTTCTCTTGACTGAATGCTGAGAATGTAAGCTTTTGGCTTAGACTAGCCCGAGGATCAGCTTGGAGACTCAGTAGTTGTAAGATAGATCTTTCACAAAATGACATAATCTACATAATCCAACTTGCAGTTATCTGTCTTAGGTGTTTGATCCTACTTAGATGTATAGAGATGTTTGAGATTTACAAATGTTTAGGATATGTTCAAGACTGATATATGTTAGTAGTTTATGACTGGTTGTTTTTGAGAAGGTCTGCACCAATGCTCCCTCTAAGGGCTTGCAGTCTGTGTGAAAAATGTTCAGCTCATGTGCAAAAATATATTATGTATGCAAATGTGCGTAGTAATGTATGTACGCGTACACACAAACACACACACTGTAACGGCCTGTACATTTAATAACAGGATAAACCCAGTGTACTTTTCAGTCACTGGTATTTAGTTGATTGCAATGATGATTTTTTTCACTTATTCAGTGATTCTGCAACATCATCATTATCATTGTCTTTCACTCCCCTGAGAGCACAGGCCACGGATAAAGGCTCTCCAGTCATCCCTGTTCATGGAATTATTCTCTGCTTCCTTCCATGTGTATTCCTGATTCTGCTACAACACTACCGAAAACATGCGATAAAAGACAAGTTGAAACATTTAATCTGAAAGTTATTTCTCAACAAGAAAGAAACAGTAAAGGAAAAACATGTATACCATAGTTGTATTTTTCTTGATTGTGATTACAGCACGAAGTAGCATCTGGAAACTAGAAAATAAAAGTAGCAGGTTCATTTTTCTTTGTGTCCAGCTCCAAAAATTTTGTGCGCGGTATGATTTTTTTCTGTCCGTGGCTGTGCAGGCGTGCAGCTTAGAAGGAACAGTAGTCTGCACATTATCTACTTTACATGAGCAACCTCCTTATTTACATAAGAGTTTCTGTCTATTTTGGCTTGTCCTCCAGACAATAAAACTTATTGCCCTTGGCAACAATCCATTATATTTCAAGTCTTTACTATTCTTATTATTTTTGTGCTAGAGTGGGAGAATATGAGAGTCCACTTTAGACTATGACAAAATGACCGTGCAGGCATAAAAGGTCAAATACTTCAGCTTTTCTAAGAAGTCATATGTTGTCCTATTATCAACGCAACCTACAGCTCCATCACCAATCTGCCTGCCCTACATAATAAGCATACAGTGACAAGACTGCTCACAACAGATTATTAGGCCATCAGTACTGGTGGGAAACTGTCTTTTCTGATTAATCAAGGCTTTGTAATTTGTCATGTCAATGCCAGACAGTGCATACGCAGGAGACAAAATGAATGATTTTAGACTGTAGTTTAGAAAACGTTTCATACAGAGGAATGTAATTGTCTGAGATGCAAACAACTATAACTTGCTCTCCACTAGTCTTTACTGATGGTATTTACTATGTCCAGAGATATACTGATGACATACTGGACTCATAAACTGAGGCTGCAAAGTTCATTTTCCAGCTAAGTAAAGATAGATCCCATTCTTCTCCTCTGACACAGCAGTTTCTTCAGATGAAAGAAATATGTGCCACGCTGGCCAACTATGACATAAACTGTGTCATATGACATGAACTGCACTGAGTATTTATGGGATGGGACGGCATTCTGCGGCAGTCTACAGCTAATAGTTGACAACAGCTGATTTGCAGTAGTCAGTAACATGTGACTCCTACTGCTGTCACCGAGTGTCTGGTACAGTCCATACCCAACCCCCTTCAGTCATGTCACACTGCAAGAATAAGGCATCAACAAATTCCTGTTTGGCTGTATCACACACTTTTTTGGCAGCATCAGACATTGTTTTTTTGCAAAGCACTCAAATGACAAGTGACCTCAGATACGAGTATGACTCATTTTCTCAAGACTTGTTATGCCTTCTCATGTTTGTTTCAGTGAAATGTTACCAAGACACAGAAGTAACATTCCAACCTACGAATGTTCACTTAGGGCATTTTAACAAGTTTCTGTTGAATGCATTTTTAAATGCTTTGAGTTTTTAAAGATTGATTTTACAAATACCACAGTACTTTTACATGGAATAACAGTGTGAACTCCCACTAAACAGTTAAACAACAGAAAAGATACTACAGTACATCCTAACAATGACCTAGGAAACAAGAGTATTGACTTAACAAGCAATAACATGACCTAAGAAAGAAACACGTACAATAACACATTTTAATCTAGTCAACAAATAAAAACACCAATAATTTACAGTAACAACAAAATAAAAAGTATTATAACTTTGTTCGTACCCAAAAATGATGCAACAAGTTTTCAAACATTCAGCAAACACTAAAACAAATGTTCACACACTTATACACATAGAACATACAGGCACTATAAACACAAATGAAGTATATTACCATCACTTCTGAATTTCCCATCAGGAGAACTATCATCACTGCTGTTAGTGTTGCTACTGGCGCTAGTCGCATTCCTTGCCTTCGCTTGCTCTTCTTCTGATAACAGAACTTGATAAGTGACATTCACATAAACTTTCATATTCCCAAGTACTTCCTTTGAGAGTGGAGTATTATCTCTTTTCTGCAATTGCAACTGTGGAATCATTTTAAAAAATACCTAAATCACACCACGATTTTATCTCTTGTTAATTTCAATATCTAAATCACACTCCACTTGTATCTTCTGCTAGTTTCAAATATCCAAATCACACTGCACTTCTGTCTCTTGCTAATTTAAAATATCTAAATCAAACTGTGTTTATATATCTGTACTGAAGTTATGTTTTAATTTTGTGTGATGTCTGTGGGTTAATCTTTATTTTGTCGAAGTAATAATTTGACATCTAAATATGATATTTCAAGAAAAAAACATAGTTCTTACTAAGCTTGTGAAGGTCATGTTTGGCTTGAAAGTATTAGGTGAATTGGGTAAAAATCTAGCATCCAGACTATTAGGGAAGAACTGAAATCGTGCATCGTTTGGCTGCATGCGGCCAGTGATTTCATCTGTGACATTTGCTGAAACTTCAAACGTCATATAGATCAATGAAAGGGAAGCATACACTTGATACACATAGTTCTGCAGTTCTTTTGTGCTTATGCTGAATGTGAATTCACCATTTTGGTCCAACTGCAAAAAACATAATCAAAATTTTAAAATTAATTTGAAGAGAAATGGAAATATGTCATATATTAATGATTTTTGACATGATAAATATAGCAAGTGTTATAACATTTAACACTTCCTGTGAACACCTGAGTAGTAAAATGATTCATGCACTCACTCCTCTTGATGAATGTTAGTGGTTTGATCTCAGCTGGTGGAGGCCCTGCCAGCCCTGCTGTGGAAATGGACAGCTAGTTCCTCCAGGAGTTTGGGAAGGTCAGGCATGTGTGCTAAAAGCTTGAAGAAAATAAGAGCACTAGCACCATATTCACTATATATCTCAGTAGTAAGACAGAGAGCACCCTTTCATCCTTTTTCACATTCACACAAATACTTTACCAAAGGAATTTAATAACACCCTTTACTGGCTTTTGTTGACCAAGAAAAAGCATTCGACAGAGTGGACAGGAACAAACTATGGAAAGTCCTAAAACAATATGGGGTTATCAATCAACTAATAAATCTGTGTAAGAGTCTGTACAACAATGGAAGTGGCATCATCAGAGAAATAGAGGGACATTCTGAACCCTTTATTATTAAATTTGGCGTTCGGCAAGGTTGCATCTTATCACCGCTGCTATTTATAACATATATCAATAACATCTGTAGAGAAGCTGGAGTGATAAGGACAGCATAAAATCAACAAAACGAAATAGAGCAAACAGAAGACGATATAACCATAAACGAACTTTTATTTGCAGATGACCAAGCTCTAGTTGCCAATTCAGAAGAAGACTTGCAAGATCACATTAATAGATTGAATGATGCATGCAAAAAACACAATATGAAAATTAGCCTAGGCAAAACAGAAATCATGACCATCACAAGAGTAGACACACCAATAAACATTATGCTGGAAAACCATACTATGAAGCAAGTAACGCATTTAAAATACCTTGGAAGCATTTTCTCAAAAAAAGGAAAAATAGACATAGAGATCGAAAACAGATGTAACAAAGTGAACCAACTTATCGGGCAAATGGCTCCCATACTAAACAACAAGCATGTCTCACTAGAAACGAAAAGAACTATTTATAAGGCAATCTATCTCCCATGCTAAACAACAAGCATGTCTCATTGGAAACCAAAAGAACTATTTATAAGACAATCTTCATACCAGCTTTATGCTACCAATGCCAGGCATGGATGCTGACAGCAAAAGGCAAGAGGAAAATTACAACAACTGAAATGAAATTCTTGAGTAGAATTCTTGGAATATCAAGAATGGGCAGAATCAGAAATGGTGTCATTAGAAATAAAGTAGGAGTTGAACCCGTTCTGAACTATATTCAAAAACAGCAAATAAAATGGTTCGGTCATGTATCACGACTACCAACAGAACGTGTACCACAGTGAGCAATGTTTAACAGACCACACAAAGGTAGAGGAAGGAGCTGCCCATGCAAACAATGGACCGATGGTATAGCAGAGTCCATGAACATCTCAGTGTACGAAGCCAACAGGCGAGCCACTGGGAGACAATTGCACTTCACCTCTACACCTAACAGTAAATGAGGAAGGACAAAACAAGACAACCACTTTACTAAATACAGCTTAGTATCACTTGTTAGTAATGATCAACAGGAGTCAGTGAAGACTGACATAGAGGCCAAAATGGCAGTTGTGCATTAATTAATTCAAACAATGACTTACCAAAATTTTGACTCATTATCTCATTTCATGTACATAAATTTCACAATAGTTTGCACTTGACATTCCTTCTGATAAATGAAAATGGAAACACAGAAATGTTTATTTAGAGATCAGTCTGTCTGATGACATGTGCAGTTAAAATTTTGCAGATTTGACATTATGATTCCTCAAATGTGGTTTCTTTTTCGTAAGTTTGTGCAATCCATTTATTTTCCTGCTGGGTGCCTGATAAGTTTACTACTCTTATATTTTAACATTATAATATAGAAAACAATGAATGATTAAAAAATAGGCATTACTTTAAATTTCATTCATTCATTCATTCATTTGCATGTCCCTTGCAGAACTTTGCCTCCCTAACAGCACTCCTGTAGGCCTCTCGGTTGTGAGCAAGATGGCCTGCTGCTGAGGCATCCATCTGCAGATCGTCAATGATGTCTTGCAACCATCTTTGCCTTGGTCTTCCTCTCTTTCTTTTTCCCATTATGTACCCATCCAAGACGGTTTTCTCTAGATTATCATGACGTTTAATGTGTCCAGAATATTTAAGTTTTCTTTGTTTAATCCTCTTTACTAGCCAGCCTTCTTCAATATTAAGTTCTTGTAGTATGGATATATTTGTTCTTTTTTGTGCCCATAATATTTGAAGAACTCTTCTGTAGCATTTACATTCAAAGGTATTTATGTGTTTCTCAGCTGTTTTGTTAAGTGTCCAGGTCTCACAGGCATATATTGTGATAGGAAAGATGCATGCCCTTAAAAATTTGATTTTTGTAGTTCTGTCTGTTCCTCTCCACAAATTCTTTAGTTGTTTTACTTTCTGAAGAGTGATAGATGTCCTCCTTTTAATTTCCCTCACTGTATCTCCATTATTAGTTAGTAGTGATCAAATATATTCAAAACTCTCCACTTCTTCCAATTTTTCTTCATTGATACATATTTCACGTGCCTTATTTGTTTTGTCAGTTGTCATCAATTTAGTTTTATTTTGCATTAAGATAGAGGTTCTGCTCTTTGCTGTTCTTACTGACTGACATAATTAGTTTTTCCATTCCCTTTTGTGTTGTGGACAGTAATACTGTGTCATCAGCGTATCTAATCTCTGGTATTTCATAACCTCCAATTGTTATGACATTGTAATATTCTCTGTTTACATCTTCTCTAACATTCCTCATTATATTTTCAGTATACAAGTTAAATAAGTAAGGTGACAGTATGAATTCCTGACAGACCATATTGAAATTCTAGTTGTATGTCCCTGCAGACTATGACATGTGAGTTTATTTAGCTGTAGAAAGCTAAATGAGATGACAAGTAAACAAATGATTGATTTGTAGTTATAAACAACAAAAAATCACTAGCTAATCTTATAGAAAAAGTTGGAGATCTTCTAGGTCAGTGAAGAGACCTGGTTTTTCATGTCATCCAACATGGCTTATGATGATGATGATGATGATGATGATGATGATGATGATGAGATCCATTACTAAAGAGAATATTTTTACCTACAACTCCCTTATCTATGTATAAAACAGCCTGTTTGCTGGCCACAATGAGCCAACCTTTTTAATACAGCCATCTTTGTTCATGGAAATCCATCTATATAGACTGCTCTTCATGGCTCTGTTTCTTTCAATCTTTTTATGGTTTGGTATGTCTTTGAAACAAGCTTGAGGTTGTTGTGAATCATATCTGATCATTTATGTGTCCCTGTCTGATATTTCTTTGTCCATGTTCTCTCTGCTGACTGATCTTCTTTGTTTATCTCATGTTGCCTTCCCCCTCCCCCCCATAATACTGAGTTTACTCCTGTATTCCCTGAGACAAGTCTCATGTATGGTGAAAGTTCACAACATCAGGGGACTTGTGTCTGATGAGAAGGCATTGTGGTGAGGTTGGTGACATCATGGCTTTCACTACATCAGTGAGTCTGCAATTTGAAGTTTTCTGCCGCAGTCCCTCATCTTGCTCACAATACGAAATTTGTCAAATGGGAATGAGGCTGGCTGTTCTGGTCTAGTGTCTCTAACTTCAGCATTTCCTTTGTCTGATGAAAGATCTCATGTCACCATTTCTGATAATGATCAAGGTGTATTTCAGCTTGGACGTAGCAACATTACATCTTATGAGTGGGTCTACATATCTTGTACCCTCATATTTGGTTTTGTACACATCTCAGAACTACATGTGTAAAATGTCTGTTGTTCTTCATTACTACTTTTATTGCCTATAATATTGTATCTTTTCTACATGACCTTCTGCCACAAAACTGACACTGTCAAGTCTGCTTCCTTATACCTTAAATAGATTTTGTACTCCACTATGCCATCAATGGCAATGTGTAATAGAAGTGGCATATATGAAAAATGTCTAGGTTTTTATTTCTGTTGTAAGGAGAGATCAACATTCAAGGAAATAGAATTTCAAAAGCAACAAGTTTTCTTTCTTGATGAAATGTTATGCTCTAAGAGAGAATACTGTAAATGACACAGGACATCATTTTCTTGAGTTACTCACCTTGCCAGTTCGAGTAATTCCAGATGTTTTAGCTTCAGAACCTGGAGGAAACCATTGTTGATACAATCTGGTCACAGTTTGAACCATGCCATTGGTTACTGGTAGACCATACATGTACCTAGATATTGGGATGGCAATGATACTGATAATGTTCACCAGTGCAGAGTAAAATTCACTATAAAGTAATAAACACATGCTACATTCAAATCATTCATGATGAATCTCAACAGTTCATCCAAAACCCTTTATCATTATCTCACAACCTTCTAGTTGCAAATCAAATCCTAAATCCTTGCGAGCAACTTCAACCTCAATTCTACATGAGCCACTTCAAGCAGACTGTCAAGTCATGTCCCAAGTCTAAGTCAAATGTCAAGTCATGTCCCAAGTCTAATTCAAAATGTTACAAGTGTCACTCTTTTTTTTTTAAATATGAGATCAGCATTACTAAAAGTGACTTGTTATAGCCTACACAGGGGTTAAGAGTTAAGTGAAGAAAATAAAGACAGGAAAATCTTTGTTGTAGAGAATAAACAACAACAGAACTCCTTAGATCAAAACTTCCCAAACTTCTTCAGGCTGTGGTACACTTAGTAACTTCTGTGGCGGCACTTAGTAACTTCTGTGGCAGCACTTAGCAACTTCTGTGGCAGCACACTTAGTAACTTCTGTGGTGGCACACTTAGTAACTTCTGTGCTGGCACACTTAGTAACTTCTGTGGTGTTCTTAATGCTCTACTGGTGCCATTAACAATACATTTTTAGCATTTTTATAAGCTTATAAACTACATTGGCTATATTTTAAATTTCTCTCTCTCTCACTCATTCACTCACTCATTCACTCACTCACTCATTCACTCCGCACACACGCACACACACACACACACACACACAAACACACACACACACACACACAGAGGCATATACTCTGACAAATGAAAAGAAAAATTTAGTGCGATTATTCATTTTCATTTTCAATGTGAAATATGAGCTCTCTGTGGCACAAATCTGTGGCCATTTCAGCTGTCTCTGGACTGAAATAAAAACTAAATCGTTGTCCGTTCTCTACCTGGCCCCAAGTATTAATCACAGAAATAAGCAAAAATGTGCTGCAGTTTGGTTAAAAATACTTTAAAAATCTGGCAGCATACCTCTAGCTTTCTTGTGACGCACCTCTAGCTCTCTCGCAACACACTAGCGTGCTATGGTATACCATTTGAAAAAAATATGCCTTAGACCATAAGAGAAGTGAATGTCGAGACCAGGCTCATGGTAAAACAGAAGTCCAGGTGCAGGAACAGATTCAGCATCACTCCACATCACATGACCCTGTGATCTTCACAGATGGGTCAGTGACACGAGGCCTAAAAAGTAGATGGTCCTATATTGTCTACTGTAAAACCAGTGCAAGTAAATTAGGAGCCTATGCAACCACCACTTCAAGCATGAGAATGGAGGTGCAGGCTGCATCAGAAGCAGTTTCCTGCTTGATGGAGCAGGACAACTCACATGAGGTCATTGTAACAGACTCCCAAAGGATGTTACGGAGAATCGAGAGACATTTCTTCCACATGGACTGGGTCCAGCTTCTAGAGGGCCCTCTGTTATCCCGTTTGACATGGATCTACTGCCCAGGTCATGCGGGAGTCAAAGGCATTGAGAAAGTGGGCAAGCTGGCATGCATGACATCAACTCAGGGTACCCTAAGAATGGACAAGGAGGAGATTGCAAGAACCACCTTGGATAGACTGCGTACGGAGGATGACATCGGGTTGAATGATGACAATCACATCAGGATTGAATATAAGGAGAAGATGGAAGTGGATGTTTTTTTTAAAGTGGTTTAGCACGTGTTACCCACAACCAGTGTGTGACTGGCTCCATCAGCAGCCCCACGCTTCACCGGGTGTTGGAACAGAAGGCGGAGCACGCATGGGAATGCCTGGTGTGCAGGGATGCCAGTCTCTAACTACAGTTACAGATGAGTCCTGTTTCATGGGCAAGTGCACTACAAAGTCTGGTCACATTCCTGTATCATTTACAAATGTGGGGTATTCTTTTCTACATGGTATGTTAGCTGTGACCTCTCAATTATTCACTCCATCTAGAAGTGAGGGCAAGGGAGTGTTAAGAACTTTGATGTTGGATAATTTTCCAGCACCAATGAAGTACTTGGGAAGGGTTTTGGCTTCTTTCTTGGTTGTTTGCCACATCTTTCACTCTGTTCGCAACAATGTTGATCAGCTCTACACAAGGGGTTAAGAGTTGTTAAAGTGAAGAAAGTAAAGTAAAATAAATAAAATAAAACGTACTCTGTCTATCACTTCTTCAACTATCTCAGCAATCACTTACTTGTTTTGATTTTAACAGTGCTAAATAGACAGTGTTTTTCATTCTGTAAATTACGAGTATCGAGTACAAATGTATAAATCAACAGCAAATAATACTTGAAGCATTAAAACAAAAGATCTAAATGGAAAATGATAAAGGATTTTAGATAAACTGTTGACTGCATTTATTGAAAGGTGCTAGTAAGATATACAGAGATGACGATTCAGATGACTGTAGAATTCTCATTTTACAGATGAGGTCCCTCCAATGAGCTATTCATTGAACATTTTGTTCATTTTATATTCTTATTCTTCTTCTTCCTCCTCCTCCTCCTCTTATTTTTCTTCTTCTTCTTCTTTTTCTTCCTCTTCTTCTCTTCTTTCTTTTCCTCTTTTTCTTCCTCCTCCTCCTCCTCTTCTTTTTCTTCTTCTTCTTTTTTCTTCTTCTTCTTTTTCTTCCTCTTCCTCTTCTTTTTCTTCTCCTCCTCCTCCTCCTCCTTCTCCTCTTCCTCCTTCTTCTTCTTCTCCTCCTCCTCCTTCTTCTTCTTCTTCTTCCTCCTCCTCCTTCTTCTTCTTCTTCTTCCTCCTCCTCCTTCTTCTTCTTCTTCTTTTTCTTCTTCTTCTTCCTCCTTCTCCTCCACCTCCTTCTTCTTCTTCTTCTTCTCCTCCTCCTTCTTCTTCTTCTCCTCCTCCTTCTTCTTCTTCTTCTTCTTCCTCCTCCTTCTTCTTCTCCTCCTCTTCTTCTTCTTCTTCTTCTTCTTCTTCTTCTTCTTTTCTTCCTCTTCTTCTTCTTCTTCTCCTCCTCCTTCTTCTTCCTCCTCCTCCTCTTCTTCTTCTTTTTCTTCTTCCTTTTCCTCTTCTTCTTCTCCTCCTCCTCCTCCTTCTTCTTCTTCTTCTTCTTCAGCTTTCCAAGCCATTAAGGCCTATTGCTGCAGATAAAGTTTGCCTCCATTCCTCTCTAATCCTAATCTTCTCTCTACAGTTGGTGACCAAATTCCTTTATATTCTCTTCTATGTTGTCTTTCCATCTCTGTCTTGGTCTTCCCCTTGGTCTTGTTTCCTTCATCTCCTAGACATACATCATTTTCATTTAATCTGTTCTTATCCATTCTCTCTACATGGCCCAACCAGCGTAACCTGTTCAGTTTCAAGACATTTATAATTTGTTGAGATTTAAATAATCTGTTCAGTTCAGTGTTCTTTCTAGCTCTCCATTCTCTACTGTTGGTATCCTTTATGGGGCCAAAGATTCATCTTAGGGTCTTATTCTCAAAGATCTGCAATTGTTGTTCATCTTTCTTTGTTGTACCCCACATTTTTGATCCATACATAACTACTGGTTTTATTATAGTTTTGTAGATTATTATTTTGATGTTTTGGGACAGGATTTTGGATTTTAACAGGTGTTGCAAGGCAAAGTATATTTTATTCCTTATCTGTACTCTGCTTTTAATTTCCTCGAGTACTATATTGAATCTGTTGAAGGTTGTGCCTAGATATTTGTATGTTTCTGCTTTCCTAAATCTCCAACATTTATATAATCTGGATCATTCTCCCCATGGTCTCATGATATCTTCATATACTCTCTCTTATTTCGGTTAATGATCTGATCCACTTTTAGTGCTACATCTCTCAGGTGTATGCAGGTATTGATGACTTCTTGCATAGTTTCCCCCACCAGGTCGGTGTCATCAGCATATCCTAGTATTTTAGCTTGTTCTTCTGTACTACTTTCCTCTTTCATTTTTCTGATTACCTTTTCTAGTACTAGGCTGAATAGTAATGGAGATAATGTATCACCTTTTTTTATGCAAATTCTTATACAGAAGGGTTATGATCCTCTTCCTTTATAAATTACTATATTTTATGCATCCTCCATGCATATTTTGGTCAAATTTATTAATTTATTAGGTATAACAAATTCTTTCATAATTTTCCATAAGCTGGTCCTATCTATGTTGTCACAGGCTTTCTTGAAGTCAATGAAAATATTTTGTACTTCTTTTCCATATTCCCAGTTCTTTTCTGCTCTTTGATGTAGATAAAATATTTGGCCTATGGTTGATCTATTCTTCCTTAAACCTGCTTGATAGTCTCCCAGTATGTCCTCATTGTATGGTTTTAATCTATTTAAAAGTATAATAGACAGTGTTTTGTAGCTTATTTGTAGTAGGAATATTCCTCTGTAGTTTTCACACTTGCTCTTATCACCTTTTTTGAATACTGGGATTTTATGTAGGACACATTAATGTAGTGTCTAAACAATGTTTTAGAATCATCAAAGACAGACAAGCCACATGAGAAAGTGAATTTAATTCTGAACACAGGGATTAAAGAATGTAGAACCAGAAGAACACAGGAATAATTAGATGTTTTTAAAGATGTGTCTAAAAGTAACATATATAGGATTACAATAATCAGAATTTGTGATGATGCTGACATGAGTGTTGGGACTTTTCAGAAAAATGGATTTTGACTGGGCACTTTCACTGAGAAGTTTGTTGTAATGAATTTTCAAAATGTAAAACCTCCTAAACATGTAACTCATCGTAAATCACAAGATGTCTTCCTCACTTTGCCTGGATGGTGACTGACACAGACGATTCAGAAACTACAGCAAATGGCGGTGCTTTAACGGTGACTTCAAACTGTGGCAAGACTGAAAAATAACAAAAAAATGTAATACACTTATATTTTTAAAAAAGAAAAGATGGACATTAATTAAAGTTGAGATTAAAATATTATTTTTATATAGAATATAATAATTGATGGTGATTATTTTTTCATATTAATACTAGAAATATTTGCACTATTACAATATCCACATTATTAAACACTTAGTATATGAACACATGTTTGTACTGTACATAAATTACGATGCAAAGTTTTTAGTACTTCATGCCTTGAAAATCATGTGACTTTGGTGTACTTTGCTTCAAGGAGGACTTGAGACGGTTTCATTGTGCCCCATGCAGGACTTGAGATAGTTTCATTGTGCCCCATGCAGGGCTTGAGATAATTTCAGTGTGCCCCATGCAGGGCTTGAGATAGTTTCATTGTGCCCCATGCAGGGCTTGAGATAGTTTCAGTGTGTCCCATGCAGGGCTTGAGATAGTTTCATTGTGCCCCATGCAGGGCTTGAGATAGTTTCAGTGTGCCCCATGCAGGGCTTGAGATAGTTTCAGTGTGCCCCATGCAGGGCTTGAGATAGTTTCAGTGTGCCCCATGCAGGGCTTGAGATAGTTTCAGTGTGTCCCATGCAGGGCTTGAGATAGTTTCAGTGTGTCCCATGCAGGGCTTGAGATAGTTTCAGTGTGCCCCATGCAGGGCTTGAGACAGTTTCAGTGTGCCCATTGCAGGGCTTGAGATAGTTTCAGTGTGCCCCATGCAGGGCTTGAGACAGTTTCATTGTGCCCCATGCAGGACTTGAGATAGTTTCAGTGTGCCCCATGCAGGGCTTGAGATAGTTTCAGTGTGTCCCATGCAGGGCTTGAGATAGTTTCAGTGTGCCCCATGCAGGGCTTGAGACAGTTTCAGTGTGCCCCATGCAGGGCTTGAGATAGTTTCAGTGTGCCCCATGCAGGGCTTGAGACAGTTTCAGTGTGCCCCATGCAGGGCTTGAGACAGTTTCATTGTGCCCCATGCAGGACTTGAGATAGTTTCAGTGTGCCCCATGCAGGGCTTGAGATAGTTTCAGTGTGCCCCATGCAGGGCTTGAGATAGTTTCAGTGTGCCCCATGCAGGGCTTGAGATAGTTTCAGTGTGCCCCATCCAGGGCTTGAGGCGGTTCTGATAATGCAGTGACAATTTTGATTCAAATAGATTGAACATTTGCAGCAACTGACAAGACTACAGGCACTGTAATCTCTGCCTTCTGATCTCAGCACAGATGCACATGCTCTGCTGTGCTGCAAGGAATTCTCCTTATAAGCTGGAGGGTGAAGGACAGAATCCATTGTCATCAGACAGAGAAGTCATCACTTCACACACTCTCATACCTGAAGATGGACAAATGTTTGCTAACATTATAAGTTATTTCCCTCTATGGTCGAGCTGTAGAAAGTCCACTCACCATAACTTTCCACTGTAAAAGTGAGTGATTTTTTCTGTCCCTGTGAAAATTTAACATTTTCAACATGAATGTCAAAAGAGAATTTTTTAAATTGTGGGATTAATTTTACTGGCATTTCTTACATCTGTGTGGAAAACGAAAACTAACTCTCAGCAACTGTTTATTTGGTATTTGACTCTTTTAACTCATGATGTCAGATGACTGTAGCATAGACTTTTATATGAATATTATTATTCTCTTCATCTTAACTCTTTCACTCTTGAAATTTTGGATAATGTGCCAAAATAAATTTTGATGATAAATTTTGGCAGAAGGAAACTGAAAGAAAGTTACTTTATTATTTAAAAATATGGGTTGGGTTGGAAATGTGATACTTTTCATTTTATTTAGACTTTGTCTAAATATCACTCTGAGCATAGATTTGCATAAGCATGCAAGATTTATCAACCCTGCTAGTGTTGTTTGGAGGTAAAAGAGTTAATATACTAATGACTGCGAAAAATAGTGCATACTGTGGTGTGTTCCCCGTCATGCACATGCATATCCAATGTCACAATTAACAGAACGAGCTGGAAAAATTCTAGTTGTATCATTTCATGCAAACCTTCTCAGACACAATCCAGTCTTTGTTCCCCCAATCTTTGTTCCCCCATCTTTGTTCCCCCAAATCCAAATTTCAAGACTACATTTGTGTCACGTTTCCCAAGAATATGCCAGAAAAACAAACACTCATATGCATGCAAATGTATATGTGCATGTATATACATCTCATTTACAGTATAAATATTGACTTTCATTTTTTTAATAATAAATAAATGGCTAATCTAGATCAGATTTGTTTTTCTTTAAATCTGACCTGTTTAACTTCTAATTTAGAGGAGAGAACTATAAGTATTGGCCTTCTTTTCTAAATATGTGATGAAATTATAAACTTATGTGAACATCCGCTTCTAGTTTCCATTCATCCTCAGGATATATAAACTTATGTGGACAACTGCTTCTAATTTCCATTCACCTTCTAGGGTACATAAACTTACCTGAACAACTGCTTCAAGAGTCCATTCACCTTTTGGGACACTGTCGGCCAGTTTTAGACTATCTTGAAACACCCCCTTTGTTTCTTTACCTGTCACACTCAAGTACTGTTTGATTCTGTTTCCTCTAGGGTCCTGGTGGAGATATTAGATGTGATAAGAGTCTGATTAGAACTATGAAAAAGACATAAGTTCTCAGTAATGACATAAGGTTTGCTGATGGAAGTGTTTAGTCAATCAGAAATAATTAGATGGAAAATGGAACAGGCTAAAAATAATATTTGCATATAAAACTAGCATTTTGTGTTTGTGTTTATGAGTATTTTTTTACCAATGTGCTTCTGTGTATTTATTTACATATGTTATATGCTTAAAAAATGTTTTTTATATATCTGTGTTGCCTAGAATTAGAACACAGAATTTAAATCTTTCACTAGGGAGAAAAAAAAACTGGAGATTGATGATACATAAGAATTGTACTGATGATATGTAAGAGCTGTACTGTTAATATATAAGTCCTGTCTTGATGGTTACTTCTCTTTCATTTTGAGAAAGAAAGAAAGAAAAAAAAGTGTTATAAGCAAATACAGAGCAGTCACATTTTTTTCATTGTTAAAATGTGTAAGTACTGACTTCCAGAGAACTTCTGTTATTCTCTATCTCTCTTTCTCTCTCTCTCATTCTGAACCTTAAGTGCCCAAGGCACATATGGCTTCCTCAAGGATTTTCCATAAACACCTGCCTTTAGCCTTTTTTCTCCTACTCTTGCCCAGGTGATCCCTCTGTCAATACTGTGTCAAGGATCCATTGTAGTCCTCTCCATCTATCTGATGAAACCTCCTTCATTAACTAGTCTACTGCTCTTTTGTTTAGGTTTCAGAAGTGCTGAAAAAATGGAAGTCATGACCACAGCGAGAGAAGAAATCTGAACAAAGATCTTCCTAGACAAGCAGCCCTTGAAACAAGTGAAACATTTCAAATACCTAGGTAGCATAATATTATCCTCAGGGAAAATAGACACTGGGATTGAGAACAAATGCAATAAGCAAATCAGGTCATTGGACAAATGACTCCATTACTGAAAAACAAATACATCACAACTGAAACAAAAAGGGCACTGTACAGTTTTCCTCCTAGGTCTATGCTGTCAGTATCAAACATGGACACTAATAGTCAAGAACAAAAGAAAAATCATCACGACAGAAATGATATGTTTAAGAAAAATACTAAATATGACAACAAGAGACTAAATAAGAAATGACACCATCAGGGCAAAGGTTGGAGTAACACCAGTATTACACTATATCCAGAAACAGCAAGTCAAATGGTCTGGCCATGTCACATGGTTACCACAAGACAGTATATCACAGAAAACATTCACACTAAGATTTGTAGGTAACAGAGGAAGAGGCCGCCCATGCAGGAGATGGAGACAGGAAATTATAGAAGAATTAAATATCCCGTTATATGAAGCAAATCTTCCAGACCTATCAAGATGTCTATTTGTCCCCTCAACACCTCGAGGTATGTGGGGTAGGAAACAAGACAAGTCATGACATGACATGACAAATCAAGATAAGTCATGCAGATGTCAAGGGAAATCGAAGAACTGATCAGTTGGCTGACTCAGAGGCTAAGGAGAAAGGGCAGGCAATGGACTGAGCAGACATCATCAGAGCTGTGTGAAAAGCTGGTCGGACAAAAGACATCACTGACAACTGTGAACCACCGTCATTGTCAACACACAGGACGGGCATAATTAGTTACTGTACACAAAGGAGCTGTTGAAGAAATCAGTGAACTAACTGGATGTCTGCATGAATGATGGTTCTTCCTAGCTATCTAGCATCTAAGCAACTGCTAGCTCATAATACTTCTTCTTCTTCTTCCTCATTTGCATTGTCTGTCTATATCTGCAGTCCTGTCTCTTGGATACATTTCACTGTTTTTTGTAACTCATGTATGGAACCGTAGAGCTTATCTTCTTTAGTGGTTTCACTGGGCCAGTAATTATTTCTCAGTGTCTCATAGTTGATGCAGTTCTGGAGAATATGTTCCACGGTTTGGGGCACCTGGGCACATGTACATAGATTAGTAGTACCAACCTTAAACTTTGTATACATATGACTTCGGAGTCGGCTGTGTCCTGTTCGGAGATGGAAGATGGTGACTTGTTCCTTTCTGTTTAGCATGTGATAGTCATCATGTGGTGGTGTTTGTGGCTTCCTGTAGGTTTTTATCATGCTTTTCTTCTGATTATAGGTGAAAAAGAAATGCCTACAACACGTGGTGTTCCCAAGCGGTCACCCATCTAAGTACTAACCATGCCCGGCGTTGCTTGACTTCGGTGATCAGACGAGAACTGGTATTCTCAACGCAGTATGGCTGTAGGCACTCATAATACAAAATTACAGCTGACAATGGACAAGGGTGACATTTTAGAAAGACTGAAAAATGAAAAGTGGGAATGGAAGAACAATGTAGCTGTGATGAGATAGCTGGAGCTAGGACAAATTAAAGGAGCTGGCAGGAAATCCGAATTGTGCAGCAGAAAACACATCGTAAACAACCAACATTTGATGGAAACTATTAGCGAACATACTCTTGGATGGATGCTGTGGCATGTGTTGCAGCATATATGGGGCTGTCCTGAATGTAATGAAGCTGGAGTCTGAATTCTGAACCTTGAACAAAATTATAACATTGCTATATAATGAACAGTAGATATGCTATGAGACTAACATTGCTATATAAAAATTTTGACCATGATAGATTATCACTGGTATATTATGACTACTAGCCTTTATATTAGACTATAATTATTGAGTTATGAATGCTAGTCCCTGATATGAGGCTATTGCTATATAATGACAAGTAATATAGTCATATGAAAAATAATTTCAAACAATACAGTATTTATTGTACTGATATAAGCAGCCAGTGGATAATATGAAACATAAAATTACCTTGATAAAGATGTCCATTGGAACATTCATAACTCCCAGAGTTTCAGGATCCAAGGCAAATATCCGAAAATTTACTGTTAAATAAAAAAATATTACAATACATGTACAGCGTCAAAAGTAGAAATCTGACAAATCAAATAGTATTGTTGTAGATGTAAAGCTTAATATGGACAAACATTATAGAATGAAACAGTATTATTATTATATAAATAGAACTTATCATGTAAAATTGGAGTTTATGAAATACCAGAGATTAGATATGCTCATGACACAGTATTTTTGCCTCCCTAACAGCTCTCCTGTTGGCCTCTTGAGTGTAACCAAGATCCCCTGCTAATTTTATGTCCATTCACAGATCATCAACGATGCCTTGCAGCCATCTTTGCCTTAGTCTTCCTCCTTCTTTATCCCATTATGTACCCTTCCAAGATGGTCTTCTCTAGATTATCATGACGTTTAATGTGTCCAAAATATTCAAGTTTTCTTTGTTTAATCATCTTTTCTAGCCAGCCTTCTTCAATATTAAGTTCTTGTAGTATGGATATATTTGTTCTTTTTTGTGCCCATGATATTTGAAGAACTCTTCTGTAGCATTTACATTCAAAGGCATTTATGTGTTTCTCAGCTGTTTTGTTAAGTGTCCAGGTCTCACAGGCATATGTTGGTATGGGAAAGACGCATGCCCTTAAAAATTTGATTTTTGTAGCTCTGTCTGTTCCTCTCCACATATTCTTTAGTTGATTTATTATTTGAAGAGCGATAGATGTCCTCTTTTTAATTTCCCTCATTGTATTTCCATTAATAGTTGTTAGTGATCCAACATATTCAAAACTCTCCCCCTCTTCCAATTTTTCCTCATTGATACATATTTCAGCTGCCTTATTTGTTTTGTCATTTGTCATCAATTTAGTTTTCGTTACATTAAGATAAAGGTTTTGCTCTTCACTGTTCTTACGGACTGACATAATTAGTTTTTCCGTTCCTTTTAGTGTGTGTTGTGGACAGTATATATTCATTCATTCATTCATTTGCATGTTCCTTGCCAAACTTTGCCTCCCTAACAGCACTCATGTAGACTTTTTGAAATGTATCTTAAATTGTAGAAACTTGACAAAATGAGGTGACATTAAAGCTTAAGGTGTAAAAATTTGATAAAATGAATGATTTATTAGTACTATATGTGTAATGCTCAAGGTGTATAAGCCTGACAAAATGACTTACAACAACATGTATTACTACTATAAATGTAAAGCTCAAGGTGTATAAACTTGACAAAATGACTTACAACAAGTGTTACTACTATATTTGTAAAGCTCTAGGTCTAGAAACTTGACAAAATAAAATTTTTTTCCATTACAGTTTGGCAGTTTCATTCTCACTTTCTACTTTCCTTTCTGTTTATTTCTCTCACTCTTTTACTATCTTCCATCTCATTTTCTCCCTCACTTTTATCTTTCCTGCTCATTCTGTGTATTTCAAACTATTATACAATATTTATTTACTCTTTTTCTCTCATTTATTCATCAACTAACATACAAATACACATATATATCTTATCTTATATCCTTCCCGTGCCGTTAAACGTCACATAGGGCTCGCAGAGTAGTTCGCCAATTTTTCCTGTCTTCGGCGTGTCTTTCAACCTCATCAAAGGATTTTATGCCTGTTAATTGGGCCTCTCTTAATAATGTCCTCTTCAGAGTTTCACGCGGTCTGCCCCTTTTTCTTCGGCCTGTTGTGTTCCACTTGATAGCTTGTTTTGGGATTCTCTGATCATTTCTTCTCATCAAGTGACCAACATATGTCCATCTCCTTTTCCTGATCACCCATGAGACTGGTTGTTGTTCAGTCATCTGTCTTATCTCTGCATTGTTCTTGAATTCATTCCACTTGATGCTGAGTATTTTCCTTAGGCATTTGTTTTCCAAAGAGTCTAATTTCTTGTTTATTTCTTTAGTTCTTTTCCAGCTTTCACATGCATAAATGAGGGTGGATATTACATTTGAATTGAATAGTCTTAACTTGGTTTTTGTGCTTATAACTTTTGAATTCCATATGTTCTCAAGATTCTTGAAGATTGATGCTGCTTTTGCAATTCTGATCCTAACCTCCCTTCTAGTGTCACAATCCTGGTATGTGTATATGCATATACATATATATGCATACATATATATATATATATATATATATATATATATATATACATGTCTAAGTTTCTACTCCATCACCTTTCTCTTATACAATTCATTTCAATCTCTTTAATTCAGTTCCCTCTGCCCACTTTTCTGTTCACTCCCTCAACAAATCACACAGTCTCACTCACCAAATCACTGGCTCTCACTCTCATTCACCAAACCACTCACTCTTATTCACTAAATCACATACTCTCACTTATCACATCATTCACTCTCACTTACCACATCACCCACATTCTGTCAGCTTATTCACACTCTAATATCATCCTTCACTTTATTTAAGTCATACATTTTCATTCATTATATGCTGTGCAAGACAGTGCCATCAATCATCCTCCATTCCTTGTGATCCTTGGTCTTTTCAATCAATTCAAGTGCTTTTCTTCTTCTGTGCCACTTGGTCAGTTCTCTTGACTTCCTTCTTTTTCCATTTCCTTAAATTTTCCAGCCATTGCCATGATCTCTTACTTCTCATGACATGCCCAAGATCTCTAACTTCTCATGACACGCCCAAGATCTCTAACTTCTCATGACATGTCCAAGATCTCTAACTTCTCATGACATGTCCAAGATCTCTAACTTCTCATGACATGTCCAAGATCTCTAACTTCTCATGACATGTCCAAGATCTCTAACTTCTCATGACATGTCCAAGATCTCTAACTTCTCATGACATGTCCAAGATCTCTAACTTCTCATGACATGCCCAAGATCTCTAACTTCTCATGACATGCCCAAGATCTCTAACTTCTAACTTCTCATGACATGTCCAAGATCTCTAACTTCTCATGACATGTCCAAGATCTCTAACTTCTCATGACATGCCCAAGATCTCTATCTTCTCATGACATGTCCAAGATCTCTAACTTCTATCTTCTCATGACATGTCCAAGATCTCTAACTTCTATCTTCTCATGACATGTCCAAGATCTCTAACTTCTGTCTCTTCTCATGACATGTCCAAGATCTCTAACTTCTATCTTCTCATGACATGTCCAAGATCTCTAACTTCTATCTTCTCATGACATGTTCAAGATCTCTAACTTCTGTCTTCTCATGACATGTCCAAGATCTCTAACTTCTATCTTATCATGACATGTCCAAGATCTCTAACTTCTATCTTATCATGACATGTCCAAGATCTCTAACTTCTATCTTCTCATGACATGTCCAAGATCTCTAACTTCTATCTTCTCATGACATGTCCAAGATCTCTAACTTCTGTCTCTTCTCATGACATGTCCAAGATCTCTAACTTCTATCTTCTCATGACATGTCCAAGATCTCTAACTTCTCATGACATGTCCAAGATTTCTAACTTCTATCTTCTCATGACATGTCCAAGATCTCTAACTTCTCATGATATGTCCAAGATCTCTAACTTCTGTCTTCTCATGACATGTCCAAGATCTCTAACTTCTCATGACATGTCCAAGATCTCTAACTTCTGTCTTCTCATGACATGTCCAAGATCTCTAACTTCTCATGACATGTCCAAGATCTCTAACTTCTATCTTCTCATGACATGTCCAAGATCTCTAACTTCTGTCTTCTCATGACACGTCCAAGATCTCTAACTTCTATCTTCTCATGACATGTCCAAGATCTCTAACTTCTGTCTTCTCATGACATGTCCAAGATCTCTAACTTCTGTCTTCTCATGACATGTCCAAGATCTCTAACTTCTCTCTTCTCATGACATGTCCAAGATCTCTAACTTCTCTCTTCTCATGACATGTCCAAGATCTCTAACTTCTCTCTTCTCATGACATGTCCAAGATCTCTAACTTCTCTCTTCTCATGACATGTCCAAGATCTCTAACTTCTCTCTTCTCATGACATGTACTATAAACTTTTTCTTATACCATAATTTACTAGTTTTCATTGTTCAGAAACTTCTGTGAGGATCTTTATCATCTATTTGTTAATTTCCAAGTTTCACAACCATACAGCAGTGCTACCTCTGTATGCAACTGTAATACTCTGCTCCTCACTTTTAGGTCTATCCTCTTATTTGTTGGTATCCTCTTTATGAAATAAAAAAAAGCTGTTTTTAGCTTTCATATTCAAGACTAATACATGAAAGACGAGTAGTCAAATTACCCATCTTGAATGTAAAGACACATCTTGGAAAAGTTTTGCAAAAATCAACATACAAAGAACTGAACAATAAAGTAAAAAGTTCAGCTAGAAGGGATAAAAGAGAATACATGGACAATATGGTGAAAGCAGCGGAGAAGGTAGCAAAAACAGGAGACAGCAAAACTCTTTATAAAAGAGGCTAATAGGTACTATTACATCCAAAGAAAGAATAGTGCATCCAAAGAAAGAACAATCCTTAGCAAAACTGGCATCTTATTAACATCAAATAAAGACCAAAAGCAAAGATAGACTGAACACTTCCAAGAAATACTTAATCGACCATGCCCAAATGAATTAATAAATCTTGAAACCAATTTACCAGTCCTACAACTAAATGTCAACCTAGATGAAGTTACATTGCATGAAATTGAAACAGCAGTAAATCTAATGACTAGCAACACAGCTGCAGGTGAAGATGAAGTAACTACCAAAATGTTAAAAGCTATTAGCAGTGACAACATGAGCCAACTACATAGAATGTTTAATAAAATTTTGAAAGAAGAAAAGGTCCCTTCTAAATGGGAAAAATAATCATTGTTAAAATACCCCCAAAAAAGGCAACCTTAGCAACTGCAGTAACTGGAGTAACCTTACTATCACTTGTGTCAAAAGTATTTTGCATGGTCATTTTGAACAGACTTAAAGATATAGTGGATACTGCAATGAGAGAAGATTAAGCAGGATTTTGGAAAGGGAGAGGCTGTCTCGACCAGATCGTTACTCTAAGAATAATACTTGAAAAGCAAAAACCATTAATCCTGAACTTCATAGACTTTAAAAAGGCATTTGATAGCATATACAGAGATTCATTGTGGAGAATTTTAAGAATATATGGAATACCATCTAAAACTGCCAACATCATTAAGGACTTCTACAATGGATATGTTTGTGCAGTCAACACAGAAGAAGGAATAAGCGAATGGTTTCAGATTGAAACAGGCATGAAACAAAGATGCATAATATCTCTCTTGCTTTTTGGAATTGCAATAGACTTCATAATGAAAAAATGCTGCACAGGTAAAACGGGCATTGATTGGGTACATGGGATCCAACTAGAAGATCTTGATTATGCAGATGACATAACTCTTATCAGTGACAATGTGAAATCAATGCAAGAAAAAACAGATACCTTGTCTTCAATGGCTAGCAAAACAGGACTTGAAATTAACAAGGAAAAAACAAAAATAATGAAATTTCTCATTAATCACAAAGGAAAAATATATATAGAAGGAACAGTTGTTAAAGAACTAAACCATTTTGCATACTTCAGCAGCTATGTAGACCAGGATGGTGAAGTTAGAATTCGAATTGCAAAAACAGCACTGACCTTGAAGAATCTTGAGAACATATGGCATTCAAAAGTTATAAGCACAAAAACCAAGTTAAGATTATTCAATTCAAATGTGATATCAGAGAATCCCAAAACAAGCTATCAAGTGGAACATAACCAGCTGAAGAAAAAGAGGTCATCTATATGAAACTCTAAAGAGGACATTGAGAAACCACATTATTAGGCATAAAATCCCTTGACGAGTTTGAAAAGCTTGCTGAAAACAGGAAAACTTGAAAAACTATCATGCTATGTGATGTTTAATGGTATGGGAAGGATGTAAGATGTAAGATTTGATTTCAGGTGTGTCCTTGTCATCAAGTGTTGTTATTGTTTAGTTTCTCACTGAAACTTTGATTCTCATCTGTTTCTTAGACTACCATAACTGCTAAAGCATAAGCTCTAAACACTGCACATTTATAGCAGTCATATACAGACATTTTATAGCAGTTATACACAGACAATTTATAGCAGTCATACACAGACATTTTATAGCAGTCATACACAGACATCTTATAGCAGTCATACACAGACATTTTATAGCAGTCATACACAGACATCATATAGCAGTCATACACAGACATCTTATAGCAGTCATACACAGACATCTTATAGCAGTCCGCAGTGGAACAATTACCTCTCAGGTTGTTTCATTCTTATTTTCAGACTGTCTTACCCACTTGTTCTAGATTACGTTACCTGTTTGTCCTTCCTTGTACTTTAGCTTGTCTGTGACGCAGAAAATAGACAAGGACTTTTCCTCCATACTCAGAGCTTCTACACGATCAAACTTCATTGTCTGACATTCACCGACAACTCTCAGTGAATATTGGCCATCCCATACATTCTCTGATGCCTTCATGTCCTGTGATGTCTAAATGAAATATCACAAAACACTCATCATCATCATTATTATTAGATATAATGCAGCAAAGCTGTACAAACTTGTGTCTCAATACATTTTGATCTTTTCATTTTTCCTTCAGTTCATTTAAACAAATTTCCTTTATTTTATTGCTCACGTCTATCTGTTAGTTCTGTTCTTGTATTTCTTTCTTTTATGTTTCATTTTTACATTATTTTAGATAAAAATGAATATCATCTGTGCACTTAGGGCACATTTATAGATTCTGTGATCTCTTCTTCACTGTCTCTATCAGTATACTATGAATGATAATGACAGCATCCACCCTGTCTCTATCAGTATACTATGAGTCATACTGACAGCATCCGTCCTGTCTTGACTGACCATCATTTTGATAAGCCATTCATGATTTTCCCATGCCAGACTACACTCCTAGTTCCTCCAGTCTTGATAAGGATGCTGATTCAAAATGTTATGTGAAGTCTTTTGTCTTCTTTCTTTTATACACTTCTTCGATCATTTTCAGACGTTGACTTGTATATTTTTTAATAGTTGGTGGTCATCTGGAGGTCACAGACATCCTCATACAGCTTGTTATGGACTGGTGTAGTAGTCAGCCATATTTGTCTTATCTCTTATTTATATATTGAGCACTTCTGCAGTATGTGGTCTGATGTCATTCTATTTGTGCCGTATGCACATTGGTCCTTTGATACTATCTTGAATTTGTTGTACAGATGGTATCTGTTGTGCCTGGTACGTAGACTCAGGATGATGACTTGCTCTTCTTTTTTTAGCTGGCAGTAGGCATCGTTTCTTTGGTGGTCTGGGTGCTCTTTCTCCCATTTCTTCTTGTAGCTGAGATTTATCACTGTTTTGGCCTCCTCAGATGTTATGCTGGTGTCAGTCTGTAGTAGTTTACCTCCTTCTTTTGCTATGGTGTCTGCTGTTACATTTCCAGGTATATCACAATGAGATAGGATCCACTGCATTACAACTCTTTTGAACCATGTGTATGGCTGATGCATTTTTGTTTGTAGGTCATTGATTTCTTTATTTCTCTGACTCTTTAATGCTGGTATTACTGACCTTGTGTTGATGAGAAACAGTTTTCTTTGACATTTTGTTCTCTCATGACAGCTCCTGGTGCAGCTTTAAGGACATCTATCTCTGCTCTGTAGCTGCTGGAAAATTTCTCTGTTGTTATTGATATTTCTCTGTGTTCCCCATTAGTTAGTTTTTTGTTGCCTGTGTAGCAGATCTGTCTATGCAAATGTGGGTACAGTTGATGGGTGGGAAGTATTCCTCCATATGTTTGATGGCCATTGGTTTCCTTTGCTTATCTGTCAGATTAATTTTGTTTTCCATCCATTAGATGTTTTCTTATAGTTCTGGGAGCTTTTGTTTCATCCACATTTTACCTGTGCCAGAGGAGCTTTTATTAGTGTGGACCTTATTGCCCCTTTTATAACACTGATGACATCGACTTGATCCATTGCTTGCCATTGCTCTACAGTCTCCGCACCAGATAACTGATAGTTTAACCAAAAGTAGCAACTTTACTCATTAGTGAGCACAAAGTTGTGACGTGACATTTCAAATTTTCATCTTAGACCTAAAAAAAACTTACAGGACAAAAAAAAGTTGGAAAAAAAAGAGAAAGTCTAAAGTAATATGGATGATATGTTACACATAAATAAGGGCTTATTTATCTCATGACTTGTATGACTTGTATCTGAGAGAGTGTGTGGTTGTAAAACATCATTAATACTTTTATGGGAGGAGGGGGAGAGAAATGTAACACTAATCTGGTTAACCTGGTTAGCCTGGTTAACTATAAAGAAAGGGTGAAAGAAGGGGATCAGGGAGAGAGGACTACAATGGTTACCAAGTGTAGATACAGATGATGGGAAGACTAAGTAAGTGTAGATACAGATGATGGGAAGACTAAGTAAGTGTAGATACAGATGATGAGAAGACTAAGTAAGTGTAGATACAGATGATGGGAAGACTAAGTAAGTGTAGATACAGATGATGGGAAGACTAAGTAAGTGTAGATACAGATGATGGGAAGACTAAGTAAGTGTAGATACAGATGATGGGAAGACTAAGTAAGTGTAGATACAGATGATGGGCAGACTAAGTAAGTGTAGATGAGCTGAAGGACCTGGAATATAACTGGGTGAAGGAAGAGTAGATGAAAGTTCAGAAGAGAGGAAATGTAATAATCAGATCATGATTGTGCAGAAATGGAAGATTAGGTGAAGCTGACTTTAAAATTGGGTCCATGTGGTTTCAAAGTCTGATTCTCATGAATGATACAGTTTATGAGGGTCAGGTTACACTAAGTTGTCTATCTTTATCCAGACTTGGCAACTGTTGTATCCTTCCCTCTCAGTTCTAATTCCTTCCACCTCTTATTTTCTGCTAATCAGATTAGTATCACATCCTCCTCCTTCTACTTTGTTCGCTTCTACCACCAAGACCGCCCTGTGATCCTACTGAATTTACACATATGATCCTCGATAGGTCCCGTGGTCCCAAAAAGGACCACACGAGATCCCTGAGAGGACCACATGAGGTTCAGAGTATTGCAGGGGTTAAGCCTGTTTTCTTGGTGGGTCGCAGAAGCGAGATTGCATGACACCGTGATTTTCATTGCACCAGTTTAATCTAGCTTGAGGAAAAACTTCGGAAAGAGCAGACAGGATTTAGGAAAGGAAGATCATGCATAGACCACATATTTGTACTTAGACAAATATTAGAACAGGCAAATGAGTGGCATAGCACAACATATGCATTATTCATAGATTTTGAGAAAGCCTTTGACAGTGTCAACAGAGATGCACTGTGGAAAATCCTAAGATGGCATGGCCTCCCCCATAAAATAGTTAATGTAATCAAAGCCCTATACGAGGGTTTTCAGTGCAAAGTTATCTGTGGAGAACATACCTCCAGCAGCTTTAGGGTACAAACAGGAGTGAAACAGGGATGTGTACTATCACCAACATTATTTATCTAGACAGGGGAGCAGAAGTAAGGGTAGACCAAAAGAGACATGGAGAAGAACAACAGAAAGGATGTTGAGCAATAGAGGGCTCACCTGGGCAAGAGCAGAAAAAAAGGCGAAAGACAGGCATTTGTGGAAAACCCTTGCGGAAGCCCCATGTGCCCTGGGCACTTAAGGTTCAGAGAGAGTTTAATCTAGAGTTGGACTTTCTCACCGGAAAACCTCGACGTGTTTTGAGATAACCGTGTATCACCGCTGGGTGAGAGGTGGTAGCCCATTCGGGCTAGAGTTGGGCTTTCTAACCGGAAAACCTCGACGTGTTTTGAGATACCCGTGTATCATCGCTGGGTGAGAGGTGGTTGCCCATCCAGTCCAGCGTTGAACTTTCTCACCGGAAAACCTCAGCGTGATTAGGATACGCATACATCCCGGCCGGGTGAGAGGTGGTTGCCTATCTAGACTGCCCTGGTCCAGTGTCTCCGACTTCAGCATTTTGCGGTCGTGGCCGCTACCCTTCCTAGTTGTGACCAGGATGGAGCTTTTGTCCAGGAGGACGAATCCTCGCCACTAGTGACTTCTACCCCTGGGTTGAGCCGGTTTAGGCATATTATCCCAGTATGGGCATGTTTAGGACGTGATCGACCTCAAGAGCAGAGGTACCATGACATGTGTAGCCATCAAATTTCACCCCTGGTGTAAGCCGGTTTAGGCATATTTCATCAGTATGGGTGTATATCAGACGTGACCGATTTCTAGTGCAGAGGCGCTGTGGTATGAGTAGCTCTCGCCACGATACTACTAGACATACCGATTAAGCTTCACTTTATCATTTCTATCACCTTTTCACATCGGCGCCACACATCAAACCTAATTGCTTTTCCGCATTTTCTTCTTTGGCCGGGAGGAGCTTCACTCCACGCGTGACATCCGAAGAATCTCGCCAGCAGTGTCTTAACCTCTGGATTAAGACGGTTCAGGCATTTCGCCCGATATGAGTGCACTTTGGACTTGGCCGACCCCCAGACCAGAGGTGTCGTGATTTGACTACTGTTTACTTCGCTTATTCCTTTATTTCACCTTTTCCACAGTGATGCCGCACGGCAACTCCATTTGCACCTTTCTTCACTGGCCGGGAAAAGCCCCACTCTACGTACGGCAGCTGAAGAATCTCGCCAGCAGCGGTAGATGAGCTACCAAACATGAGTCTCATCTACCCGAATAGTCTGGTTTTCAGGCGCCAGATATTCACCTTCGCTCCTTCTCCTGTCAGTTTAATCTAGCTTGAGGAAAAACTTCGGAAAGAGCAGACAGGATTTAGGAAAGGAAGATCATGCATAGACCACATATTTGTACTTAGACAAATATTAGAACAGGCAAATGAGTGGCATAGCACAACATATGCATTATTCATAGATTTTGAGAAAGCCTTTGACAGTGTCAACAGAGATGCACTGTGGAAAATCCTAAGATGGCATGGCCTCCCCCATAAAATAGTTAATGTAATCAAAGCCCTATACGAGGGTTTTCAGTGCAAAGTTATCTGTGGAGAACATACCTCCAGCAGCTTTAGGGTACAAACAGGAGTGAAACAGGGATGTGTACTATCACCAACATTATTTATCTAGACAGGGGAGCAGAAGTAAGGGTAGACCAAAAGAGACATGGAGAAGAACAACAGAAAGGATGTTGAGCAATAGAGGGCTCACCTGGGCAAGAGCAGAAAAAAAGGCGAAAGACAGGCATTTGTGGAAAACCCTTGCGGAAGCCCCATGTGCCCTGGGCACTTAAGGTTCAGAGAGAGTTTAATCTAGAGTTGGACTTTCTCACCGGAAAACCTCGACGTGTTTTGAGATAACCGTGTATCACCGCTGGGTGAGAGGTGGTAGCCCATTCAGGCTAGAGTTGGGCTTTCTAACCGGAAAACCTCGACGTGTTTTGAGATACCCGTGTATCATCGCTGGGTGAGAGGTGGTTGCCCATCCAGTCCAGCGTTGGACTTTCTCACCGGAAAACCTCAGCGTGATTAGGATATGCATACATCCCGGCCGGGTGAGAGGTGGTTGCCTATCTAGACTGCCCTGGTCCAGTGTCTCCGACTTCAGCATTTTGCGGTCGTGGCCGCTACCCTTCCTAGTTGTGACCAGGATGGAGCTTTTGTCCAGGAGGACGAATCCTCGCCACTAGTGACTTCTACCCCTGGGTTGAGCCGGTTTAGGCATATTATCCCAGTATGGGCATGTTTAGGACGTGATCGACCTCAAGAGCAGAGGTACCATGACATGTGTAGCCATCAAATTTCACCCCTGGTGTAAGCCGGTTTAGGCATATTTCATCAGTATGGGTGTATATCAGACGTGACCGATTTCTAGTGCAGAGGCGCTGTGGTATGAGTAGCTCTCGCCACGATACTACTAGACATACCGATTAAGCTTCACTTTATCATTTCTATCACCTTTTCACATCGGCGCCACACATCAAACCTAATTGCTTTTCCGCATTTTCTTCTTTGGCCGGGAGGAGCTTCACTCCACACGTGACATCCGAAGAATCTCGCCAGCAGTGTCTTAACCTCTGGATTAAGACGGTTCAGGCATTTCGCCCGATATGAGTGCACTTTGGACTTGGCCGACCCCCAGACCAGAGGTGTCGTGATTTGACTACTGTTTACTTCGCTTATTCCTTTATTTCACCTTTTCCACAGTGATGCCGCACGGCAACTCCATTTGCACCTTTCTTCACTGGCCGGGAAAAGCCCCACTCTACGTACGGCAGCTGAAGAATCTCGCCAGCAGCGGTAGATGAGCTACCAAACATGAGTCTCATCTACCCGAAGCGTCTGGTTTTCAGGCGCCAGATATTCACCTTCGCTCCTTCTCCTGTCAGTTTAAACAGTTCTGCCACGAGAAGGCCAGGAGCTGGAGTTGACTGCCAGAGGCTAATTGAGACGCACGTCGTTGGACGGGAAAGTGTATCCTCCACCGCACCTCCGGCAATAAAAGTCCTTAGAACCAGTAACACATCCTAACAGCCCCTTCTTTTCTGCTAATAAGATTAGTATCACATCCTAACAGCCCTTCTTTTCTGCTAATAAGATTAGTATCACATCCTAACAGCCCCTTCTTTTCTGCTAATCAGATTAGTATCACATCCTAACAGCCCCTTCTTTTCTGCTAATCAGATTAGTATCACATCCTAACAGCCCCTTCTTTTCTGCTAATCAGATTAGTATCACATCCTAACAGCCCCTTCTTTTCTGCTAATCAGATTAGTATCACATCCTAACAGCCCCTTCTTTTCTGCTAATCAGATTAGTATCACATCCTAACAGCCCCTTCTTTTCTGCTAATCAGATTAGTATCACATCCTAACAGTCCCTTCTTTTCTGCTAATCAGATTAGTATCACATCCTAACAGTCCCTTCTTTTCTGCTAATCAGATTAGTATCACATCCTAACAGCCCCTTCTTTTCTGCTAATCAGATTAGTATCACATCCTAACAGCCCCTTCTTTTCTGCTAATCAGATTAGTATCACATCCTAACAGCCCCTTCTTTTCTTCTAATCAGATTAGTATCACATCCTAACAGCCCCTTCTTTTCTGCTAATCAGATTAGTATCACATCCTAACAGCCCCTTCTTTTCTGCTAATCAGATTAGTATCACATCCTAACAGCCCCTTCTTTTCTGCTAATCAGATTAGTATCACATCCTAACAGCCCCTTCTTTTCTGCTAATCAGATTAGTATCACATCCTAACAGCCCCTTCTTTTCTGCTAATCAGATTAGTATCACATCCTAACAGTCCCTTCTTTTCTGCTAATCAGATTAGTATCACATCCTAACAGCCCCTTCTTTTCTGCTAATCAGATTAGTATCACATCCTAACAGTCCCTTCTTTTCTGCTAATCAGATTAGTATCACATCCTAACAGCCCCTTCTTTTCTGCTAATCAGATTAGTATCACATCCTAACAGCCCCTTCTTTTCTGCTAATCAGATTAGTATCACATCCTAACAGCCCCTTCTTTTCTGCTAATCAGATTAGTATCACATCCTAACAGTCCCTTCTTTCCCCCCTCCAGCTCCTCATGGAAGTATTTATGACATTTCACAACCACACTCTCTCAGACCGAACTTCATATAAGTCACAAGATAAGTACCCACTTATTTATGTGTTGTCACAAGATAAGTACCCACTTATTTATGTGTTGTCACAAGATAAGTACCCACTTATTTATGTGTTGTCACAAGATAAATACTCACTTATTTATGTATTAAGTCTGAAGATAAATACCCACTTATTTATGTATTAAGTCTGAAGATAAGTATCCACTTATTTATGTATTAAGTCGCAAGATAAGTAACCACTTATTTATGTATTAAGTCTCAAGGTAAGTAACCACTTATTTATGTATTAAGTCTAGAGATAAGTACCTGCTTATTTATCTGTCACATAAAATATATGTGTTACATAAAATATATGTTCATTTAGATGTTCTCTTCTTTACTAACTTTCTCATCCTGCACGTTTTTGTATGACCAAAATGTAAACTGAAAACTCACAACTGTGTGCTGGTTAATCAATACAAATTTTCTTACTTTTTGTTGTCTGTTTTGTTATCACCAATTTTACTGTTGTGACTTTGTGTACTTGTATATTTTTTTTAAGTGTACTTGTATATTTATATAAATTAATTTTGTATACTTACACCTGAAAACTGATAATTGATCCAGCCTTTTCTCCCTTTAATATCTGCTTGGACTAGCATAAAATTGAAGGTTAAATAATGGATGTGTGACACCCCAAAGACTCAAGCCTCTTTTATGTGTTAAGTCTTGGAGAACCATTATTTCAATGCTTTCTGTTTCATTGTCACCACATGCCCTCCAGATGATGATTCATCATCATTATCATCATCATCATCATCATCGCCTTTCACTCCCTTGAGAGCACAGTCCACGGATAAAGGCTCTCCAGTCATCCCTGTTCTTTGATTTGTTCTCTGCTTCCTTCCATGTGTACCCCTTGTCTCTGAGCACTGTCATAATTTCTCTTCTCCAAGTAAATCTAGGTCTTCCTCATTTTCTGTTTAGATGATGATTAACTCCTAATAATTTTCATTAATTTATTTTATTTTCAATTTGCCTTAATCTGACATTCCTGTCTGGTCACATGGAGTGTCTGAGGTGCTTCAAGAAACCACATCTTTGATGACACTTGGGATCTTTGATGACACTTGGGATCTTTGATGACACTTGGGATCTTTGATGACACTTGGGATCTTTGATGACACTTGGAATCTTTGATGACACTTGGAATCTTTGTAATAGTTTTCTTACTGCAAGACTCATTTGTATAAATCAAGATAGGCTAAGCAACACAATTTTGTACTCAACAGTGACTGATATTCAGTGACAGAGAATATTTTTTTATGCAGAATTTAAACAGGCAGTTTCAAGAAGTAAAGTCTGATATGTATAGTTGTACAGAAAAAAGGAATATATTATATATATATATATATATATATATATATATATATAATATATATATATATATGTATATTTGTATATATAATCTAAAACTTATATTTGAAAGTACTCATATATATGTGTAAATAATGACATACTCATACTGAAAAATTAATGTGTAGATATGTACAGAGTAAATTTCATATATTTAATATTTCTGCTTCCCTAGACATATTTCAGTAAAATATATATATATATATATATATATATATAATTCTAGTTGTAAAAAAGTGAAATATAAGGTTTAATCTATTATACAAATGTATATGTTCACATAGTCACATGCTCAAATACACACAAGTGAATCAATAATGTAATACAGATATTGTCACAGTGTCCTACTCACCTTCACATTGATAGTCTGAGGTACTGAAAACAAGAAGATAATAAATGTACTTTCATCAAAGAAAACTTATCACTTAACTCAAAATAAACTTTATTGAAAGAGAGTTATACTGACAGGAAATCATCTGGTTAGTGGCTAGTCGAGGTAACATGAACCAGAAATGAAGTGGACATAAGATTGTGAAATCACTGATAAAAGCAACAATGTTAACCTCATTCACTGTAAAATTGTTAAAAATGAAGCAAAGAAAGTCCAGCTTTAGAGGTCATTAAAACCCAAAGAAATCAGTGCACCTTCTTTCAGGTGACATTATTTTTGACTGAAATTGAATCTGCACTTTAGCAAAGAAGAAGAAAATAAAGATGTGTAAAAGCATTAATTTTAAAAATGTAGAAGCGTACATAGTTTGAATAGGTTAATAGCTTTGTGACATAGGAAACATCAAAATTGAAATACTGTATATGAATAATAGAATAGGAAACATCAAAACTGAAATACTGTATATGAATAATAGAATAGGAAATATCAAAACTGAAATACTGTATATGAATAATAGAATAGGAAATATCAAAACTGAAATACTGTGTATGAATAATAGAATAGGAAATATCAAAACTGAAATACTGTATATGAATAATAGAATAGGAAATATCAAAACTGAAATACTGTATATGAATAATAGAATAGGAAATATCAAAACTGAAATACTGTATATGAATAATAGAATAGGAAATATCAAAACTGAAATACTGTATATGAATAATAGAATAGGAAACATCAAAACTGAAATACTGTATATGAATAATAGAATAGGAAATATCAAAACTGAAATACTGTATATGAATAATAGAATAGGAAATATCAAAACTGAAATACTGTATATGAATAATAGAATAGGAAATATCAAAACTGAAATACTGTATATGAATAATAGAATAGGAAATATCAAAACTGAAATACTGTATATGAATAATAGAATAGGAAACATCAAAACTGAAATACTGTGTATGAATAATAGAATAGGAAATATCAAAACTGAAATACTGTGTATGAATAATAGAATAGGAAACATCAAAACTGAAATACTGTGTATGAATAATAGAATAGGAAACATCAAAACTGAAATACTGTGTATGAATAATAGAATAGGAAACATCAAAACTGAAGCCTGGGATATGGATAATAAAAAAAAAATATTAGCTAATTCTGATTTTCTTAGCATCCCAACTGCATTACTTTGTTTTTATTGTTTTAGAATTTTGTCTTTTAGATTCCATTTTAGGAAATGCTAGACACTTTTTGCCTGTCTTCTCAGTGTACTGCTAGTTTATTATCTGTCTTTTAAGAATACTACTTGTTATTTGTCTTTTCAGATTGCTATTTGTATTATGTTTTCTCAGTGTAGTACCTATTATCTGTCGTTTAGATTGCTACTTGTTATCTGTCTTATCCGAGTACTACATGTTGTCATCCTATTTTTGTTGATCTCTTCAAAAATAATTTCTTGTTTGGGCCTCTGTAAGACTCGTAGTTGGCCTCTTCAGATTATAAGAGGCGGAACCACGAAGTAAAGGCAACACACTCTTAAATACTGACAACCGTGAGTAAATGAACAAAACAGTTACATGACTTCTCCACATAGTCCTCCCGCGGGTCGATGCACTTCTTGTACTTTTTTTCACTAACTTCTTCATTATATGGGAGAAGAAGCTTTTCGGCTGCTCCTGAATCTAGTTCTGCATCGCTTCCTCCACCTCATCATCAGAGGTGATCCCACGTTCCTGTAGAGCCTCTTGACGTAAATCGAGCACGCGGTGATCGTATGACGCCAGATCAGGCCTGTAAGACGGATGCGGAGAACTTTCAACCGCAGCCGTTGTACTGCCTCTAGCGTTGCGGCCGCTGCATGGAGATGCGCACTGTCATGGTGCAGCAAGACTGTTTTTGACAGTGTTCTTCTCCTTTTGCTGAGAACTGTGAGTTCCAGTTTCTCTCTAAGCATACCATAGTACGTTGCACTAGTAGATCCGTCTTTCTCAAAATGCGCCAGAATATGACCCTTTATGCTTCAAAATACGGTCAGCTTGAGTTGTTTTGTTGTTTTTTTTTTTTTTTGGCGTAGGGCTGTTTGATTTTTTTTTATTTTCTGGAGAAGACGGGTGTCCCTACTGCATGCTTTGGCTCTTGCCTTGGCCCCACAGTTACAAAACCTATGTCTCGTCGACGGTTACAGCCTGCTCCAACAGACTCGGACTTTCTTCACAATGTCTCGGGTACTGGCTTACAATTTTCTGAAGATCAATAAGCTGTTTGTGTAACCATTTTACGCAAAATTTGCTGTACTCCAAGTCATCATGTACTATGACACAGATGATGCCAGCAATAGTTGACAACATAATCTGTCTGTCTCCTCTGATCAAGATTTGCTTCATGTCGGTGTAGGCTTATGTGCTCCATATTGATGTCCGGCCATGCCGGGCTTCGTTAGTTACAATTCTTGCGACTGAACCAACAGCAAAACGGTGAGTTTCAGATTCCTGTGAGCAAAGAAACCTCACTAGGAGCGCTGTTCGACAAGGTGCAATCCCACAGTTTCAGCATCCATATGTATTTGACCTTGGCTTCAACTAGAGTAAGGGCAGAGCGTTGCACTGTGCGTGTTCGAACTATCCGTCGGCCATCGCGAGTGTGTTATATTACGTCAGCTTTTATCCACTGTGGCTGCCGCGTAATTTTCAAAATGCCTCTACTTTCTTCTCTCTCTCTCTCTCTCTCTCTCTCTCTCTCTCTCTCTCTCTCTCTCTCTCGGACTACATAGATCAGATACTAGGACTATGTAGATCAGATACTAGGACTACATAGATCAATACTAGGACTACATAGATCAGATACTAGGACTATGTAGATCAGATAGTAGGACTATGTAGATCAGATACTAGGACTATGTAGATCAGATACTAGGACTATGTAGATCAGATACTAGGACTACATAGATCAGATACTAGGAATATGTAGATCAGATACTAGGATATGGATAATAAAAAAAAATATTAGCTAATTCTGATTTTCTTAGCATCCCAACTGCATTACTTTGTTTTTATTGTTTTAGAATTTTGTCTTTTAGATTCCATTTTAGGAAATGCTAGACACTTTTTGCCTGTCTTCTCAGTGTACTGCTAGTTTATTATCTGTCTTTTAAGAATACTACTTGTTATTTGTCTTTTCAGATTGCTATTTGTATTATGTTTTCTCAGTGTAGTACCTATTATCTGTCGTTTAGATTGCTACTTGTTATCTGTCTTATCCGAGTACTACATGTTGTCATCCTATTTTTGTTGATCTCTTCAAAAATAAT
Source organism: Achatina immaculata (assembly GCA_009760885.1). Lineage (NCBI taxonomy): Eukaryota > Metazoa > Mollusca > Gastropoda > Stylommatophora > Achatinidae > Lissachatina > Lissachatina immaculata. Next base: position 5,706,842 of record CM019698.1, read on the forward strand.
TTCTTGTTTGGGCCTCTGTAAGACTCGTAGTTGGCCTCTTCAGATTATAAGAGGCGGAACCACGAAGTAAAGGCAACACACTCTTAAATACTGACAACCGTGAGTAAATGAACAAAACAGTTACATGACTTCTCCACATAGTCCTCCCGCGGGTCGATGCACTTCTTGTACTTTTTTTCACTAACTTCTTCATTATATGGGAGAAGAAGCTTTTCGGCTGCTCCTGAATCTAGTTCTGCATCGCTTCCTCCACCTCATCATCAGAGGTGATCCCACGTTCCTGTAGAGCCTCTTGACGTAAATCGAGCACGCGGTGATCGTATGACGCCAGATCAGGCCTGTAAGACGGATGCGGAGAACTTTCAACCGCAGCCGTTGTACTGCCTCTAGCGTTGCGGCCGCTGCATGGAGATGCGCACTGTCATGGTGCAGCAAGACTGTTTTTGACAGTGTTCTTCTCCTTTTGCTGAGAACTGTGAGTTCCAGTTTCTCTCTAAGCATACCATAGTACGTTGCACTAGTAGATCCGTCTTTCTCAAAATGCGCCAGAATATGACCCTTTATGCTTCAAAATACGGTCAGCTTGAGTTGTTTTGTTGTTTTTTTTTTTTTTTGGCGTAGGGCTGTTTGATTTTTTTTTATTTTCTGGAGAAGACGGGTGTCCCTACTGCATGCTTTGGCTCTTGCCTTGGCCCCACAGTTACAAAACCTATGTCTCGTCGACGGTTACAGCCTGCTCCAACAGACTCGGACTTTCTTCACAATGTCTCGGGTACTGGCTTACAATTTTCTGAAGATCAATAAGCTGTTTGTGTAACCATTTTACGCAAAATTTGCTGTACTCCAAGTCATCATGTACTATGACACAGATGATGCCAGCAATAGTTGACAACATAATCTGTCTGTCTCCTCTGATCAAGATTTGCTTCATGTCGGTGTAGGCTTATGTGCTCCATATTGATGTCCGGCCATGCCGGGCTTCGTTAGTTACAATTCTTGCGACTGAACCAACAGCAAAACGGTGAGTTTCAGATTCCTGTGAGCAAAGAAACCTCACTAGGAGCGCTGTTCGACAAGGTGCAATCCCACAGTTTCAGCATCCATATGTATTTGACCTTGGCTTCAACTAGAGTAAGGGCAGAGCGTTGCACTGTGCGTGTTCGAACTATCCGTCGGCCATCGCGAGTGTGTTATATTACGTCAGCTTTTATCCACTGTGGCTGCCGCGTAATTTTCAAAATGCCTCTACTTTCTTCTCTCTCTCTCTCTCTCTCTCTCTCTCTCTCTCTCTCTCTCTCTCTCTCGGACTACATAGATCAGATACTAGGACTATGTAGATCAGATACTAGGACTACATAGATCAATACTAGGACTACATAGATCAGATACTAGGACTATGTAGATCAGATAGTAGGACTATGTAGATCAGATACTAGGACTATGTAGATCAGATACTAGGACTATGTAGATCAGATACTAGGACTACATAGATCAGATACTAGGAATATGTAGATCAGATACTAGGACTATGTAGATCAGATAGTAGAATTATGTAGATCAGGTAGTAGGACTATGTAGATCAGATAATAGGACTATGTAGATCAGATACTAGGACTATATAGATCAGATACTAGGACTACATAGATCAGATACTAGGAATATGTAGATCAGATACTAGGACTATGTAGATCAGATAGTAGAATTATGTATATCAGGTAGTAGGACTATGTAGATCAGATAGTAGGTCTACGTAGATCAGATAGTAGGTCTATGTAGATCAGACAGTAGGACTATGTAGATCAGATAGTAGGTCTATGTAGATCAGATACTAGGACTATATAGATCAGATACCAGGACTATATAGATCAGATACTAGGACTATATAGATCAGATACTAGGACTATATAGATCAGATACCAGGACTATATAGATCATATACCAGGACTACATAGATCAGATACTAGGACTATATAGATCAGATACCAGGACTATATAGATCAGATACTAGGACTATATAGATCAGATACTAGGACTATATAGATCAGATACTAGGACTATATAGATCAGATACCAGGACTACATAGATCAGATACCAGGACTACATAGATCAGATACTAGGACTATATAGATCAGATAGTAGGACTATGTAGATCAGATAGTAGGACTACATAGATCAGATACTAGGACTATATAGATCAGATACCAGGACTACATAGATCAGATAGTAGGACTACATAGATCAGATACTAGGACTATATAGATCAGATACTAGGACTTCATAGATCAGATAGTAGGACTACATAGATCAGATACTAGGACTATGTAGATCAGATACTAGGACTACATAGATCAGATACTAGGACTACATAGATCAGATACTAGGACTACATAGATCAGATACTAGGACTACATAGATCAGATACTAAGACTATGTAGATCAGATACTAGGACTACATAGATCAGATACTAGGACTACATAGATCAGATACTAGGACTACATAGATCAGATACTAGGACTACATAGATCAGATACTAGGACTACATAGATCAGATACTAGGACTATGTAGATCAGATACTAAGACTATGTAGATCAGATACTAGGACTACATAGATCAGATACTAGGACTACATAGATCAGATACTAGGACTACATAGATCAGATACTAGGACTACATAGATCAGATACTAGGACTACATAGATCAGATACTAGGACTACATAGATCAGATACTAGGACTACATAGATCAGATACTAGGACTACATAGATCAGATACTAGGACTACATAGATCAGATACTAGGACTACATAGATCAGATACTAAGATTATGTAGATCAGATACTAGGACTACATAGATCAGATACTAGGACTACATAGATCAGATACTAGGACTACATAGATCAGATACTAGGACTAACACTGTAACAGAAAGAAGATAATGTGTGTTATCAAAGGGACGAGTATGATCAGTTCTAGGTCTTTGTTTTCATTTCTTGGAAAAAGTAAACAAAAAAAATCCTATTTCTGCAGTACTTGAAATAGATCTAATGGAAAATCTACATTACTTGCAGCACATCAGATACAAATTCTACATTACTTTAATTAGATCCAATCAAAAGTCTACACTAACTGTAGAAAAGCTAATTGAAAGTCTGATGTTCTTAAAGAAGAGAATAGGAAATAAGTTCATATTGGAATGGACAGAAAACAAGTTAACTAAAGCAACATGTTTCGAGAAGGAGACATTTAAAGGAAGTCTTGTATATCGTGATGTGTGAAAGTTTACAGCGATGTTCTAACAATTAGCCTACAATTTCTCATTGCCCTGATCTGTTGTGTCTGATATTGCGGATAGTGGAGCGTGACATTGTTTCCTGCGTATGTACTACTTTAGGCAATAACACACACTCTCTCTCTCTCTTTCCCTCCCGCTCTCTCTCCTTCCCTCCCCCTCTATCCCTCTCTCTCTCCCTCCCTCCCTCTCTCTCTCTCCCTCCCTCCCTCTCTCTCTCTTTCTCTCTGAACCTTAAGTGTCCAAGGCATATGGGGCTTCCACAAGGGTTTTCCACAAACGCCTTTTATCCCGCACTTGCCCAGGCAATAACAATTTACTTCTTTCCATTTCCGAACATAAAAAGATAAGATTATTGGCTGCATTACTGAATGCTGGGCCTAGAGTGCAGTGCTTCACAGTAATGTCAGGGAGGACAAAAATAACGTCCTTTGTTTTCTACGAAACCGTGAATTTCTTTTTCATTCCCTGAAAAATGCCTGAAAGTAATGCATATCTCTCAGGTGCCTGAAGGTAATGCATATCTCTCAGGTGCCTGAAGGTAATGCATATCTCTCAGGTGCCTGAAGGTAATGCATATCTCTCAGGTGCCTGAAAGTAATGCATATCTCTCAGGTGCCTGAAGGTAATGCATATCTCTCAGGTGCCTGAAGGTAATGCAGATCTCTCAGATGCCTGAAAGTAATGCAGATCTCTCAGATGCCTGAAAGAGGTAAATTTCTCGGCATTCTTGAGGTGTCCTCAAGACTGGGTGGTGGGTGGGTGGGTGGGTTGGGGGAGGGGCGGGTCAAGTAACACGAGCTAAGCAGATTCAGTTCTCAGAGTTAATCACTGAGAAAAACATCGACATGATGATGATGATGATGCCAGCATTCAAGGACATCAAGAAAAGACATATTTAACAACAACAACAACAACAACAACAAAACTAGCTGACCTCCTGGGAAAACTTGCTGTGGCTCGGTCGTTAGCAAAACCACCTGAGTACTGTTCTCCTCGTACTTCTGGTAAACAAAAGAAGCTGTTATCCAGCATTCTCCAGCGCTGGGGAAAGTCTGGACATATATTGGAAAGTCGTGTCCGGGCCGGAGCTTATCGCTTGCTGTTATCACGTAGGTGGCGTTGTGGGGAGGAGGAGGAGTTGTGGTGTCTTGCTCACTGTCAGGTGTTGACCTGTGTGATGGAGAAAGAGTTGAAGCGACCGCTAGTAACTCATGTGTGATTCATGTGTAATTCATGTGTGATTCATGTGTTCAAACAGGAGAGCAAGCGTGTACACATTCTAACTGTAAAAGAAGACAATCAACTTTTATTTGAAAATAAGACTATTTTGTTTCTTCTTTTCAAACTTATATTTCTTTACAAAGGCTATGAAATGGCTATGGTTTATTCTTCTCTTCAGTGATGATGATGATGAAGCTGATGATGATGATGATGATGATGATGATGATGATAACAAGCTTTCTAGATTTCCTAGGTCGAATAGAACATGATGTATAATTGCCCTCCCAGATAGCTCCAATGCCAGCCTTTTCCGTAAGCTCCACCATTACCTGGGTCACTTCGCACAAATCATGTTTGTCAGGCTGCTGTGACGCCATCTGATTGCAAGAAGCATGTCATGACAGTGTCTAGTGAGGTGCATTAGATAGACTCATTAGATTAAATCAAATAGAAAGAGGGAGAGAGGGAGAAATAGAAGAGAGTGGAGCAGATGAGAAAAGTGAAGTTAAGTAATGTTTACCTACTAATGTAGATCAGGGTAAAGACTACTAACGTAGATCAGGGTAAAGACTACTAACGTAGATCAGGGTAAAGACTACTAATATAAATCAGGGTAAAGACTACTAACGTAGATCAGGGTAAAGACTACTAACGTAGATCAGGGTAAAGACTACTAACGTAGATCGGGGTAAAGACTACTAATATAAATCAGGGCAAAGACTACTAACGTAGATCAGGGTAAAGACTACTAACGTAGATCGGGGTAAAGACTACTAATATAAATCAGGATAAAGACTATTAACATCGATCAGGGTAAAGACTACTAATATAAATCAGGGTAAAGACTACTAACGTAGATCAGGGTAAAGACTACTAACGTAGATTAGGGTAAAGACTACTAACGTAGACCAGGGTAAAGACTACTAACGTAGATCAGGGTAAAGACTACTAACGTAGCTAAGGGTAAAGACTACTAATATAAATCAGGGTAAAGACTACTAACGTAGATCAGGGTAAAGACTACTAACGTAGATTAGGGCAAAGACTACTAACGTAGATCAGGGTAAAGACTACTAATATAAATCAGGGTAAAGATTATTAACATAGCTCAGGGTAAAGACTACTAATATAAATCAGGGTAAAGACTACTAACATAGATCAGGGTAAAGACTACTAATATAAATCAGGTTAAAGACTACTAACGTAGATCAAGGTAAAGATTACTAACGTAGATCAGGGTAAAGACTACTAATACAAATCAGGGTAAAGACTACAGTATCAGTGTCGTTTTTCAGGAAAGAAATACAGTGGTCCACTGAGAGAGGTGATTAATTAGAGAGGTTTTAAGAGAGAAATGATCAATTAGAGAGGTTTTAGTGAGAGAGGTGATTAATTAAAGAGAGAGAGAGAGGGATTTTAATGCGAGAGATGATCACTTAGAGAGGTTTTAATAGGGAGGTGATCAGTTAAAAAAAGAGAGTTTTAATGAGATATTTTAATCAGAGAGGTGATTAATTAAAGAGAGAGAGAGATTTTAATACGAAATGTGATCAATTAAAGAGAGAGACGTTTTAATGAGAGAGAGAGAGAGAGGTTTTAATGAGAGACAGAGGTTTTAATGAGAGAGGTGATTAAATAAAGAGAGAGATTTTAATGTGAAAGAGAGGTTTTAATGAGAGATTGAGAGAGGTTTTGATGAGAGAGAGAGGTTTTAATATTAGTTGATTAATTAAAGAGAGAGTTTTTAATGAGAAGGAGAGGTTTTAATGAGAGAGGTGAATAATTAAAGAGAGAGAGAGAGATTTAATGAGAGAAGTGATCAGTGAGGGAGGTTATAATGAGGGAGGTGATTAAATAAAGAGAGAGATAGAGATTATAATGCAAGAGAGATGTTTAAATGGAGAGAAAGAGGTTTTAATAAGAGAGAAGTTTCAATTATAGAGATGATTAATTAAAGAGGGAGAGGTTTTATGAGGGGGGGGGGAGGTGATCAATTAAAGAGAGAGAGAGGTTTTATGAGGGAGGTGATCAGTTAAAGAGAGAGAGAGAGGTGTTAATGGGATAGGTAATTAATTAAAGAGGTTTTAATGAGAGAGAGGTTTTAATGGGATAAGTAATTAATTAAAGAGAGAGAGGTTTTAAGAAAAAGGTGATGAATTAAAGAGAGAGAGAGAGAGAGAGAGAGAGGTTTTAATAAGAGAGGTGATCAATTAAAGAGAGAGAATTTAATGAGAGAACTGATCAAATAAAAAAGGAGAGAGGTTTTAATGAGAGAGCTGATCAATTAAAGAGAGAGGGAGAGAGAGGTTTTAATGAGAGAGCTGATCAAATAAAAAGGGAGAGAGTTTTTAATGAGATAGCTGATCAATTTAAGAGAGAGAGAGGTTTTAATGAGAGAGCTGATCAGTTAAAGAGAGAGAAAGAGAGAGAGGATTTATGAGGGAGGTGATCAATTAAAGAGAGAGAGACGTTTTAATGAGAGAGAGAGGTTTTAATGAGAGAGGTGATTAATTAAAGAAAGAAAGGTTTTAATGAGAGAGATGATTAATTAAAGAGAGGGGGAGGTTTTAACAAGACAAGTAATCAATTAAAGAGATGGAGAGAGAGGTTTTAATGAGAGATGTGATTAATAAAAGAGAGAGAGAGGTTTTAATGAGAGAGGTGATTAATTAAAGAGAAAGAGGTTTTAAGAGAAAGTTGATCAATTAAAGAGAGAGAGGTTTTAATAAGAGAGATGATTAAAGAGAGAGAGAGAGGTTTTAATAAGAGAGGTGATCAATTAAAGAGAGAGAGAGAGGTTTTAATAAGAGAGGTGATCAATTAAAGAGAGAAAGAGATGTTTTAACAAGACAGGTGATCAATTAGAGAGATGGAGAGAGAGGTTTTAATGAGAGATGTGATTAAAGAGAGAGAGAGAGAGGTTTTAATGAGAGAGGTGATTAATTAATGAGAGAGAGATATTTTAATAAGAGAGATGATTAATTCGAGAGAGAGAGAGAGAGGTTTTAATGAGAGAGGTGATCATTTAAAGTGTTGAGCCGGCAGTATGCTAATCTCATTACATTTGATGTCAAATCTTTCATTTATTCAACAAAAAATAAATTTATTCACGGCTGAAAAGAAACGTTAAAGAGAAGAAAACCATTTTTGTTCTGTGCATGTGGAAAATGAAAAGTGCAATTCGTTTAAACAAACATATAACTTTGGGTAAAAAATAACAACTTAAAAAATCAGATAAGAACTATAAGAGACGTTCTAAATGCGATATAAAAACACATTTGCTAACACTTTTATTTGGTTAAAAAAGCATACATATTAATATGTATTTTTCAGACTGAGATTTCAACATTCGCATTTGAAAACATTTCTTAGGTTTGGCTGAGCTTAAAGGAATATTGAAAATGTGGGCAGTGCTCGAGCCATTGCTGTATAGAAAGGAGACCTGGCACTGACGGTACCATAGAAAATATTGTTTAGGTTGAATGTTGAAAAAAAAAAAACTCGCTTGTGGTCAGGGTCTCAACTACTCCCTGGTAGTACTGCCCTAGAGACTGAAATATTTCTTTCACGTGTAATGCATATTTAATGACATATTTCTTACCGCCCTTGTCTGGACCCTCCATAGCAACCCTTCCGATATATACCAGTATATACAAGTATAATCACAGACTTTTGTTGTACCGGTGGGCAAATGAAATGGAGCATGCACTTTTGAATAAACTGCAAGTGTAATAGTACGTGCATTTTTCTGTAAACCTGACAGATGAAATAACTACCGCTAGCAATACATCAGTAGTACAAGCTTCAGATATGTATGTATGTATGTATGTATGTATGTATGTGTGTGTGTGTGTGTGTGTGTGTGTGTGTGTGTGTGTGTGTGTGCGTGCGTGCGTGCGTGTGTGTGTGTGTGTTTTATTTATTTTTTTTTTTTGTTGTCACTGATTAGTTTTGAAGATAGAAATAAGATCTGACAACGCACTGTATCTTAACTTCATCATTAAAATTCTCTCTCTCTCTCTCTCTCTCTCTCTCTCTCTCTCTCTCGCTCTGTCAATCTGTTAACAGATTAAGCATATCAAAAACCCATATTTATAAACCAACTGCCAACTGCTGCACTACGTCTAACCCCATCAACAGACTCATCTCTAAACCTATCAACAGACTTATCTCGAAACTTATCAACAGACTCATCTCTAAACCTATCAACAGACTTATCTCGAAACTTATCAACAGACTCATCTCTAAACCTATCAACAGACTTATCTCGAAACTTATCAACAGACTCATCTCTAAACCTATCAACAGAATTATCTCGAAACTTATCAACAGACTCATCTCTAAACCTATCAACAGACTTATCTCGAAACTTATCAACACTCATTTCTAAACCTATCAACAGACTCATCTCTAAACCTATCAACAGACTCATCTCTAAACCTATCAACAGACTTATCTCGAAACTTATCAAGAGACTTAACTCTAAACCCATAAACATACTTATCTCTAAACTTATCAACAGACGTATCTCTAAACCCATTAAAACACGCATTTCTAAACTATAAACACGTATATCTTAAAACGTATATCTTAAACATATCAACAGACTTAACTTTAAACTCATAAACCAACTCATCTCTAAATTCATCAATAGACTTATCTCAAAACCTACCAACAGACTTATCTTTGAAACACTGGCCTAGTCCATCTCTGAACCAAATATCAAAGCTTCAATCTAATCAAGTAACATCTACAGCCAGATCCCACCACCCCCCAAACCCCGTGCGTGTCTCCATTCAGCAGATAGAAATCTCTCAGTGACATGAATCATTTTTTATGCGCAATAAAGGAATAACGGATAAGATTCTTATCCATTTCAATTTAACAAAGGTAAACTGAAAAAAAAAGATTTAAAAAGACTTTTAGACATGCCAGTTTTCTTTTGAGTTAACACACCTTACGGTTTTTGCTAATTATTTAACACCCTTGACATTTTGTTAGCTTTGAAAGTCACACAGCGAAGTTCAGATATCTTTGGTCATGTTGTATTGCTAGTGATTTGTGTATGAAATTAAAGAAAGATTACAAAAATAATGAAATAAAAACAAGCAAACAACAACACTAAATTAATCATCCATCCAGTTATATAGATAACTAACATGTCTTTCTGTATGACTGTAATCTGTGCATAGGGAAAATAAAACTAAAATTGAAAAGCCAACACAAGAAATCAGTACACAGAAAGATAAACAGCCACAGCCTACAAGAAAAAAATACTAACATTAATTTCAATCAGGAACTTGCCATTCATTCCAAAACACCCAGTGAAGTTGAGGAGATAGGTATAGATGAGTTATGGAATTCTTACAGCACAGCCATAATCACAGCAGCAAAAGTAAGCGCTGGATTGGAAAAACCAAATAGAAAAGCATGGATATCAGATAAAACATGGAAGTATATACATGAAAGACGAGCAGTCAAATTAGACGTGTTGAATGCAAAAGCAGATCAGGAAAGAGATTTGGCAAAAGCAAAATACAAAGACATAAATAAGAAAGTAAAAAGTTCAGCTAGAAGGGATAAAAGAGAATACATAGACAATATGGCGAAAGAGGCAGAAGAAGCAGCAAAAACAGGAGACAGCAAAACTTTATATAACATACAAAAGAGGCTAACAGGTACTATTACATCTAAAGAAAGACCAATCCTTAGCAAAACTGGAACACTATTAACATCAAATAAAGACCAAAAGCAAAGATGGGCTGAACACTTCCAAGAAATACTCAATCGACCACACCCAAAAGAATTGTTAAACCTTGAAACTGACTTACCAGCCCCACAACTAAATGTCAACCTAGACGAAATTAAATTGCATGAAATTGAAACAGCAGTGAATTTAATGGCTAACAACAAAGCTGCAGGTGAAGATGAAATAACAGCCGAGATGCTAAAAGCTATCAATAGTGACAACATGAGACAACTACAGAGAATGTTTAACAAGATTTGGAAAGAAGAAAAAGTCCCTTCTAATTGGAAGAAAGGAATCATTGTTAAAATATCGAAAAAGGGCAACCTTAGTGACTGTAACAACTGGAGAGGAGTAACCTTAATATCAGTTGTGTCAAAAGTATTTTGCAAGGTCATTTTGAATAGACTCAGAGATATAGTGGATACTGCAATGAGAGAAGAACAAGCAGGATTTCGAAAAGGGAGAAGCTGTCTCGACCAGATCTTTACTCTCAGAATAATACTTGAAGAACATATTGAAAAGCAGAAACCATTAATACTGAACTTCATAGATTTTAAAAAGGCATTTGATAGCATACACAGAGATTCATTATGGAGAATTTTATGTCTATATAGAATACCATCTAAAATTGTCAACATCATTAAGGACTTATACAATGGATATGGTTGTGCAGTCAAGACAGAAGAAGGGATGAGTGAATGGTTCCAGATTGAAACAGGCGTGAAACAAGGATGTATACTGTCTCCTTTACTTTTTGGGATTACAATAGACTTCATAATGAAAAAATGCTGCACAGGTAACACAGGTATTGACTGGGTACATGGGACCCAACTAGAAGATCTTGATTTTGCTGATGACATAACTCTTATCAGTAATAACGTGAATTCCATGCAAGAAAAAACAGATAGCCTATCTTCACTGGCTAGCAAAATAGGACTTGAAAGTAACAAGGACAAAACAAAACTAATCAAAATTCCCCTTTTAATCAAAATGGAAAAATACACATAGAAGGGACAGATATTGAAGACGTCAATCAATTTGCATACCTTGGCAGTGGTGCAGCGAAAACCACAGTGTCACGCAATTCCTCCTCTGTGGCCCACCAATGAGTATAGACCCAAGCGTCAAACATTAAATTAGTAAAATACATAAAACATTAAATTAGTAAAACACATCAAATATTAAATTAGTAAAACACATTAAACATTAAATTAGTAAAACACATCAAACATTAAATTAGTAAAACACATCAAACATTAAATTAGTAAAACACATCAAACATTAAATTAGTAAAACACATCAAACATCAAAATAGTAAAACATATCAAACATCAACTTAGTAAAACACATCAAACATAAAATTACTGTAGTAAATGAAATTTAGAAACACAGTCAAGAAATAAAGTGCCAAATTCACATCATATTTGTAGTCCATATTTAACGTCATATTTCAAGCTGCGTGTTACAAAGTGCCACATTCTTGCATATGAGCATATTTTCTTAAATTTGAGTAACGAGCCTAGTAACATTAAAACACGCGACCAGCACGTGACATCGCCGGGGAAAAACATAGCTTGATGTACTCACTCTTGGGCCACTGAAGCTCCCACAAAAACCAGTATCAGACAAAACAGCTTCATGGTTTTTGACTGCGCTAACACTTGACTACACTGATCTGAAAAAAAGATAAAAAAACATCATATAGTTATTTCAAAAACAGAAATATAAACCATAGTGAATGTGATTGTGACATATGGCTGATAAATAAATTCTTCATCTTCTTCGTTCCGTCTCAGAACCCTGAAATTCTGGAGTCCTGGAAGATTTAATTGTGAGCGACGTTTGAACAGCTCAAGATTCGACCTCATGACCTTCTCGACCTGCCCCTGGGATGTAGGCTGTGTTTTGCACTGGCAGCTAAGTAAAGATCTACATATTCCCTCTGGAATTCCCTCAGTAGAACTCGGAATCGATATCGCATTGTTAGATCATTGAACTCAAGAGTATTGGGTTCATTGTGTACAAATCAGAAAAGTTTAAAAAATGAAGCTACGGTCTTTCTTTAGAGCCAACACGGATAACATCGTTCTTTGGTTTTATATGCAAGCTTTATTTAAAAAAAAAAAAACTGAATGTTACGATTAAACAACATATTTGTTTCAGAATGAGCTGTGGGTGTTAAAGTTTTCTTAACAAATTCTATAATAAGAACGTAACAAATTCATCATCATCATGCCCTGCAATTCCTCTTTTTTATACAGAAAACTGTTTTAAATCAGACAGATCTTAGTTTCCAGCTTTATCTAGGCAAGCAGTAAATCGAGTGTTTTGTACACGCTGTGCTAACTTTCTTGTTCAGTTCAGAAAAGTAGGTCCTTACTTACGTACATCTAGAAAGGCTGCAAAGGGTATCTGAAGATGGATAAGCCAGAGACACAGACAACAACCGTAGAATGTACTCCTTGTGGAGTTTCTACGAGGGTTTTGATCTACACCAGTAGTTCTCAACCCATGGGCCGCGGCCCAAAGGTGAGCCGTGACAGGGAGTATTGTAGACCGCGCTGAAGTCTCAAGGCAGCGACAAAATAAAAAGAGAGAAAAGTACAGTTGATACAATAATAAATTATTCCGCATTTTTCACACAATGCATAACTACAGGCTGCACGGATGCAAGCCGCAGAATTGTAGGTCGCTTTATTAGTATGTCCGCAGTTCGGCTGTTGGAGAAAGGATGGTCCAGACAGCATTTCTTCCAGCATCAAACAGAAATGTGACGTACATAAAAAGTCGGCATCGCTTTTGAAGTGTGACATCGGCATCCCTCTGAAAATGTTGCTGAAACGCGCAATGTAATTTTAGAGAACAGTCAGCGTAGATTCTGCGAGACAGAAGTGAAATATAATTCTCAGCAATTGTTTAATTCCAGCCGAATAGACATGCTATCCAACCGGAAACAGTGTCATCTTTAAGGTAAATGAAAAGAACGTTTGTGTAGCAATGAATATGCAGTTAAATATGTAGAGAAAATATCAATGATACTTTATACAATTAAATTTATATCTTGCAAATATAAAGCACTTTATTAGTGGGCCGCAAAAATGTTTGACTTTTAAATATGGGCCGTGCAGCAAAAGGGTCTGAGAACCGCTGATCTAGATGTTGATTGTACTGGAGTCATCAACTGTGTGACCATGAACGTGGGAACTGAGCTAGCAAATATTTGACCATTTTCTTATCTAAACATGGGAACTGAGCTAGCAAATATGTGACCATTTTCTTATCTAAACATGGGAACTGAGCTAGCAAATATGTGACCATTTTCTCATCTGAACGTGGGAAATGAACTAGCAAATATGTGACAATTTTCCCATCTGAACGTGGGAACTGAGTTAGCAACTGTGTGACCATTTTCCCATCTGAACTTGGGAACTGAGCTAGCAAATATGTGACAGCTTTCCCCTCTGAACGTGGGAACTGGCCTTACAACTGTGTGATCATTTTCCAATGTGAACATGGGAAATGAACTACCAAATATGTGACCATTTTCCCATCTGAACGTGGGAACTGAACTAGCAACTGTGTGATCATTTTCCCATGTGAACGTGGGAAATGAGCTAGCAAATGTGTGATATACCCAAGAATAGGCCTCTGGTATTTGAGAAATTCAGTCAGTTATACTGTCATCTAGTGGCCGTGATGAACAATGTCATCTAGTGGTCGTGATGAACAATGTCTTCTTTGAGAAATATTTCCAGACTCACTTTGCTAGAATGCTATCCACAAACATAAAGGGCAGTTTGAAACACAACTAATATTCAGAACGTTGCTCAGATTACGGACCGGGCATGTAATATAAAAACAGAGTTGGCATGTAATATAAAAACAGAGTTGGCATGTAATGCAAAAACAAAAATCTTACATACCAGTCAGTTAGGAAGCTGACGTATTTGGTCGACCGTACAGTCCTAAAACAGACAGCCAAATCCGGTTCTCTGGATTTAAATATTACCTGGGCTGTTCAACAGCATTAGAGACGTCACGTAACATTTTTTTTGGCGGGGGGGGGGGGGGGGTACATGCAGGTCCCCTGCTCTTCTGCTCCACTACCTGTCCTCGTGTCTTGTATAAAGAACTTCTAACAGAAAGTTACGCAGTGAAGTTCTACTTGTAACATTCACTTATCCCGTCTAGCTGAGCGAAAATAGACAAAAAAGAAAGAAGCAGAGAACTGAAGAGTTAAAGAAGTAAACGCCGCAATACATGATCGTAATTTCTTTCTTTTTCAGAAAGAAAAAGTAAATATCCCAGCATATGACTTTGTGACTAATTTTCTTTTGTGAGAGACAAGAAAAAGTAAATATCCCAGCATATGACTTTGTGACTAATTTTCTTTTGTGAGAGACAAGAAAAAGTAAATATCCCAGCATATGACTTTGTGACTAATTTTCTTTTGTGAGAGACAAGAAAAAGTAAATATCCCAGCATATGACTTTGTGACTAATTTTCTTTTGTGAGAGACAAGTTGCCCAACTATATCCTTCCCATTTATATACCACAGCGATCTATAATCTTCTTCTAATAATTAATTTCACATTTATCGTCCTTGTTATCATGTGTTCTAGATATAAATTTTCCTTTACTCGCTCCAGTTTTTATTCATTTCTATTTATATCCATATTTTTATTTATATTTATATGCTTTCTTCCTCTTTAATTGAAAAAGACTTTTGTCATTTTATATTCACATTTTCGACGTTTTTTTTCTTTTTTTTTTTTTTTTTTTGAGGGGGGAGGGGGCGGGGTGGAAGGTTGGGGATTGAGGGGAGAACAGAATTTGGTATTGTTTGTTGTTTCTTTGCATCACACTGTTACTGCAACCCCGTGTTTTCTGCACTGGCTCTATGACATACCCAAGCAACACACTTTTCACAGGTTATGTATTCTTGATATGTCTCTGAAGTTATTCATTTGGATGTTTCATTCTGTTTTCATGTCTTAAAAAAAAACCAGATAGTCTACCATTAGAAGCCAGTCTAGTATTTGTAGCTGTGTGAACTACATTGTAGTAATGTGGTTAAACCACTTTCTCTGCTCTCTTCCTACACAGCCAGTGTAAGATCTTGTTTCTTTTAGTCTCCTGTCTTCATTTCTTCTTCTGTTTTACAGAAACATTAGTCGTTATTTCAGTCCTTCTTTCCGAGTTTGTCTTTCTTGTGACACACAAAGGGTCCAGTGCAGCTTTGTTACTGTAAACTTGAAATGGTTGCGCTAATAATGTTATAATTTTCCAGCTATTTGTGTATCGGGGCACTGAACCTCGTTCATAAGACAAAAAAAATGGCCTTTCATAATGTAGCTAGGCAGAACTGTGGAGTAGGAATACCATATCTTAGACTCCGATTTTTCCTTCTGTTAACGGTACATTTGTGCAGAATCCATCAAAAATTGCTTCCAACTCAGCTTTCTTTTTCCTTGCTGTCCGACTCTGACTGCAACTCCCGGTCTTTCATATATGGTTTTAGCCTTGACTCTGACTGCAACTCCCGGTCTTTCATATATGGTTTTAGCCTTGACTCTGACTGCAACTCCCGGTCTTTCATATATGGTTTTAGCCTTGACTCTGACTGCAACTCCCGGTCTTTCATATATGGTTTTAGCCTTGACTCTGACTGCAACTCCCGGTCTTTCATATATGGTTTTAGCCTTGACTCTGACTGCAACTCCCGGTCTTTCATATATGGTTTTAGCCTTGACTCTGACTGCAACTCCCGGTCTTTCATATATGGTTTTAGCCTTGACTCTGACTGCAACTCTTGGTCTTTCATATATGGTACTAACATCGACTTTGATTATCTAACATTATACTGTCAAAAAAAAAAAAAGAAACGCATAACTACTGATGACCCAATTTTAGCCAAAACTTTGATACTCTATAGCTTTTTAAATTGAATGAATAAATTTTTTAAATCGCACACAATAATACATAACTGTTTAAACACTCACCTGACAGCTTCTTGCATCTGTGTGACGAGAATTTGTTAGTCCCAGGGGTTCTCAACTTAGTATGGTGTGTGGCCTCCGCTTGCATCGATCAGCGACTGGCATCTCCAGAGCATAGATGCGATCAGATGTCTGATGTGTGCCTGTGGGATGGCTGCCCACTCTTCCTGGAGTGCCTGCCACAGACCACGACGATTGGCTGGAGAAACGTTTCGGCAACAAACACATCTTTGCAGCTCATCCCATAGGTGCCTTATCGGATTCATGTCTGGAGACAAGGCTGGCCAGGGAAGGGTGAGAATGCTGTTGGCAGTCAGGAACTGTGTGGTGAACCATGCAGAATGGGATCTGGCGTTGTCTTGTTGAAACACGGACCTTTGCGCCCCCAAAAATGGAAGGACATGGGATCGAAGAACTTCATTGACTTATCGTTGCGCATTCAGGCCTCCTTCAGTCTGCACCAATGGACTCCGTCTGTTGAAATTGATCATCCCAGACACCATTACACCCCCACCACCCTGCGGCGGAGCTTCATCAACGCAATTTTGGGTAAAACCTTCATTTGGCCTACGGTAGACCCTTCTCTGCATATCATGGCGGTGCAACAAAAAGTAAGATTCGTCACTAAACCAGACACGTCTCCATTGATTGTCAGTTGTCCAGGTCAAATGCTGGTTAACCCAAACAAGTCGATTTTGGCGATGGCGTCTCGTTGGACAGGAGGTGAGGTCGTCGTGCCACCAGTCCAGTTTCATGCAGTCTATTCCGGACAATTTGATCAGGCACACGACGTCCTGCAAGCAATGGCTGAGCACTTGAGGAAGCTGTTGTAAACCTGAGGTAATGAACCAGAATAAAGCGATCATCAGCTGCTGTTGTCAACCTGGGTTGTCTACTGCGGTGCCGGTCTTCAGCTGAGCCAGTGGCTTGGAAACGGTGGCAAAGTCGACTGATTGTACTCTGCTGCACGTTTAAATGCCTGGCAACCTGACTTTGACTTTCACCTGCTTGCAAGCGACCAATAGCAATGTTTCGTACATTTTGCGGTAGACGCGCCATAATTGTCTGCTTGAAAATTAACTGAATTTGTTTGTGTAACCTGAACCTTTTATAGTGTTTCATTTTGCGTGGGAAGTGAGTTGTGCTTACCATAAAAATCACGACTTTTCCATAAACGCAACGTGAGTTACGGTAAAAAAAAAAAAAAAATGCGTGATTAACAAGGGCAGCTACTGCGTTCTGACTATACACGAGAATAACAAAATTCGCTCTAAATCATGGACCTGATATCTTGGTGACAATTTTTGGTTTGGTTTGAGATACCCGGGAAATTTATTTTTCATAACATATAAAAATGAAGCTTATATAAGCTATGCGTGTTTTTTTTTTTTTTTGACAGTATAGTTCGACGCCAAATATATGTTATCCCTAAATGTCTTATTACTATTTACTAGTTAATTAAGTCATGAAGTATATAGTTTTATTATAATATTCACATTATAATAATAGAGGCGATGATAGTTACAATTAGAAGAAAACAAAACATGTTCTATTTTCAGGAGCTACTCTCATAATGGCTCTTCTCTTCCCAGAAGACGCTAGTAAACAGGTACATGTTTTTAGTTTGTGGAAGTTGGCAAACATCGTTTGCTGAGCGATTTCCTCACCCACTGATTCTGTCAGTATTTGCTTGATGTCATCCGCCACACACCAGCGAAAGAAAAAAAATGACCGTATACTTGTATAATTAGCACACAAAATGTAAATATTGTTTTAAAATGTTAAAGTTAATTATGCTTAGTATAAGTAAACTGTCTCAGGTAACTTCTCCGTTATGCTTAGTATAAGTAAACTGTCTCAGGTAACTTCTCCGTTATGCTTAGTATAAGTAAACTGTCTCAGGTAACTTCTCCGTTATGCTTAGTATAAGTAAACTGCCTCAGGTAACTTCTCCACACATTTAAATAATTATTACGAACTAAAAATCCATATCATTTTCCTCCAGTGCATTTTGTAATTGTGTAAGCTTTGAATATCTGCATAAATTTCTGTACCTTACGAAGAGACTGGTGTTGTTAACTGATACTTGCATATGATGTTCACATTTTAGACTCATGTAAGACCGTACATTAAGTCTTTCTTTCTTTTCATATGCAAGGTATTGTAAATATTTTAGACTACTACATCTAAACAATGTGGCACTACATACTGTGAACAGGTTAAACTATTTTGGATTTATAGTTACTTCTGCTTTATCTCCGCACGAAGAAATCAAGTAAAGAATAGGAAAGATCATCCCAGACACCATTACACCCCCACCACCCTGCGGCGGAGCTTCATCAACGCAATTTTGGGTAAAACCTTCATTTGGCCTACGGTAGACCCTTCTCTGCATATCATGCCGGTGCAACAAAAAGTAAGATTCGTCACTAAACCAGACACGTCTCCATTGATTGTCAGTTGTCCAGGTCAAATGCTGGTTAACCCAAACAAGTCGATTTTGGCGATGGCGTCTCGTTGGACAGGAGGTGAGGTCGTCGTGCCACCAGTCCAGTTTCATGCAGTCTATTCCGGACAATTTGATCAGGCACACGACGTCCTGCAAGCAATGGCTGAGCACTTGAGGAAGCTGTTGTAAACCTGAGGTAATGAACCAGAATAAAGCGATCATCAGCTGCTGTTGTCAACCTGGGTTGTCTACTGCGGTGCCGGTCTTCAGCTGAGCCAGTGGCTTGGAAACGGTGGCAAAGTCGACTGATTGTACTCTGCTGCACGTTTAAATGCCTGGCAACCTGACTTTGACTTTCACCTGCTTGCAAGCGACCAATAGCAATGTTTCGTACATTTTGCGGTAGACGCGCCATAATTGTCTGCTTGAAAATTAACTGAATTTGTTTGTGTAACCTGAACCTTTTATAGTGTTTCATTTTGCGTGGGAAGTGAGTTGTGCTTACCATAAAAATCACGACTTTTCCATAAACGCAACGTGAGTTACGGTAAAAAAAAAAAAAATGCGTGATTAACAAGGGCAGCTACTGCGTTCTGACTATACACGAGAATAACAAAATTCGCTCTAAATCATGGACCTGATATCTTGGTGACAATTTTTGGTTTGGTTTGAGATACCCGGGAAATTTATTTTTCATAACATATAAAAATGAAGCTTATATAAGCTATGCGTGTTTTTTTTTTTTTTTGACAGTATAGTTCGACGCCAAATATATGTTATCCCTAAATGTCTTATTACTATTTACTAGTTAATTAAGTCATGAAGTATATAGTTTTATTATAATATTCACATTATAATAATAGAGGCGATGATAGTTACAATTAGAAGAAAACAAAACATGTTCTATTTTCAGGAGCTACTCTCATAATGGCTCTTCTCTTCCCAGAAGACGCTAGTAAACAGGTACATGTTTTTAGTTTGTGGAAGTTGGCAAACATCGTTTGCTGAGCGATTTCCTCACCCACTGATTCTGTCAGTATTTGCTTGATGTCATCCGCCACACACCAGCGAAAGAAAAAAAATGACCGTATACTTGTATAATTAGCACACAAAATGTAAATATTGTTTTAAAATGTTAAAGTTAATTATGCTTAGTATAAGTAAACTGTCTCAGGTAACTTCTCCGTTATGCTTAGTATAAGTAAACTGTCTCAGGTAACTTCTCCGTTATGCTTAGTATAAGTAAACTGTCTCAGGTAACTTCTCCGTTATGCTTAGTATAAGTAAACTGCCTCAGGTAACTTCTCCACACATTTAAATAATTATTACGAACTAAAAATCCATATCATTTTCCTCCAGTGCATTTTGTAATTGTGTAAGCTTTGAATATCTGCATAAATTTCTGTACCTTACGAAGAGACTGGTGTTGTTAACTGATACTTGCATATGATGTTCACATTTTAGACTCATGTAAGACCGTACATTAAGTCTTTCTTTCTTTTCATATGCAAGGTATTGTAAATATTTTAGACTACTACATCTAAACAATGTGGCACTACATACTGTGAACAGGTTAAACTATTTTGGATTTATAGTTACTTCTGCTTTATCTCCGCACGAAGAAATCAAGTAAAGAATAGGAAAGGCAGCTACCACTTTGGCAAACTAAAGAAGAGGTTATGGAAGAAAAAAAAAGTTCGAACTAAAGACAAAGATTCTGGTTTATCATATCTGTGTTCTTGCCACAGTCTTCAATCAGTCATTTGCATGTCCCTTGCGAAACTTTGTCTCCCTAACAGCACTCCTGTAGGCCTCTCGGTTGTGAGCAAGATGGCCTGCTTCTGATTCGTCCATTCGCAGGTCATCAACGATGTCTTGCAGTCATCTTCGCCGTGGTCTTCCTCTCTTTTTCCCATCATGTACCCTTCAGAGACTGTTTTCTCTAAATTATCATTTAATAATAAGCCACGGTCTTATGTGAATCTAAAATGTAAACATCATATGCAAGGCACGAGAAAAAAACTTGGCAGTTTCCATCTTCGCTGCCTTCACAGAATAATAAACATCAAGTAGCAAGAGAAAGTAACCTAATCTGAGGTTCTGTAACATGCTAAGCTTCCACCAACTCTGAGGTTCTGTAACATGCTAAGCTTCCATCAACTCTGAGGTTCTGTAACGTTCTAAGCTTCCATCAACTCTGAGGTTCTGTAACGTTCTAAGCTTCCACCAATTCTGAGGTTCTGTAACATGCTAAGCTTCTACCAACTCTGAGGTTCTGTAACATGCTAAGCTTCCATCAACTCTGAGGTTCTGTAACATGCTAAGCTTCTACCAACTCTGAGGTTCTGAAACATGCTAAGCTTCCACCAACTCTGAGGTTCTGTAACATGCTAAGCTTCCACCAACTCTGAGGTTCTGTAACATACTAAGCTTCCACCAACTCTGAGGTCCTGTAACATGCTAAGCTTCTACCAACTCTGATGTTCTGTAACATGCTAAGCTTCCACCACCTCTGAGGTTCTGTAACATGCTAAGCTTCCACCACCTCTGAGGTTCTGTAACATGCTAAGCTTCCACCAACTCTGAGGTTCTGTATTGTATTAAGCTTCTACCAACTCTGATGTTCTGTAACATGCTAAGCTTCCACTAACTCTGAGGTTCTGTAACATGCTAAGCTTCCACCACCTCTGAGGTTCTGTACTGTATTAAGCTTCTACCAACTCTGATGTTCTGTAACATGCTAAGCTTCCACCAACTCTGAGGTTCTGTAACATGCTAAGCTTCCACCAACTCTGAGGTTCTGTAACATACTAATCTTCCACCAACTCTGAGGTTCTGTAACGTGCTAAGCTTCGACCAACTCTGATGTTCTGTAACATGCTAAGCTTCCACCACCTCTGAGGTTCTGTAACATGCTAAGCTTCCACCACCTCTGAGGTTCTGTAACATGCTAAGCTTCCACCAACTCTGAGGTTCTGTATTGTATTAAGCTTCTACCAACTCTGATGTTCTGTAACATGCTAAGCTTCCACTAACTCTGAGGTTCTGTAACATGCTAAGCTTCCACCACCTCTGAGGTTCTGTACTGTATTAAGCTTCTACCAACTCTGATGTTCTGTAACATGCTAAGCTTCCACCAACTCTGAGGTTCTGTAACATGCTAAGCTTCCACCAACTCTGAGGTTCTGTAACATACTAATCTTCCACCAACTCTGAGGTTCTGTAACGTGCTAAGCTTCGATCAGTGATGACGATTCTAAGCAGCAGAAGACTGATATGGCCGGGACGTGTAGCAAGAACGGAATGGTAGCCACATTCCCTAGCATGTCTTGTCTGAGTGACGCATTGAACGAGTGAAGGAGGCCACATGGTAAAACAATACTACAGTACAAAGAGATTGTTTGAATCAGCAATGATGACTGAAAAGAACTGATGAAATGATACGGAGAATGACTTGGTGTAAGGACTCAGTACTATTTGAGAATGAAACGGGAACCAAATGTGAAGACAAAAATGTGGCTCAAGGAGACTGGACGCTCAAAGACTGCTTGCTACTATTGTGGACTAAATCATGAATCTTTTTTTTTAAAATCTGCCATGAGATTAGCTCTCCAGCAAAGTGATGCTCATTTAAACTCACAACTAATATCTGACTGCTTCAAGACTTTCTTTCTGGACGAAAATTTCTATTATATTCCACATAATGAAGACATACGTACATCAAAAGTTACCATTTAGTCTTCTTGTACCAATCAGACAAACACTAAAATCAGTCATAAGTGCAAATCTTCTAGAAATAAGTACACGCACATTTTTTTTTTTTTTGCCCTTCGCTCCAAAGTCGGCCATATAATATTCGCTTCAAAGTCGTCCATATATTATTCGCTCCAAAGTCGGCCATATAATATTCGCTCCAAAGTCGGCCATATAATATTCGCTCCAAAGTCGGCCATATAATATTCGCTCCAAAGTCGGCCATATAATATTCGCTCCAAAGTCGGCCATATAATATTCGCTCCAAAGTCGGCCATATAATATTCGCTTCAAAGTCGTCTATATATTATTCGCTCCAAGATACGCCTGCCATTCAACCTTGTAACAAGCCTCAGTAACTCTCTTTACACAATTTCTAGTGTCTGGTTCTGTTCCACTCTGCCCGCCTTTACCTGTGTACCCCGTACTTCTCACAGCTGTAGGCTGTTTGATCCTCTATCTGTTCATGCGTAGCGGTGTATGAATTGTACACCTTATGGTTAGATCACCCAGATAATACCCACAGTCCTCTGTGTTGCATCAAAAACATGTTTAAGCAATCTCGCCTTTAGCTGTCATAGGCAGATCAGCCAACAGACTTGATGTAAATGCATGAGGTAAATGCGAGAAAAACGACTATAACGTTCTTGCTTATGAATGACTCAAATAAAAGAACACATTTGCCGGAATAAATCACTTTGTGAAAGAACTTTTGTAAAGCCTTCATCCTTGTGTACTTTCTCACGTTTCCTCACAACTACATAGTTACTTCAATCAGTCTTTTGTTGTCTTTGGAAAACAAAATCTGATTTGCAATATTTTCCTTTTATCCTTTTGGTATCTGTCTACATCTTTTATCTGCATCGATCAGTCTCGCTTTTTTCCTGCCAAGAGGTTCTCTACTTTGGCATTCAGCGATCAATAGGTGACATGCCAGCCTAAGGGTTGAAGAGCTACAGCTGTCATGCCAGCCTCAGGGTTAGAGAACCATAGCTGACATGCCAGCCTCATGGTTAGAGCAGCCTCAGGGTTAGAGAACCATAGCTGACATGCCAGCCTAAGAGTTAGAGAACCATAGCTGTCATGCCAGTCTCAGACAACCATGGTTGACATGCCAGTCTCAGGGTTAGAGAACCATAGCTGACATATCAGCCTCAGGGTTAGAGAACCATAGCTGACATATCAGCCTCAGGGTTAGAGAACCATAGCTGACATGCCAGCCTCAGGGTTAGAGAACCATGGTTGACATGCCAGTCTCAGACTCAGAGAACCATGGTTGACATACCAGTCTCAGGGTTAGAGAACCATGGCTGACATGGCAGTCTCAGGGTTAGAGAACCATGGTTGACATGCCAGTCTCAGGGTTAGAGAACCATGGTTGACATGCCAGTCTCAGGGTTAGAGAACCATAGCTGACATGCCAGCCTCAGGGTTAGAGATCCATAGCTGACATGCCAGCCTCAGGGTTAGAGAACCATAGCTGACATATCAGCCTCAGGGTTAGAGAACCATAGCTGACATATCAGCCTCAGGGTTAGAGAACCATAGCTGACATGCCAGCCTCAGGGTTAGAGATCCATAGCTGACATGCCAGCCTCAGGGTTAGAGAACCATAGCTGACATATCAGCCTCAGGGTTAGAGAACCATAGCTGACATATCAGCCTCAGGGTTAGAGATCCATAGCTGACATGCCAGCCTCAGGGTTAGAGAACCATAGCTGACATGCCAGCCTCAGGGTTAGAGAACCATAGCTGACATATCAGCCTCAGGGTTAGAGAACCATAGCTGACATATCAGCCTCAGGGTTAGAGAACCATAGCTGACATATCAGCCTCAGGGTTAGAGAACCATAGCTGACATATCAGCCTCAGGGTTAGAGAACCATAGCTGACATGCCAGCCTCAGGGTTAGAGATCCATAGCTGACATGCCAGCCTCAGGGTTAGAGAACCATAGCTGACATGCCAGCCTCAGAGAACCATAGCTGACATGCCAGTCTCAGGGTTAGAGAACCATAGCTGACATGCCAGTCTCAGAGAACCATAGCTGACATGCCAGTCTCAGGGTTAGAGAACCATAGCTGACATGCCAATCTCAGGGTTAGAACCATAGCTGACATGCCAGTCTCAGGTTAGAGAACCATAGCTGACATGCCAGCCTCAGGGTTAGAGATCCATAGCTGACATGCCAGTCTCAGAGAACCATAGCTGACATGCCAGTCTCAGGGTTAGAGAATCATAGCTGACATGCCAGTCTCAGAGAACCATAGCTGACATGCCAGTCTCAGGGTTAGAGAATCATAGCTGACATGCCAGTCTCAGAGAACCATAGCTGACATGCCAGTCTCAGGGTTAGAGAATCATAGCTGACATGCCAGTCTCAGAGAACCATAGCTGACATGCCAGTCTCAGGGTTAGAGAACCATGGTTGTCATGCCAGTCTCAGAGAACCATAGCTGACATGCCAGTCTCAGGGTTAGAGAACCATAGATGACATGCCAGTCTCAGAGAATCATAGCTGACATGCCAGTCTCAGAGAACCATAGCTGACATGCCAGTCTCAGAGAACCATAGCTGACATGCCAGTCTCAGGGTTAGAGAACCATAGCTGACATGCCAGTCTCAGAGAACCATAGCTGACATGCCAGTCTCAGGGTTAGAGAACCATAGCTGACATGCCAGTCTCAGGGTTAGAGAACCATGGTTGTCATGCCAGTCTCAGGGTTAGAGAACCATGGTTGTCATGCCAGTCTCAGGGTTAGAGAACCATGGTTGTCATGCCAGTCTCAGGGTTAGAGAACCATGGTTGTCATGCCAGTCTCAGGGTTAGAGAACCATAGCTGACATGCCAATCTCAGGGTTAGAGAACCATAGCTGACATGCCAGTCTCAGGGTTAGAGAACCATGGTTGTCATGCCAGTCTCAGGGTTAGAGAACCATAGCTGACATGCCAGTCTCAGGGTTAGAGAACCATAGCTGACCAAGACCCTGTTCTATCTTTTCTTTGGTACCCCCCCCCCCCAGTAATAATGTCTAGCCTGGCTAAATGGGCCATATTTCTTCTGCTAAAGAAGTATTGCTCACTCTCTGCTTTTTTAGCTCACTCAAGGACAGAAAAAAAGCAGCCGTAAACTGCTCCGATGCCAATAGGATGCTGTGTTTCAACACTGGTGTCTCCAATCAAGTTCAATGGTATTTTTCATGGCACTTGATCTGGTAACAAAGTGTCTTGTGCCTAGTTTCATCTAATGATTCTCACCTAGTCACTTTCAATGCTGCTGCTTGATTCCAGTACATACTCTTCATAATTCTCAGATCTTTATCATCTACTTAAAGCTTTTAAACAAAAATTGTTTCATGTATTACGCCTTCATGTCTGAGAAGAAAGAAAGCTGGTGTTCTATGCAAGTGATGCGATGGAGATGTTGAGACATAGCACAGTGTCGGTCATGGCAGCTGGTGGAGATGTTGAGGCATAGCACAGTGTCGGTCATGGCAGCTGGTGGAGATGTTGAGGCATAGCACAATCTCGGTCATGGCAGCTGGTGGAGATGTTGAGACATAGCACAGTGTCGGTCATGGCAGCTGGTGGAGATGTTGAGACATAGCACAGTGTCAGTCATGGCAGCTGTTGTTGAGTCCCTGATTGCAGCTAAAAAAGCAGGTGGTGTGCAATACTTCCCTAGTAGATTCCACCATCATAGAGATATGGTGATCCTTACCCTGTTAATCAGATTAGGCTTGTTACTAGGGGTACCAACGAAGAAGTGGACAGGGTCTTGGTTAGCTATGGTTCGCCACCCTCAACGTTAGCATATCAGTCATGGGTCGCTTATTATCAAATCTGGCAGCGCCTCCCCACTCCCTCCAGTGTACAGATGAGAAGGATGCCATTTCCACATTACAAGAATGGCGGCAGGGTTCCAGATATTGAAAAAAAAAAAAGACAGAGCTCTAGACATTAAAAAAAAAAAAACAGAGACAGACCTCCAGACATTGTAAAAACAGAGACAGAGCTCCAGATATTGAAAAAAAAAAAACAGAGACAGAACTCCATATATTGCAAGAACAGAGACAGAACTCCGGACATTGCAAAGACAGAGACAGGGCTTAAGGCATCGCAAAAAAAAAAAAAAAAA
Organism: Achatina immaculata; assembly: GCA_009760885.1. Classification (NCBI taxonomy): domain Eukaryota; kingdom Metazoa; phylum Mollusca; class Gastropoda; order Stylommatophora; family Achatinidae; genus Lissachatina; species Lissachatina immaculata. The sequence continues at coordinate 5,733,445 of CM019698.1, forward strand.
GACAACAACAGAGGCAGAGCTGCAGATATTGCAAGAATAGAGAGCGTGAATGAAGACGAAGTTATAGTTCATTCTTTAATTTGTACAATGTAATGATACCAGATGTTTCTGCTTAAAAGGGCAAGAAGAGTTCTTGCCCTTGCCCCTAATGTTGGACGTTCTGCATTGCTGGAAAGCAGAAAATTAATTAAAATATAATGTTGGAAGTTGGCAATATAAACCGGACCTTAGTTCGTTGTTCTGAATGCTGCATAGATTCTTCTGTTTGTATGGTGAATTACTGGCTGTCTGAATTATTTTCTTAAATTATTTCCAGTCTGAAAAGTCTGTGCTTGACGAAATACATTTTTTTTCTCTAGTATGTAAAAAAGAAATGATCAGAGAATCCCAAAACAAGCTATCAAGTGGAACACAACAGGCCAAAGAAAAAGAGGCAGACCGCGTGAAACTCTGAAGAGGACATTATTAAGAGAGGCCAAATTAACAGGCATAAAATCCTTTGATGAGGTTGAAAGACTCGCCGAAGACAGGAAAAATTGGCGAACTACTTTGTGAGCCCTATGTGACGTTTAACGGCACGGGAGGGATATAAGATATAAAATAAGAATTCTAGTACATGATTTTTATGCCTGAGTTTTTTCTAACCATCATTCACTACATTATATTAATTTTGTCTTTTCAAAATGTTGAAGGTGATCCAAAAGTTTTTCATAAAACATGGCCAAACAAAATACCTCCATATCTGGTCGTAGAAACAGAACAGTTTACGTCTATTTAGCAGACGGCCATGTTTTGGCTGAGAGGACTGTATATTCATGCGCTCAAGACGTCAAGCTGTCTATGTACAGATGAATCTTCATAGAAATTGATATAAAAGCCCAGGTAAACATAAATTACCAGGGGAAAAAACCCATGACGTCTTAATGTATTCTCTGATTTAGATTCACGATGCGCTGAATAAGTGCTCTATCTGTTTGAATTATATCCACTTTGTACTCTTTGTCCGTATATATTTCTGTTGTATATAAACAGAAAGCAATTCTATGGATTAAATTTCTCGTGTGTGGGCACAGAAGAAGACTGGAAGAAATGGAAAAATGTGTGTGCAGTAACTCACAGATGTTTTAAGAGTTTGTTCAAGGTCAGAATTACATTTAAATCACAGTGACTTAAGACATTCTCAAAGTCAGATCAGGTGGATCAGAATTAGCCTAAATCTTATACCTTCTCCTCTTCCCTGAGCGGAGACTGCGAGCTCATGAGAACATTTGTTACTACGGCTTCTCTGCCGGGGAATCAACAGTTTCCGCTGTTGATAAAAATGGCATCTTCACTTTTAATGGGAAGAATTTCTGCAGACACACAGTAATTTTCATTTACTTCTATTTCCAGAGTATTTGTTTACAAAGTTCAGCATCCTGGCGCAGGTCTCCCAGTTTCAATGAGATTCACTAACAATTAAACGAAAAAATCCAACAGTGTACTTGTAATATGTCCAGCTTTACCTATATATTCCTGTTATGGTCTTAGGATAAGCGATGCTTTAATTGCTGAGGGAATCATCGACTTCAGCACTGATGCTATATCATGGTACACTTAGGGGAAAGGAGTCTTGAAACAGAGCTAAAAAAGAGCGACTACACATGGAGACATAAGACACAGCTCAGGATAGAAATATAGAGCATTTATTGATGGCTTAGGCCCCAGGTAAGGGTACAGAAGGAAGGAAGGAAGATCTAAGGTAAACAGCAGGAACAAAGTTGTAACCTTTCTTCCAGGTGAAGTCCAGTAGCATAAATCTAGTTCTTGCAGCAGTCCGTATCAAATCTGTAAGGTCAAGGTAGTGGTGACAACCACAATGTTTCGGTTAAGGCTATGTGACTATTCAACCGCTGGAATCCACAAAATTAACAGTGTGGATTTCAGTTTAACTCATAACTGACACGAGAGTGGATGTTTGCCAGAGTAGCATATTCCCTTTAAGTTCAGCACGCTGTTCCCTTTAAGTTCAGCACGTTGTTCCCTTTAAGTTCAGCACGCTGTTCCCTTTAAGTTCAGCATGCTGTTCCCTTTAAGTTCAGCACACTGTTCCCTTTAAGTTCAGCACGCTGTTTCCTTTAAGTTCAGCACGTTGTTCCCTTTAAGTTCAGCACGCTGTTCCCTTTAAGTTCGGCATGCTGTTCCCTTTAAGTTCAGCATGCTGTTCCCTTTAAGTTCGGCATGCTGTTCCCTTTAAGTTCAGCATGCTGTTCCTTTAAGTTCGGCATGCTGTTCCCTTTAAGTTCAGCACGCTGTTCCCTTTAAGTTCAGCACGCTGTTTCCTTTAAGTTCAGCACGTTGTTCCCTTTAAGTTCAGCACGCTGTTCCCTTTAAGTTCGGCATGCTGTTCCCTTTAAGTTCAGCATGCTGTTCCCTTTAAGTTCAGCACACTGTTCCCTTTAAGTTCAGCATGCTGTTCCCTTTAAGTTCAGCACGCTGACAGTCCATTTCCTACATCAGGTTTGTAGCAGGTTGAGGGTCAATTCTTTCTTTTTGGAATGAATTCCTTTATCCAAGATATGACAAGGACAAAGGGTAAACATGTACAAAAATCAAAATATAAATCCTTATACTGACACATTTAAACATTTAAATGCTGAATTATTTTCAGAATGTTTATTTTATGTTATCAAGTAAACAGCAACAAACAAACAATCTTTAGTCACCATAAAATTTCTCGTGTGTGGGCACAGAAGAAGACTGGAAGAAATGGAAAAATGTGTGTGGAGTAACTCACAGATGTTTTAAGAGTTTGTTCAAGGTCAGAATTACATTTAAATCACAGTGACTTAAGACATTCTCAAAGTCAGATCAGGTGGATCAGAATTAGCCTAAATCTTATACCTTCTCCTCTTCCCTGAGCGGAGACTGCGAGCTCATGAGAACATTTGTTACTACGGCTTCTCTGCCGGGGAATCAACAGTTTCCGCTGTTGATAAAAATGGCATCTTCACTTTTAATGGGAAGAATTTCTGCAGACACACAGTAATTTTCATTTACTTCTATTTCCAGAGTATTTGTTTACAAAGTTCAGCATCCTGGCGCAGGTCTCCCAGTTTCAATGAGATTCACTAACAATTAAACGAAAAAATCCAACAGTGTACTTGTAATATGTCCAGCTTTACCTATATATTCCTGTTATGGTCTTAGGATAAGCGATGCTTTAATTGCTGAGGGAATCATCGACTTCAGCACTGATGCTATATCATGGTACACTTAGGGGAAAGGAGTCTTGAAACAGAGCTAAAAAAGAGCGACTACACATGGAGACATAAGACACAGCTCAGGATAGAAATATAGAGCATTTATTGATGGCTTAGGCCCCAGGTAAGGGTACAGAAGGAAGGAAGGAAGATCTAAGGTAAACAGCAGGAACAAAGTTGTAACCTTTCTTCCAGGTGAAGTCCAGTAGCATAAATCTAGTTCTTGCAGCAGTCCGTATCAAATCCGTCAGGTCAAGGTAGTGGTGACAACCACAATGTTTCGGTTAAGGCTATGTGACTATTCAACCGCTGGAATCCACAAAATTAACAGTGTGGATTTCAGTTTAACTCATAACTGACACGAGAGTGGATGTTTGCCAGAGTAGCATATTCCCTTTAAGTTCAGCACGCTGTTCCCTTTAAGTTCAGCACGTTGTTCCCTTTAAGTTCAGCACGCTGTTCCCTTTAAGTTCAGCATGCTGTTCCCTTTAAGTTCAGCACACTGTTCCCTTTAAGTTCAGCACGCTGTTTCCTTTAAGTTCAGCACGTTGTTCCCTTTAAGTTCAGCACGCTGTTCCCTTTAAGTTCGGCATGCTGTTCCCTTTAAGTTCAGCATGCTGTTCCCTTTAAGTTCGGCATGCTGTTCCCTTTAAGTTCAGCATGCTGTTCCCTTTAAGTTCGGCATGCTGTTCCCTTTAAGTTCAGCACGCTGTTCCCTTTAAGTTCAGCACGCTGTTTCCTTTAAGTTCAGCACGTTGTTCCCTTTAAGTTCAGCACGCTGTTCCCTTTAAGTTCAGCATGCTGTTCCCTTTAAGTTCAGCATGCTGTTCCCTTTAAGTTCAGCACACTGTTCCCTTTAAGTTCAGCATGCTGTTCCCTTTAAGTTCAGCACGCTGACAGTCCATTTCCTACATCAGGTTTGTAGCAGGTTGAGGGTCAATTCTTTCTTTTTGGAATGAATTCCTTTATCCAAGATATGACAAGGACAAAGGGTAAACATGTACAAAAATCAAAATATAAATCCTTATACTGACACATTTAAACATTTAAATGCTGAATTATTTTCAGAATGTTTATTTTATGTTATCAAGTAAACAGCAACAAACAAACAATCTTTAGTCACCATAAAATATGTTTAGTGTCTGAAAGCATAGCTGTCCTCAGAAATATGTAGGCTTCACATATCAAAACCACCATTTAAAAGGTCAGGTAAAGACCACTTATTTGGAGAACCTTGACCTTCTCTCAGGGTCATTTGTGGTCAATGGATAGCGGAATGGTCATTCAATACAGAAAATAACTTATAAGCAGCCAATGATCAAAACACGTCTTTCTGCCTCATAAAGATGGCCAAGTGACTTATTTGTACATGTAAAATAATACTGATGACACGTCTCTTCTCAATCTCAGACAGATGAATGCACTGATATGATTAATTCTTGTGGCCCCAAAATCAAACATGTTACTCCTTTCACTTGCAACCATCATTACACAATTAATCCTAGCAGCCTCTGTTAATCATGAACAGAATCTCATTCTGCCTCATGCAAACTTAAATGAATAATCACTCCTTTCAGTCATGTACAGGCACTACTAATGCATGTTTCATAATCATTAGGATTAATCAAGATTACTTGAAGATTACATCTGTGTTCATATTACTGTTAAATACTGAATGCTAGGGATGCACTGGAAACAAAGGATCACATATTTGACTGAACTTAAGAAACATCTATTTATCGTACAAATCCCTTACAGAATACAGTATACCCCTTCACCAGACAAATAAACATAACACATAACACAATCTCAGACACTGAGACAGCACATAACACAATTTCAGACACTGAGACAGCACATAACATGATTTCAGACACTGAGATAGCACATAACACTGAGACAGAACACGATTTCAGACACTGAGGCAGCACATAACATGATTTCAGACACTGAGGCAGCACATAACACAATTTCAGACACTGAGGCAGCACATAACACGATTTCAGACACTGAGACAGCACATAACACGATTTCAGACACTGAGATAGCACATAACATGATTTCAGACACTGAGACAGTACATAACATGATTTCAGACACTGAGACAGCACATAACATGATTTCAGACACTGAGGCAGCACATAACACAATTTCAGACACTGAGACAGCACATAACACAATTTCAGACACTGAGACAGCACATAACATGATTTCAGACACTGAGACAGCACATAACACGATTTCAGACACTAAGACAGCACAAACAAGATTAATTAACAGTAACTGTCTACATATTTTGGCCACACTAACAGTAAAATATCTACAAACTGTGAACCTGTGACACAGCAGATTGGGTATATGTATGGTCATTGTACAGCACATATGTCAGTACTTCTCAGAGATTTCTGAAATCAATATTTAAAAAATGAAAATAGAAAAGCCTGATCTGATGTGATGTCTGTACAAACTGTATCTCATTATTAAATGGCAATATTTGGGCACTGTAGAATGAAGGGACATCTATACAAGATGAAAGCCACCAAACACTCTAGAATGTTGCTGAAGGTGGTCTCACAGACTTAATGTCCGTATGTTACACAAAGTACCTGGTCAAGCCCTATCTACTATGAAGAAAACTGGGGATCACATGACCTACTGCAGCAAGCAATGAAGTTTGTACAGTGTGTATGTTATAAGGCACAAACAACACTGAAGACAGATGTATTCAATATTTAGGTAAATCACACACTGGCAACTCATGCAGTATAGGTATCAATCTATACCAGGTAGATCTCAAATCTCTCAGTCAAAATTCTAACAAAACAGATAAAAACTTATAATTAAAACAAGTGAAAAGTTATGCATGAAACAATATGATATTCAGCTCTCAAGTTTCACATCTTTTTTTGTCACATGCCTAGGGTGAATATGACATCTGGAAGGCGAAGAAGAAGAAGAAAGAAGAAAAATGAAAGAAAGGAATAAAGAAGAAGGAAGAAATAAGACATGGAAGCCCTCATGCCAGAATTTTGCCAACACACACAAAAATTAAGGACAAAAATAAAACTTAAAACAATTCTCAAAATTTCTTGGAAAAAAAAAACACCATTAGATATCCAGGTATTAAATTACCAAAATTCTCTCTTAAAAGTGAAAAGTACTTAGTTGGAAGTAGATATATACATGTAATTCTGTAACAAAATGGTTTCAGTCAAATCCTTGGTTGTGTTGCAGATACTCTGTTGTAAACATTCAGAATATCAGAGTTTCTAGACTGGACTTGCTTCCACACAACACAGCGAAATGTTATCAACTAACAAGCTATGATTCTACCCAAGTAACAGTAGTCTCCACCATGCCCTGCTTCTGATCTATTTGACTCATTCCACTCCCCTTCTACTTCAAACTCACTGTCTTCATGGTATGCCTACTATTTGACTACAAATTCACATCTAGACCCTCACACTTTGCGAAGGATACCGCCTGGGAATCCCTGTCTCTTGCTCGCTGGCAGCCAAGGCTTGTGCAAGAAGAAAGTCCTCCCTTTCTTGATCTGTCAATCTGACAAACAGGAACACAGTCATAAAAAATGTTGTCCACCTCACAAGCTTGTGCAAGTTCTACAAACGTGAATTTCTTTAGAATTCAATCAACATTTTTCTCATAAACAAATCATGCAGTACAGGTAAGAACAAAGCACAGATTCAAATGAAACAGTCTGTAGCACAAACAAGCAACAGAAATGAGGTAATGAAATTAGGTCACCAAGGAAAGGAACTAGTGTCTGTCAGAGAATAAATACACAAAAAAAGTTTTGGAATAACTCAAAATGAAAGAAGTGATAACCCCCCCCCCCCCCCTCCTTTCCACAAAAAAGATAAAAAAAACTGCTAAAGTAATATGGGTATTTAAGAGATGGAAACAGATCTGAAAATGAACTGAGAGAAAAGGGGGGGGGGGGAGAAATAAGTTGATTAAATAGAAAGAAAGACTTTGTCAGCATGTACCAATGATATAATGGACTGAAAGGACCTTCTCAACATGTACCAACACTCAAAAAATAGATAAATAAATAAAATGGCAGAGCAAGCTGCCATTCAATGCCTCTGGGAGAGTTATACAAAGTATTTTAATGGAGAAAGATGCATCAGAGCAGCACACAAAAACTGTATATGTAGCTCACAACAAACTGCCTGCTCTCTGGCACAGGGAATGTTCATTTACTTTTCAACTGCAAGTAACAAACTGAATTTTTTCAACTGTTATTTTTAAACTGATAATAATGACCAGAATATGCTCTGACACAGAAAAGAAAAAAAAAAAATATATATATATATATATTTTTTTTTTTTTAAAACTGCCAGTAACACATTGACTCAAATATCTTACTTTGAAAGAAAAAAAAAAAGACAAATAAAGGAACTGTGTATTTTATTGTGGCTTCATTGGTAGCTATCAATATTTCAACCATAAATGTCTTGTCTAGGAGCAGTATTGAATAATAAAAACTTTCCTCATGCTGACAAGAAGCATTTGAATGAACTTTTTATTTTTCTTATAACTGAATAACATCATGCCCACAAGAATAACATCTTAGCTTTCATGTCTTTAAATCTTAGCTTTAATTGTGAACTTCCAGAGAACAGAACTACTGCAGATTATTAAACTTACTTCTCTGCTTGACTAGTAACTCTTTCTGTCATTCCAATCATAGACATCTGTAGTGCCCTGGCTAATGCTTCTTCTTCAGTCTATGACAGATTTCAGACAACAACAATTATCAATAACACTTTTTGTGTCTTGTGAAATAACAATAAACTGGCGAAGAAAAATTTATCTACGAAATTTGTCAAGACATCATCAACATTTGCCTGCAGGATCTGTAAACACAACATCAAAATTTATCTAATTGGGTGATATCTGACTGACAGACTAGAAGAAACACAAGGGAGGCTGAAAATGGATAAGGAGGACATTGTGGGAGGATGATGAGAGGGAGTGGACGGACAGTGTACGTATACAGAGACTGATGAAGCTGGGACAGACCAAGGGTACTGGGACAGAGCAAGGGTGCTGGGACAGAGCAAGGGTACTGGGACACCACAAGGGTGCAGGGACAGAGCAAGGGTGCTGGGACAGAGCAAGGGTGCAGGGACAGAGCAAGGGTGCTGGGACAGAGCAAGGGTACTGGGACACCACAAGGGTGCAGGGACAGAGCAAGGGTGCTGGGACACCACAAGGGTGCAGGGACAGAGCAAGGGTGCTGGGACACCACAAGGGTGCAGGGACAGAGCAAGGGTGCTGGGACAGAGCAAGGGTGCTGGGACAGAGCAAAGGTGCTGGGACAGAGCAAAGGTGCAGGGACAGAGCAAGGGTGCAGGGACAGAGCAAGGGTACTGGGACAGAGCAAGGGTGCTGGGACAGAGCAAGGGTGCTGGGACAGAGCAAAGGTGCTGGGACAGAGCAAGGGTACTGGGAAAGAGCAAGGGTGCTGGGACACCACAAGGGTGCAGGGACAGAGCAAGGGTGCTGGAAAAACATCTGAAGTAAGTGGGTGAAAATGTATACTAAACAACTAACATTTGACAGCAACCATTAGTAGACAGACTCTTCTGTGGATGTTGGAGTGTACAACGGAGCATGAATGGGAGTGTCCTGCATGTTGTGAAAACAACAATAAAATTCATATTCTGAATTCTGAAATCAAAATTTATCTGCAGGATCTGTAAACTTATCAACATTTATCTTCTTTTTCTCTTCTTCATTCGCTTCTACCACTAAGATCGCCCCGTGATCCTGCTGAATTTACTCCTGTGGTCCTCGGTGTGTCCTGTGTTCCCCGAGAGGCCCACAAGAGATCCCCAAGAGGATCACAAGAGGTTCAGAGTATCGCAGGGCTTGGACCTGAATTCTTAGTGGGTCGCAGAAGCGGGAACATTTATCTAAAAGATCTGTCAATTCATCATCAACATTTATCTAAACGATCTATCAGTAGGACAGATCTACCAACTCAGTCTGGTAACAGACTGCATGGACTATCTGACACCTCAGGCTAAAAAAAACAGAAACACAAAACCTGATCAATGCTTACACATTTCTCTATACATTTCAACATTTTAAGTTACACTTGTGACATTAAACTCTGAAGCTTTATTTTCTAAACAAAAACAATAATCTTTAAAGACAGAAAAATAAACAACATACCACTGTTCCTTGCAATGATGAGGAATTAGCTACAATTCTAGCGTTTGTGTTTCTGAAACAGAAAAAAATTGAAATTAATTATTTTTTTTTGTGCTCCAAATAAATTTAAAAAAAAAAAAACAAGTTACATTAAGATGATTTCCGACCAGTAAAACTAGACTGTGTGGTAAAAATAATGCCCTAAATTTATGCCATTTTGCTCTTATGAAAAGCAAAGAAAAAAGTGTAACTCTATGGCCTGTCATCAAGGTGGCTAGGGATCTGATGGCAGCACTCTTATCAACAAATCAGCTGCAGTGCTTCTAGACCTGGGAAGGATTTTCTGGGGGTACACAGACCAGCCAATGGATTTGATTAAAAAAAAAATCTTGGCATCATCTGGTTCTAATTATTGTTTTTGTTTTGTTTTTTTAATGAGGGGTCTACAGGTGGGGTGGGGTGGGATGAGAAGAGGGGAGCATGGCCAAGAAATTTTAGGAACCCCTGAACTAAATCATGGTGTGGTCAGACACTTTCATTTGGTACTGTTCTATCAACTTACAAGAAGCAAGTGCACTAACAATCTCGCTACCTCTTCTTCTTCTTCTATCTCCCTGGAACTGCACACTGGTCTGCAGCCAATGCAGTGAACATGTTGAGGCACAACATCACACTAGCTTGGGAGCAGGTCACACTAGCTTGGGAGCAGGTCACACTAGCTTGGGAGCAGGTCACACTAGCTTGGGAGCAGGTCACACTGGCTTGGGAGCAGGTCACACTAGCTTGGGAGCAGGTCACACTAGCTTGGGAGCAGGTCACACTGGTTTGGAGCAGGTCACACTAGCCTGGGAGCAGGTCACACTGGTTTGGAGCAGGTCACACTAGCCTGGGAGCAGGTCCCACAGGCTTGGGAGCAGGTCACAATGGCTATTTTTTCAGTCCCTGACTGAGCTATAAAGCATGGAGCATGCAGCACTTCTTTAGCAGACTCCACCACCATGGATACTAAGCGATCCCTGCCCCATTAGCCAGGTTTAGCCTATTACTGTGGATATCAACAGAAAACCAAGACAGGGTCTTGACCAGCTACAGTTCACCAGCACTGACACTTGCACACCAGCTTTGGATTAATGACTGCCAAATCTGACTTTGATTATCAAGTGCCACCATGTTAAAACAGACCATGTATTTTGATATGAATCAGCATACAGCTTTCTCATCTTTACTGTACAATGTCATACAGCTTTCTTATCTTTACTGTACAATGTCATACAGCTTTCTCATCTTTACTGTACAATGTCATACAGCTTTCTCATCTTTACTGTACAATGTCATACAGCTTTCTCATCTTTACTGTACAATGTCATACAGCTTTCTCATCTTTACTGTACAATGTCATACAGCTTTCTCATCTTTACTGTACAATTTCATACATCATCATCATCATCATCAGGTGCCGTGCCGACTGGCGTTGGCTATTATGCTTCTCCAGAGTACACGATCCTTCATGTAGACCATCAGTTCAGTTGGTGATCTCCTCTCACACCATCCTGTCAGACTGTCCAGTATCATTTCTCTTGGTCTTCCTCTTGATCTTCTTCCTTCTATTTTTCCTGTTGTTATAATATTTTCAATGCCCCCTCTTCTCATTGCATGTCCTATGAAAGTACACTGTCTCTCTCTTATCTTTTTGACAAGGTTTTTTTGTCTCTCCAGCTCTTCTCATACATTCTTCATTAGTTATTTTTGCTGTCCAGGGGATTCGCAACATTCTTCTAATAAACCACATTTCTGCTGCCTCCAATGATTTTTGTGCAGACTTGCCTATTGTCCATGATTCACTTCCATATAACAAGATAGGTTCAATATAGCATTTTAGGACTCATTTTCTAACATTCATTGATAAAGATGTGTTAACTAATATGTTTCTCATTCTCTGAAATGCAGTCTTTGCTTGGCCTATTCTGTTCCTAATTTCTGTTCTGCATTTCCCATCTGAAGTTATTAACAATTTCATACAGTTTTCTCATATTGCTGTACGATGTCATAAAGAGAAATACTAGAAAACAAATTTGATGTAAAGTAAAATAGAAAAAATGCCTGAATCATGCAATGAAGTCTGGATGGCAGATACTCCTACAATCTGGACAGTATCTGTCATCCTGCATTATCTTCATTTAGCTTCTCTCTCTTAAGATACTTTATCTATCTTATCACAATACAGATGGGAAGAAACTGATCTACATTAAATACAACATGTATACATACACATATACATACAGATATAGAACAAACAATAAATGTGTACTCACTTGGAATTTCTTTTGCTGTAGTTCCGTGCTTGAGTGTGTGAGGAAGGGGAGACTACCTCAACAGATGACTTTTTGGCAGATGTCTGCTGTGCCCTAAGTATAGCCGCTGCCCTAGAATTGAGCATAAACATGACTCATGTAAGAAATTGAGAACAGTCGGACACAGAACTATGTCACAGTATTGAAAAAAAAAAAAAATATATATATATGTATATATATATATATATATATATATATATATAAAATGATATATAATATATAAAACAAAACATAAATTTATGTAATTTTGTATACCTTATTAAACCGAGTGTTTGGGAAGCATGAAAGATGGAGTGGTAACAAGCAGAATGTAAGACGGGGCTGCGTGTCCAATTCTTCACACTTTTAAAATAAAGATCACTCAGTCATTCAGACGCAGATGGTCAACAGCTTTCAACATAGCAGATGATGATGATGAAACTGCACATGAGATTACACTGTACATACAACTGTCAATGCATTAACATGAATGGGAAATGTGATATCACAAAAGAATCAGTTCCTTGTTTATGGGACAATGCCTCTCACTCGGTATACATGAAGAGAAATAAACCAAACAAAAAAGAACTATTTGATGCAGACTATAAAAAGGAAATAAAAATAACAAAACAACAAATAACACTAACTCATGATATCTTACCCTGCGTTCCCAACACTTCTCCCCGAGCCCTGAAATCCTTGACAGTCGTGGTCCTGCGTGTGACGATGGCGCAGACAAAAGTTTAGTCGACACTTCTCACAAGTTACTGGCATCAACTGTTTGGAAAACATGTAAAAAAAATATATATATACATGTGTGTGTGTGTGGGTGTTTGTGTGTAGATATATGAGGGGTTTCAGAAAGTAATGCACCACATCGTTTTTTCAGCCAATAATGAAGATAGAAGCATGAGATTTTGCGCACTTTAAATATGGCATGTGCTGATTGTGTGAACCAAATTGCACTGCAACTGGCCAAATAACATGGCTGCCATAACTGTTGAAATGGAGCATGTCAGCAACTTGCGGTATAACCAGCAAATTGTGATAGAATTTCTCGTTGCAGAGAAGGAAACTGTTGTGAACATTCACAAATGTCTATGTGATTGTTATGGAAGTTTCGCAGTCGACAAGAGTACAGTCAGTTGCTAGGTTCAGAGAATCAATAAGTAGAGATAATGAGTTGCATGATCGGCCACGCTGTCGACGTTCTGCCACAGCCACCAAGGCAGAAATAGCGAAATGCGCTGAGGGCATTATTCTTACTGATAACTCAACAACTGGCATTAAAGCTGTCAGTCAGCAATGGTAGTGCATATGCAGTTATAAAAGCTCTCAGATTTTCTAAGGTTTGCAAAAGATGGGTTCCTCGAAGTCTCACAAATGACCATCGATTGCAAAGGAATGTAATTTATTCTGAATTGTTGGAGCATTTCAATGATGAGGGAGAGAACTTTTTTTTGTAACAGGTAACGAAACCTGGGCACATCATTTTGAACCTGAGACAAAAAGACAGTCAACAGAGTGGCATCATCCACAATCACCATGAAGAAAGAAATTCAAGAGAACTCCTTCAGCTGGAAAGGTCATGATTACTGTCTTTTGGGACACTGAAGGTGTGATTTTTGTGGATGTTATGCCATGAGGAGAGACAATCAATTCGCAAGCTTACATTAAGACACTGAAAAAACTCAATCAACATTTTTGTAGAGTTCTGCGGCACAAGAATCCAGCAGACCTGCTTCTCCTTCACGACAATGCATGCCCTCACACAAGTCTGGCAACACGGGAAGCAATCACCAAATTGGGTTGGACTGTACTACCCCATCCCATATTACCCCATATTATAAACTTAGTTAGATTCATTATCTCTACTAGCTTAAATGTATACCTATAATTGTATGATTGAAGTCTGACCAGTTATTTTATTTTTACTGAAATATAATATTTCTAACATTGTTATAGTGACTCAGAAAATGGAGGAGTGGCTGCGACACGATGGCCTACGTGTTGGCCACTTAAATGTTTATCATTTGTTAGGAAAATTCCCTGAGGTTACACATATACTTCAACAACATTTTCATATTTTTGGTTTCTCTGAAAGCAGATTACATTAAAAACATCACAGACAATGATATACGAATAGATGGTTTTAATCTGATCAGGCGCGACTCAACTAGGATGCTAGAGACAGGTTTAGTCATTTACATTTCTAACACAATTAAATTCTGTAGAAGAGAAGACCTGGAAACATCAGAGGTTGAATGTATTACGCTAGAAATCAAAATATCAAATCTTAGTCCAATTCTAATTAGTTTTATATACCGAAATCCAAATGCTTCAGCCGAGTGGTATGATCACTTTGCGACCATGATGGATGATGCTGTAACTCATAAATTCAAGGACATAATCATTCTAGGCGACTTCAATATAGATCTTAATCAGCCAAATCCTACATGGAAGAACATTTTAACATCTTACAACTTCTCCCAAATTGTTAACAAACCTACTAGAGTTGCTGAATCATCATCAACACTAATAGATCATATTTATGTAGCTGATCCAGGAAACATTACTGAATGTACTGTCCCTCATGTGTCGCTGAGTGATCACTACCCGGTCTGCTGTACGTGGTCACATAAGGGGTATAAAATACCGAAACACAAACATACCAGCATCAAATATAGAAACTTTAAAAACTTTAACTTGGAATTATTTTTAACTGATCTAAAAGCTTCGCCTCTTACGTACGTTTTCCAGTTAACAAATCCAGATGAGGCTATCGAATACTGGATCAAGATATTTCGAAATATTTTTGACAAGCATGTCCCCATCAAAGAAATGAGAGTAAAACACGTAACAAAATCCCCGTGGATAACTCCCGATATATTGCAACTCATGAGGAAACGGGATGAAGCTCACAAAAACAGAAATTTCAGTAGCTATCATTCACTTAGGAATAAGGTGCAGTATTTAATTAGGCAGGAAAAGAAAAATTACTTCAGAAATTTAGTGAAAGACAAAACTGATAGTAAATCAATCTGGAAAGTGATTAATACTCTTGTAAATAAAAGGAAGCAAACTGACCCACAAACACTTAATGGTGAACATACTTGCACTAACTTCAGTGAACATTTTAGGGAAGAAATTAGTATTCTAAAATCCTCATTACCGACCCCTAATTGCGACCTGAGCGTGTTGAAAACTTTCAGCGACAGTAAATGTGTAAAGCTAAAACAAATTAATATTCCTTTCCTCACAGTCGGTGAGGTTTATAACTACATCCGGTCCTTAAAGAACACTAACTCAGCAGGATGTGATGACATTAGTAACAAGATACTACGCTACGCTGCACCAGTTATCACAGACACACTAACATACTTACACAACTTGTGTATTGACAAAAAATATTTCCCTGACGCTTTTAAACTGGCCAAAGTTTTTCCTCTTTTTAAATCTGGACAGACTAGTGACCTCTCAAACTATAGACCCATATCCATTCTGTCATCACTATCAAAACCTCTTGAAAAACATATACAAAAGTTAACTCTGCTCCACATGCAAGAAAACAATCTACTAATAGACAGTCAGTCAGGTTTTAGACCAAATTACTCCTGCCACACAGCATTAACTAAAATGACAGAAAGCTGGCTGTCTAATATAAATGATGACAAATTGTGTGGTGCTGTCTTTGTTGATTTTAAGAAAGCCTTCGATATGATTGATCATGAAATTCTTGCAAAAAAGCTGGAAGGCTATAGATTACACCCTGACCTAACAAAATGTATTACATCTTTTCTCTCAGGTAGAAAACAAGTAGTTTGCTTTAGAAACAAAATATCTGGCTCGTCTGTGGTTGATACCGGTATTCCTCAAGGCTCCATTCTTGGTCTTCTTCTCTTTGCTATCTATATTAACAACCTACCACTACATTTAAAGCACTCTTCATGTGATCTTTTCGCTGACGACTGTACTGTTTACAATAGTGAATATGACATCAATAAACTACAGACAACGCTCCAAAATGATATAAACAGTTTGATTAAATGGAGTAATAAAAATGGTATGTTGATAAACACCAACAAAACAAAATCCATGCTCATCACTACAAGACAGAAACTGCAAAATGCAACTAAAACTTCACTACAGCTTTGTGCTGGGACTAAGGCACTAGAAAATGTTCATGAACATAAAACCCTAGGACTCATCATTGATCAGCATTTAACTTGGAATTCTCACTTACATAACCTAACAAATTTGATTGCACAGAAAGTTTACCAATTAGCCAAAATTAAACACTTTATCGACAAAGACACAAGAAAAATATACTACATATCACACATACGAACACACTCAGATTACTGTTCCACAATCTGGGATGGATGCTCAGTCTCAAACACAAAAAGGCTCCACTCACTTCATAAGCGAGCATTAAATCTTATTTGTGACAAACACCCAGTACAGACTGTAGATCAACACAAACAATAGAATCATTTTTAACAAAGTTAAGTTTGTTCACAGAATTCTGTTGCACAATGCTCCGCCTTACTTGTGGTCACTGTTTACGTATAACACTAAACATAGCCAGCATTTAAAAAACTGTCTTCTTCCTAAACCCAGGATTAATCTGTACAAGAAAAGCCTTGCATACTCTGCAGTACAGCTCTGGAACACCCTCCCCTACAATTTAAAATCCATTGGTAATACTTCATCCTTTAACTCAAACCTGTTTCATTATTTACTTGCTTGTAATTATATGGCTCCATAAAATAGCCAGCACTCTCTCAACACATGGCTCGTAAACCATCAAGTACTTCAATGACATAGTTAGAAAAGCAACTTGTTAGATATTGTTAGAAAATATTTTAATGTTTGTTAAAAAAAAAAACATATGTTAGAAGATCTGTATTTACAATGTATTTTTATTTATGTATATGTCTGCGTGTGTATGTGTGCATGAGTGCTATTTTATTAGGTTAATGACTTCTTCTCTTTTACACTCTTCTGATATGTTTTTCCTAATTTAATTTGTATTTTTGTACTAAATCAAGTGTGTGGGAAGAATGAAAGATGGAGTGATGAAGGGCAGAATGTAAGACGGGCCTGCATGCCCAATTCTTTACCCTTGAAAAATAAAGATTATTCATTCATTCATTCATTCATCCACCCTATAGTCCCGATTTGGCACTCTCTGATTTCCATCTGTTTGGTCTACTTAAAGATGCACTCTGAGGGTAAGATTTGAAGATGACGAAGGAGTGATTCATGAAATGAAGAAATGGCTACATAATAAAGAGAAAATCTGGCACAGGCTAGGAATACATGCACTTCTTTCATGCTAGCATAAAGCCATACAAGTTGATGGGGATTATGTTGAATAATACCGATATTTACATGACATATCCATGTATATTGTGTATAAATTTCATGCTTTTTTAATAAATAGCTCCTGAGAAAAACGATTTGAATTACTTTCTGAATTGGCACTAACACCATATCCCTATGTGCCTCTAAGGCATGACAGGATTACCTTTACCTTACCTTTTTATATATATCTGTATAATATATAACCCAAGCTAAGATTATTCAATTCAAAAGCAATATCCACCCTCATTTATGCATGTGAAAGCTGGAAAACAATTAAAGAAACAGACAAAAATTAGACACTTTTGAAAACAAATGCCTAAGGAAAATACTTTGTATAAAGTGGAACAAATTCAAGAACAACATAGATACAGCAGATAAGCGAACAACAACCTGCCTCATTAGTGATCAGAAAATGGAGATGGACATATGTTGGTCATGTGACGAGAAGAAACAATGAGAAAATCCCAAAACAAGCTACCAGGTGGGACACAACAGACAAAAGAAAAAGGGGTCGACCATGTGAAACTCTAAAGAGGACATTGCTAAGAGAGACCAAATTAGTATGCATGAGATCTCTTGTGAGGTTGAAAAGCTCACCGAAAACATGGCAAACAACCGTATGAGCTCTATTCATTCATTCATTTTCATGTCCCTTGCGGAACTTTGTCTCCTTAACAGCACTCCTGTAGGCCCCTCGTTTGTAAGCAAGGTGGCCTGCTGCTGATGTATCCATTTGCAGATCATCAATGATGTTTTGCAGCCATCTTTGCTTGGTCTTCCTCTCTTTCTTTTTTCCATTATGTACCCTTCCAAGACGGCCTTCTCTAGATTATCATGACATAAATATTTAAGTTTTCTTTGTTTAATCCTTTTTACTAGCCAGCCTTCTTCAATATCAAGTTCTTGTAGTATGGATATATTTGCTCTTTTTTGTGTCCATGATATTTGAAGAACTCTTCCGTAGCATTTACACTCAAAGGCATTTATGTGTTTCTCAGTGACCCATAGCTGACCAAGACCCTGTCACACCTCTCCACTGTACTATCAGTAACATGCCTAGCCTGCTAACTGGGCAGGGATCGCCACAGTCCCCATGGTGGTGGAGTCTGCTAAAGGAGCATTGCCCACCCCCAGCTTTTTAGCTGTACTCCAGGACTGAAAAAGTAGCTGCCATAACCCACTCCCACAGCGGTACAATGCTGTGCCTCAACATTTCTACAGCATCGGCTGCAAAGAACAGCAGCTCGTGTGTGTGTGTGTGTGCGTGTGTGTGTGTATATATATGTATACATCTTACATTCTTTCTGTGTTTTTAAGCGTCACATAGGGCTCTTAATAAAACAGCTAACCCTGATGCTGGCATATCAGCTATGGGTCGCTGACTGCTTCATCGGGCGTCTTCACTCCCATGTATATATATATAACAGCAGCAATGCCATGAATGTTATATTAACATGTATGATTAACATAATTATTAACATCTTTTAACCCCTTTAGTGTTCTCCCCAAGTTCTTCTTTGTTCACATCTACCACCAAGATTGCCCCATGATCCTAATGCATTTACTCCTATGGTTCTCGCGATAGTCTCATTTAGGATGGAGGCTCAGACTATCATGGGCCTTGGGCCTTTATTCTCAGTGGGTCACAGAAGCAGCATTGCGTGACACTGTGGTTTTCATTGCACCAGTTTAGTCTAGAGTTGGACTTTCTCACCGGAAAACCTTGATGTGGTTTGGATATGCATATGTCCCAACTGGGTGAGAGGTGGTTGCCCATTCAGCCTAGAGTTGGACTTTCTCACCAGAAAACCTCAAAGTGTTTTGGATATCAGAATATCCCCGCCAGGTGAGAGGTGGCTACCTATCTGGACTGCACTGGTTCAGTGTCTCTGACTTCAGCATTTTGCGGTCGTGGCCGCTACCCTTCCTAGTGGTGACCAGGATGGAGCTTTTGTCAAAGAGGACAAATCCTCACCACTAGTGAGTTTCACCCCTGGGTTAAGCCGGTTTAGGCGTATTATCCCAATATTGATGTATATAAGATGAGACCGGCCTCTAGAGCGAAGGTACTGTGATATGCATAGCCATCAAGTTTCACCCCTGGGTTAAGCTGGTTTATTTCACCAGTATGGGTGTATATAGGACGTGGCCAGCCTCTAGAGCAGAGGTGCTATGGTATGAGTAGCCCTCACTGTGAGTCTACTGGCCATACCTTAACTTCACTTAATCCTTTCCATCACCTTTTCCACCGTGGCACCGCACAACTGCCCTAATTGCATTTTTCTTTACTGGCCGGAAGGAATTTCACCCCATGCATGGCAGCCGAAGAATCTCGCCAGCAGAGTCTTAGTTTAACCCTGGGTTAAGCCGGTTTAGGCATTTGAGCCAGTATGGGTGTGTATAGGACGTGGCCAGCCTCTAGAGCAGAGGTGCCGTGATATGAGTAGCCCTGACCACGAGACTACTGGCTACTTCACTTAACCTTTTCCATCACCTTTTCTATGATGGCGCCACACTGCAACCTAATCGCATTTTTCTTCATTGGCCGGGATGAGTTTCACCCCATGCACAGCAGCTGAAGAATCTTGCCAGCAGCAACTCCCCAAGTTAACTTGCATTGGCTTGTCACTCCTACAGCATTCTCTACAAGTTAACTTGTCGACGACATACATATTCTGTAGCATTATCCTTGAGTCTTCTTGCTCTGTCGTAAACGGTGGATGACCTAGTTATCAGATATTATGGGAGGCTGCTGGAACAGCAAAATCTTTAACCGGGTCAAGGTAAATATTGCCATGTTGTTGTGTAACACTACACACTTTGACAACAATGGCTAGTTACAGTAAATGCATTCAGTTTAGACAATGAGGACTTGTTGCAAGATGGCATAGATGCTTTTACTTATACAGACAGCAGGCAGTTTTGATTCTCTGAGTGTGGGTGGTGTTAACAACAACAATGACGATACCACTGAAACTCTTGAAACTGCACCTGAATGAGTGTATCTGAACATGGCCAATGGCCACGTTCCAAGCTGGCATTCAGATTTGCAGGGAAATGTGATACTTCTATGAGAAGCATAAAGTGACATTGCTTGCAGTTTATAAAATAAAGAAAAACTACTCATTTGGACATCAGCATCATCATACATTCATTGTCGCCTCCATCATCATCATGAGTATAATTGTTATCATGAGCATAATTGTTATCATGAGCAACCATTTTTACTTTTACCATCATTATACCAGCATAACAATCATCATTTTATGTCAAGAAATAATATTTTTACTTCTGCATAATAAATCTTTACTTTGTTTTTATAACTGTTGTGTGTTCTAGTAAAAAAAGTAAAGTAAAGGTAACCCTGTCATGCCTTAGAGGCACATAGGGATATGGTGTCTTTTTTTTCTTTTTGTGAAAATAATTCATCACATGTAAAGCAATGCGTTTTTCTTAAAATAACCTTAAAGTGTTAGTTCCATGGACAGGAAGTGTAACGCCGGAAAGTAATTCAGTTCTGATCAGATAAAAGTGTATATCATATTTTTGTTTTATTTGTCTGCTTTGGACTTGAATGAGGTCCTAATTTTATATGACTAACTTTTACATGAACTCTGTTCCTTTCATAAAGTGACAGCCGTGTGCATAGTGTGCCCTGCCCTTTAAATATATATTTTCTATCTTCAGAGGCAGATTTTCTCCTGCAAGATGTGTCAGCTGAATCAAATGGTGGATGACTGTGATAGGTGCAACCCACAACCATTTTATGAGAACATCATCATCATCATCGGGTGCCGAGCCAACTGGCATTGGCTATTTTGCTTCTCCAGAGTACACAATCCTGCCATCAGCTCAGTTGGTGATCTCCTCTCACACCATGCCATCAGACTGTCCAGTATCATTTCTCTTGGTCTTCCTCTTGAGCTTCCTCTTTCTATTTTTCTATTTTTCCTGTTGTTATAATATTTTTAATGTCCCCTCTTCTCATTGCACGTCCTATGAAAGTACATTGCCTCTCTTGTATTTTTTTGAAAAGATTTTTTGTATCTCCAGCTCTTCTCAAACACTCTCCATTAGTTATTTTTGCTGTCCAGGGAATTTGCAATATTCTTCTATTAAACCACACTTCTACTGCATCCAGTAGTGAACACAGATCCATATTGGCTTACTCAATGACACAGTATGTAATGAATTTATCTCCTCATGGAGCGAAGGTCACAAATTCCCTCTCCTGAAATGTAGTTCTTCTAAATATACCTCCACAACTTCCTTATCTTCTCTAATCTTCCACAACTTCTTCTTCAAGTCCCTCTGGACTTCCATTTATGTAAAATGTTTTTTTAAAACAAAGCCGCTGACTGTGTGATGAGATACATATTCTGTAGCATTATCCTTGAGTTTCTTGCTCTGTCGTAAACGGTGGATGACCTAGTTATCAGATATTATGGGAGGCTGCTGGAACAGCAAAATCTTTAACCGGGTCAAGGTAAATATTGCCATGTTGTTGTGTAACACTACACACTTTGACAACAATGGCTAGTTACAGTAAATGCATTCAGTTTGGAGACAATGAGGACTTGTTGCAAGATGGCATAGATGCTTTTACTTATACAGACAGCAGGCAGTTTTGATTCTCTGAGTGTGGGTGATGTTAACAATGACGATACCACTGAAACTCTTGAAACTGCACCTGAATGAGTGTATCTGAACATGGCCAATGGCCACGTTCCAAGCTGGCATTCAGATTTGCAGGGAAATGTGATACTTCTATGAGAAGCATAAAGTGACATTGCTTTGCAGTTTATAAAATAAAGAAAAACTACTCATTTGGACATCAGCATCATCATAAATTCATTGTCGCCTCCATCATCATCATGAGTATAATTGTTATCATGAGCATAATTGTTATCATGAGCAACCATTTTTACTTTTACCATCATTATACCAGCATAACAATCATCATTTTATGTCAAGAAATAATATTTTTACTTCTGCATAATAAATCTTTACTTTGTTTTTATAACTGTTGTGTGTTCTAGTAAAAAAAGTAAAGTAAAGGTAACCCTGTCATGCCTTAGAGGCACATAGGGATATGGTGTCTTTTTTTTCTTTTTGTGAAAATAATTCATCACATGTAAAGCAATGCGTTTTTCTTAAAATAACCTTAAAGTGTTAGTTCCATGGACAGGAAGTGTAACGCCGGAAAGTAATTCAGTTCTGATCAGATAAAAGTGTATATCATATTTTTGTTTTATTTGTCTGCTTTGGACTTGAATGAGGTCCTAATTTTATATGACTAACTTTTACATGAACTCTGTTCCTTTCATAAAGTGACAGCCGTGTGCATAGTGTGCCCTGCCCTTTAAATATATATTTTCTATCTTCAGAGGCAGATTTTCTCCTGCAAGATGTGTCAGCTGAATCAAATGGTGGATGACTGTGATAGGTGCAACCCACAACCATTTTATGAGAACATCATCATCATCATCGGGTGCCGAGCCAACTGGCATTGGCTATTTTGCTTCTCCAGAGTACACAATCCTGCCATCAGCTCAGTTGGTGATCTCCTCTCACACCATGCCATCAGACTGTCCAGTATCATTTCTCTTGGTCTTCCTCTTGAGCTTCCTCTTTCTATTTTTCTATTTTTCCTGTTGTTATAATATTTTTAATGTCCCCTCTTCTCATTGCACGTCCTATGAAAGTACATTGCCTCTCTTGTATTTTTTTGAAAAGATTTTTTGTATCTCCAGCTCTTCTCAAACACTCTCCATTAGTTATTTTTGCTGTCCAGGGAATTTGCAATATTCTTCTATTAAACCACACTTCTACTGCATCCAGTAGTGAACACAGATCCATATTGGCTTACTCAATGACACAGTATGTAATGAATTTATCTCCTCATGGAGCGAAGGTCACAAATTCCCTCTCCTGAAATGTAGTTCTTCTAAATATACCTCCACAACTTCCTTATCTTCTCTAATCTTCCACAACTTCTTCTTCAAGTCCCTCTGGACTTCCATTTATGTAAAATGTTTTTTTAAAACAAAGCCGCTGACTGTGTGATGAGATAAGTTTACTTACCTCCCTTTGTTTGCAGCCTTTCTTGGAGCACTTGTTAGTGTATACCTAGAACATACAAACAAATATAATGTATACCTAGAACATACAAACAAATGTAATGTATACCTAGAACATACAAACAAATGTAATGTATACCTAGAACATACAAACAAATATAATGTATACCTAGAACATACAAAAAATATAATGTATACCTAGAACATACAAACAAATATAATGTATACCTAGAACATACAAACAAATGTAATGTATACCTAGAACATACAAACAAATATAATGTATACCTAGAACATACAAACAAATGTAATGTATACCTAGAACATACAAACAAATATAATGTATACCTAGAACATACAAACAAATGTAATGTATACCTAGAACATACAAACAAATATAATGTACACCTAGAACATACAAACAAATATAATGTATACCTAGAACATACAAACAAATGTAATGTATACCTAGAACATACAAACAAATATAATGTACACCTAGAACATACAAACAAATATAATGTATACCTAGAACATACAAACAAATGTAATGTATACCTAGAACATACAAACAAATGTAATGTATACCTAGAACATACAAACAAATGTAATGTACACCTAGAACATACAAACAAATATAATGTACACCTAGAACATACAAACAAATGTAATGTATACCTAGAACATACAAACAAATATAATGTACACCTAGAACATACAAACAAATATAATGTACACCTAGAACATACAAACAAATGTAATGTATACCTAGAACATACAAACAAGGATGGTGTACATCTAGAACATACAAACAAGTATAGTGTTCATCTAGAACATACAAACATGTATAATGAACATCTAGAACATACAAACAAGAACAGTATCACAATCAGCCAGTTTTGTACTTGTTCTTCATTACTAAACAATAGAAAACTTGTGTTGTTTGATTAGCCATCACCCAGTGACCATGTTTTACTCTACTCTCTTCTCACTGTCCTGCGTTCCTTATATACTACTCTCTTCTCACTGTCCTGCGTTCCTTATACACTACTCTCTTCTCACTGTCCTGCGTTCCTTATACACTACTCTCTTCTCACTGTCCTGCGTTCCTTATACACTACTCTCTTCTCACTGTCCTGCGTTCCTTATACACTACTCTCTTATCACTGTCCTGCGTTCCTTATACACTACTCTCTTCTCACTGTCCTGCGTTCCTTATACACTACTCTCTTCTCACTGTCCTGCGTTCTTATACACTACTCTCTTCCCACTGTCCTGCGTTCCTTATACAGTCACAAGGTACAGATATTCTCCATGTCTTATTTCTCCTAGGCCAGTCATTTCTCTTCATCCTAGGTTTTCTTCATCTTTGTCAGTATTTCTCCTTCAGATCTCTTTGGGTCTTGCTGTCTCCTTTGACATGAGAGATTTGAATTTTAAATCATCACGAGGACATATTTCTTCTCATTCATTCTGATCAACAACAAAAGGCATATAAATTAAGAAGTCATTAGCATTAAAAAAAAATATAATTAAAAGGTCACTAAATTAACAAAAAAGCATATAATTAAGAGCTCTTTAAAGTAACAAAAAGCATATAATTAAGAGGTCTTTAAAGTAACAAAGAAGTATATAATTAAGAGGTCTTTAACAAAGAAGTATATAATTAAGAGGTCATTAAAGTAACTAAATCCGGGGAAGGGAAATTAAAACAGTGCTCAGGGACAAGGATACACATGGAAAGATGTGGAGATAAAATCCAAGAGAGAGCCTTTATCCATGGCCTATGCTCCCAAGGGAGTGAAAGGGGATGAAAGTAACAAAAACATATATAATTAAAAAGGTCATCAAAGTAACAAAAAAATACATACTAAAGTCACTAAAGTACCAGTCACTGGATGACAAAATAACATGACACACAGACAAAAATAGATATCAGAAGGTACCTTCCTCCTTTCTTTTGCTGGGTCAGACAGGCAGTCTGACTCCATATGTCGGCCCACAACTGTGTCAGCTAGCTCTCCTTTCTTTGCTGGACAGGGGAGATTACACAATGGGCACACTGGGACTTGATTGTTCTGTGAGCAGTATAAAAAAGTTGATGTAAATGTAACATTTTAGTGCAGTATGCTGTAACATGTCACTTACATATTATAATAATTCAGTTCTGAGACATAATAATTTGCTCAGCATGCTGGCTGATAAAGTAATTTTGTTGAAGTAAAACATTAAGGTAACATATTACAATAAAATTTACCTTTCTGTAAGATTCTGTGCAGTTATGAGTTGTATACACTATGTGATCTCGGCTGTAAAACAAAAGGATAAATAAAATTTGTTTGTGAACGAATGAATCATCAAATTAATAATGTAACTTCATTCATGAAACACAGTTTGAGGTACACACTTCCACTCTACGTTGTCTTTGCTTATTCAGTACGGATGCATTTCTTTTTCCTACGCAACTTTGTCACCTTTTTTTCCCTTGAATTTATCAGTGATCATCAAGCTCTCTAACTTCAACATTCTTATGCCAAATAGTGAAATAATTTTGACTGCCTTTTCTCCATTAATAATGTAAAACCTTGATAACTTTGTCAGGTAAAGACTGTAAGAGATCATTTCATAAAGTTTCTATATATGATAATTAGGAATAAGTGAAGAAATATGTGTTTTAGAAACACGTACATTTTAAAATAAAATGTACTGATATAACCATATTCTTTTTCTTCTTCTTCTTCATTTTCTTCTTCTTTTTCTTCTTCCACACTGACTTTCACATGCTCATCCATCTAGTCAAGAAGGCTCAGCTCCATGAACCCCGATGTCAGTAACTTCTTCTAAATCCCAGAGTTTTCTGTCAAATTTCTGTCAGTAACTTCTAAACCCCACAGTTTTCTATCCTTCCTTCTTTCCTGGGGCCAGGTCTGCAGAGAGTTTAGGTTTGCGGGATATGTTCTGGAGTCTGGACACCCTTCTGGCACATGCAGAGTGAGGTTTGAGCAACCTTTAGTTTGTGTAGAAATTATATTCAAATTAACAAGAATCTCATATGAAAATACAAAAAAAAACAAACAAACAAACAAAAGGAAAAGTAAAAAACTAACCTGTGAAAGGAAAACACACCTCATACAACAACAACAAGGACAGCAGCAACAACAATGATAACAACAACAATGACAGCAACAAAAACAATGACAACAACAACAATAAGGACAACAACAACAATGACAGCAACAAGCAACAAAAACAATGACAACAACAACAATGACAACAACAACAACAGCAGCAATGACAACATGCTACAACCTACCAATATACATTAGCACAGGCATCACATTTCATGGGCAGAAAATCTGAAAGTAATGAAAAACAAACATCAAAAATTTTGTGTAAATTCCAACTGTGTAAAGTGTCTTATACTGTGACAAGAAAAGGCAAATATATGTGTACATGTACATATGTGTGTGCATGCAAAAAAGCAACCTTTTCTGCCTTTGGACAAGAACCTCTCTGTCATAAAAAAGTGAATAAACCATAAAGGCTCCTCAGATTATCAGAGAATACGAACCCCCTTTTTCAAAGGACAAAAATGTCATATCCTTTAAACTACTTATTTTCAAAGGTGATAACATCCCTATCCTGAAAAATGATTCTTGAATATTTTGTCCGTCCTTGGGTGTAAAAGAAATCACCATATCTTGCAGACCAACAATAAATTCTCTCCACTTCTTCTGATCTGCAGAGTACTAGATTAGCCACCAGACTTGCTGTCCATCTTCACTTCTACAGTACTTTGCCAGACTGTCTAAAGTAAGGCTCTCTTCTTTTCTCCTTCTGGAGTCTATTATTTGGTTGTTATAACAACAATGGCAAGATCTTGGCAGTATATGACAATTCCATTTCCAGTTCCTTCTTATTATATAATTATTTACATTTTCTTACTTGTTCTGAGCAAGAATATCTGTTTCTTGTGATCAATCCATGATCAGGATCCTGGGCGTATACACACAATATGATTCAATCTAAAATAAGGATTTATAAAGACAAGGACGTGGGGAAGCTGTGTTATGTTGTACTATTAATACATTTTTATCTTGTCCCAATACTTCAAGTTAGCTTTCATCAAACGCCCTTAACACAAATTGAAAGCTTTTTACATTTTAAATAAGGGCTGCTTGAACCTAGAGGACTCTTTACTTAATGGCGAAAATATCCTTGCTTATAATACACATACGATTCTAACTAAGGATAATAATTACACAAATTGCTGTAAACAGTTCTTGTACCTAGTTGCTTGCATGTAGGTTCGCTGCAGTGTTGACCAAGGCGAGGAAACTCCATGACAGATTTCACTTGTAGACTGGTTTATGATCGCACTGGTCGACTTGGACTGTTTCGGTGATGAAGTTCTTCTGAAATCTCACTCCTCTCTTCTCAAACTGTTCAAATAAACAAGTCACCAATGATGTCAAGAAATCGAGGAAACCCTTTTATACAGGTACCTCCCGGTTTAATAAAAATATGCTTCTCCAACCAACCACAAAACAATAATGTACAAAAACATTAAATTGGCATTTCTACTTTAAGTTTAATTTTATCTACTATATATATAAGTAATTTAAAATTAGTATAATCATTATCTTTCTTTTATAAATAAATTTTAGAAATACATATGCGCGAATTACAATAACTTTTCGTCAGTCCTTTATGAGTTATAGTTTTTCTTTTCTGAGCCCCAGTTATATTTGCAAGTCACAGGAAACTACCTTCTAAATTTAGAAAGTCTGGTGGCGCAAGGGAAAATGAAATGCCTGGTGGCATCCAGAAAACTCCGTCTATTAATAGACATATCGGTGTGCGTATTCACCCTTTTCGCAATTTTATTAAAAATTTTATCTCCATACTATTACATAGCTTATGGTCTGGATTATCATCATTTCACTCCGAACACTGCTGCCTTTTGATAACTCGTTTGAATTTTCTATTGTTTTTGTTTTAGACGGACACAGGGCAGACAGTTTTAACAGTTAATAAATAATAGAGCATAAAATAATACAACAACAACAAGGACAGCAGCAACAACAATGATAACAACAACAATGACAGCAACAAAAACAATGACAACAACAACAATAAGGACAACAACAACAATGACAGCAACAAGCAACAAAAACAATGACAACAACAACAATGACAACAACAACAACAGCAGCAATGACAACATGCTACAACCTACCAATATACATTAGCACAGGCATCACATTTCATGGGCAGAAAATCTGAAAGTAATGAAAAACAAACATCAAAAATTTTGTGTAAATTCCAACTGTGTAAAGTGTCTTATACTGTGACAAGAAAAGGCAAATATATGTGTACATGTACATATGTGTGTGCATGCAAAAAAGCAACCTTTTCTGCCTTTGGACAAGAACCTCTCTGTCATAAAAAAGTGAATAAACCATAAAGGCTCCTCAGATTATCAAAGAATACGAACCCCCTTTTTCAAAGGACAAAAATGTCATATCCTTTAAACTACTTATTTTCAAAGGTGATAACATCCCTATCCTGAAAAATGATTCTTGAATATTTTGTCCGTCCTTGGGTGTAAAAGAAATCACCATATCTTGCAGACCAACAATAAATTCTCTCCACTTCTTCTGATCTGCAGAGTACTAGATTAGCCACCAGACTTGCTGTCCATCTTCACTTCTACAGTACTTTGCCAGACTGTCTAAAGTAAGGCTCTCTTCTTTTCTCCTTCTGGAGTCTATTATTTGGTTGTTATAACAACAATGGCAAGATCTTGGCAGTATATGACAATTCCATTTCCAGTTCCTTCTTATTATATAATTATTTACATTTTCTTACTTGTTCTGAGCAAGAATATCTGTTTCTTGTGATCAATCCATGATCAGGATCCTGGGCGTATACACACAATATGATTCAATCTAAAATAAGGATTTATAAAGACAAGGACGTGGGGAAGCTGTGTTATGTTGTACTATTAATACATTTTTATCTTGTCCCAATACTTCAAGTTAGCTTTCATCAAACGCCCTTAACACAAATTGAAAGCTTTTTACATTTTAAATAAGGGCTGCTTGAACCTAGAGGACTCTTTACTTAATGGCGAAAATATCCTTGCTTATAATACACATACGATTCTAACTAAGGATAATAATTACACAAATTGCTGTAAACAGTTCTTGTACCTAGTTGCTTGCATGTAGGTTCGCTGCAGTGTTGACCAAGGCGAGGAAACTCCATGACAGATTTCACTTGTAGACTGGTTTATGATCGCACTGGTCGACTTGGACTGTTTCGGTGATGAAGTTCTTCTGAAATCTCACTCCTCTCTTCTCAAACTGTTCAAATAAACAAGTCACCAATGATGTCAAGAAATCGAGGAAACCCTTTTATACAGGTACCTCCCGGTTTAATAAAAATATGCTTCTCCAACCAACCACAAAACAATAATGTACAAAAACATTAAATGGGCATTTCTACTTTAAGTTTAATTTTATCTACTATATATAAGTAATTTAAAATTAGTATAATCATTATCTTTCTTTTATAAATAAATTTTAGAAATACATATGCGCGAATTACAATAACTTTTCGTCAGTCCTTTATGAGTTATAGTTTTTCTTTTCTGAGCCCCAGTTATATTTGCAAGTCACAGGAAACTACCTTCTAAATTTAGAAAGTCTGGTGGCGCAAGGGAAAATGAAATGCCTGGTGGCATCCAGAAAACTCCGTCTATTAATAGACATATCGGTGTGCGTATTCACCCTTTTCGCAATTTTATTAAAAATTTTATCTCCATACTATTACATAGCTTATGGTCTGGATTATCATCATTTCACTCCGAACACTGCTGCCTTTTGATAACTCGTTTGAATTTTCTATTGTTTTTGTTTTAGACGGACACAGGGCAGACAGTTTTAACAGTTAATAAATAATAGAGCATAAAATAATAATTTGGGCACTTTTCGTCTAAGAAGATGATTTTGAAGCAGGCAGATTTCAGTTGCTGTGGGTTTTGCCGAGCATAATCTTTCTTATTAGCTCCCTTCATTGGTGACTGTACCAGTGTCTGATTAACTCCCTTCATGGGTGATTGTACCAGTGTCTGATTAGCTCTCTTCATGGGTGATTGTACCAGTGTCTGATTAGCTCTCTTCATGGGTGATTATACCAGTGTCTGATTAGCTCCTTTCATGGGTGATTATACCAGTGTCTGATTAGCTCCCTTCATGGGTGATTATACCAGTGTCTGATTAGCTCCCTTCATGGGTGATTATACCAGTGTCTGATTAGCTCCCTTCATGGGTGATTATACCAGTGTCTGATTAGCTTCCTTCATGGGTGATTATACCAGTGTCTGATTAGCTCTCTTCATGGGTGATTAAACCAGTGTCTGATTAGCTCCCTTCATGGGTGATTATACCAGTGTCTGATTAGCTCCCTTCATGGGTGATTATACCAGTGTCTGATTAGCTCCCTTCATGGGTGATTATACCAGTGTCTGATTAGCTCCCTCATGGGTGATTATACCAGTGTCTGATTAGCTCCCTTCATGGGTGATTATACCAGTGTCTGATTAGCTCCCTTCATGGGTGATTATACCAGTGTCTGATTAGCTCCCTCATGGGTGACTTTACCAGTGTCTGATTAGCTCCCTTCATGGGTGACTTTACCAGTGTCTGATCAGCTCCCTTCATATATTTTCATTGTATTTTTGTTTATGTATATGTCTGCGTATGTATGTGTGCGTGAGTGCTGTTTTATTAGGCTAATTACTACTTCTCTTTTACTTTGAATGTAGTAGTTACATCTTAGACTCTTTTGATGTTTTTTCCTAATTTAATTTGTATATTTGTACTAAATCAAGTGTGTGGGAAGAATGAAAGATGGAGTGTTGAGGGGCAGAATGTAAGACGGGCCTGCGTGCCCAATTCTTTACCATTGAAAAATAAAGATTATTCATTCATTCACTCATAATTATATTATTTAGAACGAAGAATTCTTTTCTCATGAAAGGCCATTTATGTCCAGATAGTTACACTCTCTGCTTCACTTGGGCTATTAGTACTGAGAAAGTAAACTTCATACGTCGATCAAGTTTTGAAAGAAGGATGAAGTTTATATGTGTAGAGATCTAGCACAAAGGATGGATAGAGAAGAACTCATCAACTGTCTTAGTGCACCCTTCAGACTTGTATTTTCCTTATAAATTTAGGGTATGTTTAGAGTGTTGTTCTTTTTCATGTGTTGTGTCATGTGTGTGTGTGTGTGAAACTAATGATGTAGATCAGAGGTTGAACATAATAAAAGTTTTGTATTTTTTTCATATTTTGTGTATTTAGTACCATCTGTACTAAACTTAGTGTTTGAAGGTTGAATGATGATGGCTGAATGTCCAATTCTTCATCTTCTGAAAATAAAGTTTGTTAGTTCTTCACTGTCTCTCTATGAAACACTGTGTTTAATGAAGGGGTGTTAGTAGGCAAAGTCGATAGTATGCTGTTCTCTCGTGGTTACATGGCTGCTCGTCCTACCGGAGTCTGTGTTCGAATCCCAGGTAATTCTCTTGTTATTTTTTTTCTCTCACATCTCACTAAAGTGCTTTGTCTACGATTTTTTCGAGGTTTAATCCTACAAAATTTGTTCTCTTATTTTACCGTACCAAAGCCTCGTAGTTTCCTATTTATATAAAACAAAATGTATATAATGAGGTTCTCTTTTTTTTCCAAAAGTCCTTATCCAATTAATAAATGTAAACTCTGCACACTGTTTAACATCAAACAAATTCAAGAAACTCAATCAAAGAAGCTCTTGGAAAGGGAATAAAGTTAATTTTTTTTAAAAGTTTAAAGTTATGATTTTAAATTTGATGCACTCTGTCAGTCATAACACAAGATTTCCTGCTTCATTATTGACAATGACACTGAAATTGCCTGTACTTCCAAACATGTGGCTATCAAAAATAAATATGCAGGACAATATGGGACACATAGTTTAAAATAGTGAATGTTTAAGCATCCACACCAAAATAATATGATTCCCAGGACAAATCTTAAAATACAGGACTGTCCTATACAATATGGTACGGTTGGTCACTTTACAAGTTATGTCATTCCTTATACTGATGTTGTTTATGTTCCTTTAGGGCAGAGCAAGTATAATTGCATTCCCTTTAAAGCAGTTGTCCCTATCTCAGTACAAAGTCTTAACCAGTTTAGCATCATAAAACTACTGTGTACAGAATGCAAGATTTAGCATAGGTTTCAGAAATGAGATTAAAAATGATCACAAAATGAAAGGAAGATTGTTCACTGTGAACTTGCTTTGCTTTGCTAAAGAGAACTTTGAGAAGAAAGATATCCAGTCTGACTGGTGCGGACAATGCAATACAAAAAGCAAGGAAAGCGTTGGGAGAGGTTAGGTTACTGGCCTTTTAACAGTGCATCTGTTCTTGCTGACGCATGCGCTGGTGCGCGTCTGTTCTTGCTGACGCATGCGCTGGTGCGCGTCTGTTCTTGCTGACGCATGCGCTGGTGCGCATCTGTTCTTGCTGACGCATGCGCTGGTGCGCGTCTGTTCTTGCTGACGCATGCGCTGGTGTGCGTCTGTTCTTGCTGATGCATGCGCTGATGTGCAAGGAGCCAGGGCTGATAAAAGAAAGATGCTTGTCAAATGAAGCAGATCCTGGATGGCTGATGATGGTTATACACATGGCTCAGTGACTCGGAACAGCAGAAGTGGCCGGGGTTTTGTTGTCTACCAAAATGGAAGAGGGATGACAGGGTTCGGAGCCTTTGAACTCACCACATCAAGCATGCAGATGGAAACTGAGGCTGTTTTGGTGGCACTGGAATTTAGTTACTCATGACGTGGTTAATGGTGTCATTGTGATGGACTCACAGAGTATGCTTCATTGAGAGGAAAGTGCTTTGAAAAGAATGGTCTCATCTGTTAAGTCAGACAACTGTGACAAGCCTAATGTGTCTTTACTGCCCAAGGCATGCGGGAGTACATGGCAATGATGTGGCAAACAGACTTACGGAACAGGCTAAAATAAATGACAGACTGACAATGGACAAGGGGGACATTGCTAAAGCTATATTGGACAGACTGCGGGAAAATGAAGAGCAGGAATGGAAGAACAATGTAGATCTGAAGAGATTGCTGGAGCTAGGACAAACTGAATGCGCTGGCAGGAAATCCAAACTGTGTGGCAGAAAACACATCATAAACAATCAACATTTGACAGGAACCATCAGCAAACATGCTCTTGGATGGATGCTGTGGCATGTGGTGGAATATATATGGAGTTGTCCCGAATGCAGTGAAGCCAGAGTCCAAATTTTTAACTTTGATATCTCCTTTTCAGAAACTAGTTCCATGACTGATATGAAATATGCTTGACAGGTTTCTATGTTCCTGTGCCAGTTCCATGGTTGATGTTATATATTCTTGACAGGTTTCTATGTTCCTGTGCCAGTTTCATGGTTGATGTTAGATATTCTTGACAGGTTTCCAAGTTCCTGTGCCAGTTTCATGGTTGATGTTAGATATTCTTGACAGGTTTCTCTGTTCCTGTGCCAGTTTCATGGTTGATATTAGATATTCTTGACAGGTTTCTATGCTCCTGTGCCAGTTTCATGGTTGATGTTATATATTCTTGACAGGTTCCTCTGTTCCTGTGCCAGTTCCCTTGGTAAGAATGACTATAGTGGATCTTCAGTTGCTCTTCGTCTTGCTTTAGTATACGCCTGGCCAAGCTCATTCTTGACACTGACTTCACATTGGCCATCTTTACTGCTATCATCTTCTTGCTCTTTTGTAATGTCACTCTCAGATGTTCTTCCAAGTAAATAATTATTTCTTTTCATATAGTCAAAAATACATAAAATACATATTTCTTGCTCATGTAAGGACAGTGTTAGATGGGCCTGCTTGCTCACTTCTTCACTCTTCGAAAATGAAGTTAGCGATTCTTCATAATTTTGCTTTCCAGTTTCTACTGTTGTAGAATTTCATTATTTCTCATTTTAAGTTTGTTCTATAACTAAGTGAATTTGAATTTCTAGTTCCATTTGTTTTAGAACTAAATTTTTTCACATTTCTTTGTTTTCCTGGAACATTTTTTCTGACATTTAAGTTTCTGTTCTAGAATATATTTGTTGGCATTTTAGTTTCTGTTGTTCTAGAACAAATTTTTCCTTTTTGGCTTTTTAGTTTCTGTTGTTTTAGAACATAAAATTTGTTTTCTAGCTTCTTCTTGTTCTAGAACTTGATACTCATTCATAAACTATATTCTATATAGACAGAGTTATGGAGGGAAAATGTAAATTCAATCATACTTAGCTACAGCACAGACAGTGTTTGATGATTTAGACACATACTGATAGTGATGATCATGTTTCTCCATCTATCATTTGCCTTTTTTTTTTTTTTTTTGCATCACATTCTACTCATATTTCCAATCAGATTTTTTCCCTGTAAGTCTCCATCTCTTTCCTCTTTTCCTGCCCAATTCTTAACCTTTTGAAAATAAAGTATGTTCATTCGTTCCCTCGATTTTTCTGGTGATTGTCAGGTGCCCCACCTTATATGAGAACTTCAGTTGTTTTTTTTTTTCTGGTCAGCCAGGCTACATGTTGCAACTTTACTCAAAATAACATTTCTTTTACTTGAGACCTGTTTCATCTGGCGTGGACCCTGCAAAGAAGCTTGTTTTTAAGGTCCAGTCTGGGTCTTCCAAACAGGCATTCCCCATTTGTTATCATGCTTGTACTTTAAGATTAGCATGATGTAGGAAGCTATAACATGATGTAGGAAGCTACAACATGATGTAGGAAGCTACAACATGATGTAGGAAGCTAGAACATGATGTAGGAAGCTACAGCATGATGTAGGAAGCTATAACATGATGTAGGAAGCTACAGCATGATGTAGGAAGCTATAACATGATGTAGGAAGCTACAGCATGATGTAGGAAGCTACAGCATGATGTAGGAAGCTACAGCATGATGTAGGAAGCTACAGCATGATGTAGGAAGCTACAGCATGATGTAGGAAGCTACAACATGATGTAGGAAGCTACAACATGATGTAGGAAGCTATAACATGATGCAGGAAGCTATAACATGATGCAGGAAGCTACAGCATGATGCAGGAAGCTATAACATGATGCAGGAAGCTACAACATGATGCAGGAAGCTACAACATGATGTAGGAAGCTACAACATGATGTAGGAAGCTACAACATGATGTAGGAAGCTACAACATGATGTAGGAAGCTACAACATGATGCAGGAAGCTACAGCATGATGTAGGAAGCTATAACATGATGTAGGAAGCTATAACATGATGTAGGAAGCTACAGTATGATGTAGGAAGCTATAACATGATGTAGGAAGCTACAGCATGATGTAGGAAGCTATAACATGATGTAGGAAGCTACAGCATGATGTAGGAAGCTACAGCATGAGTTTGCACTTCCAGAGATTAAAAAATGGAAAAAAATCTAATATTCATTATGCAAACAAATGCTTCAGTAGGTGAGAAACAGGGAATGTCTAAGAAAAACAAATATAGAAAGGAACCTAATTAAATCTATGAGAAAATGACAGTCATCATTCATTGGGCAAATAATGAAAAGTGGGCTTTAAAAGATCACAACAGGAAAGATAAATAGGAAGATTCTGGGGAAGACAATGAAGAAAAAAAAAAAAAAAATCATGGACAGTCTAATGTGAGAGCACAACAAAAAAATCACCAACCAAGCTGGTGGAAAATATCAAGGACTGAGATCTGTGGAAAAGCATGATCACTGATGCTTACTGGCATGGCACTTGATGATGATGAAACTACTAGAAGAAAGAAAGTGGAGGAACAAATAAAAACACACAAAGCTAAAATATATTCCAAATATCTTTTTATTACAAGTTGTAAAGATAACTAGTCAATGTTTTTAATGTGAAGATGTTTGATCATCGAATGAGAAACAAACACTCACCTAGCACATTAAAAAAAAAAAAAAACAAGTTGCAGAAACAGAAACACCTGCCACAGCCTAAATAAACATAGATATGTGTCTCTTTT
Organism: Achatina immaculata; assembly: GCA_009760885.1. Lineage (NCBI taxonomy): Eukaryota > Metazoa > Mollusca > Gastropoda > Stylommatophora > Achatinidae > Lissachatina > Lissachatina immaculata. The sequence goes on from CM019698.1 coordinate 5,769,763, forward strand.
CACTTCTAGATCTCTTAAATCATCACAAGCTGACCTCAGTCTGGACACACATTTGATTCACTGTGTCATAAAACTTCTCCAGGAAGACAAACTTCTGAAGCGACAAGCATTAACTCCCTGCTTATGAAACAAATAAACAAAATCCCACTAGTGCAGTTAATCTACTTAGTTCTGCCAAGTCTCTACACTCTATAACTTCTGACATCTTGATACAGCACAGTTCTAGAATACCAGAATTAACACTCAGATAAAACAGAAAGTATTTTGTTATGCCACTGGTTGGAGCTTAAGACAATAAACAGTTTAGAAACAAAAAAGTATCCATATGTAAATTCTTTGAAAACCACAATTCTGAGAATACTTTTCTTGGAAAATCTGGGTCATTATGCTTCACCTCAAAGGGTTCCATTCCAGCAAGACATCTTTGTACTTCTTGGGAGCTATGGAATGATAATAAATATAAACAATTATTTCCTACATGTGGAGAACAATATATACAGTATACATAAAACTTTTGGTATCAAACAGTTTTTTTTTTTCAGAAAAAAGAAATCATTACATTGAAATAGAAACCTCATATTTCAGCGTACGTCAGCCTGGAACAGAACAATTACAAAACTACACCAAGAACCTCCTTCTACATTGTTTTGTCCAAGAGAGATGAGATCTATCTATATCAAAACTACACCAAGAACCTTCTACACTGTTTTGTCCAAGAGAGATGAGATCTATCTATATCAAAACTACACCAAGAACCTTCTACACTGTTTTGTCCAAGAGAGATGAGATCTATCTATATCAAAACTACACCAAGAACCTTCTACACTGTTTTGTCCAAGAGAGATGAGACCTATCTATATCAAAACTACACCAAGAACCTTCTACACTGTTTTGTCCATGAGAGATGAGACCTATCTATATCAAAACTACACCAAGAACCTTCTACACTGTTTTGTCCATGAGAGATGAGACCTATCTATATCAAAACTACACCAAGAACCTTCTACATTGTTTTGTCCATGAGAGATGAGACTATCTATATCAAAACTACACCAAGAACCTTCTACACTGTTTTGTCCATGAGAGATGAGACCTATCTATATCAAAACTACACCAAGAACCTTCTACACTGTTTTGTCCATGAGAGATGTGACCTATCTATATAAAAACTACACCAAGAACCTTCTACACTGTTTTGTCCATGAGAGATGAGACCTATCTATATCAAAACTACACCAAGAACCTTCTACACTGTTTTGTCCATGAGAGATGAGACCTATCTATATCAAAACTACACCAAGAACCTTCTACACTGTTTTGTCCATGAGAGATGAGACCTATCTATATCAAAACTACACCAAGAACCTTCTACACTGTTTTGTCCATGAGAGATGAGACCTATCTATATCAAAACTACACCAAGAACCTTCTACACTGTTTTGTCCATGAGAGATGAGACCTATCTATATCAAAACTACACCAAGAACCTTCTACACTGTTTTGTCCATGAGAGATGAGACCTATCTATATCAAAACTACACCAAGAACCTTCTACACTGTTTTGTCCATGAGAGATGAGACCTATCTATATCCCTGTTTAAGTTTGAAATTAGCAGGAAGAATGGTGAAATGTTGTGGGGCACCATACAGAGCCACTCCTGCCCTTTTTTTTCTCTTACAAATAATCTGACTTTCCACAGCTTTACATCTGTGTCTCACATATACACATCTACAACTGTTAGGTTTAATAACATATTTTGATTTCTTTGTTAGAAACATACATCCTCCAGCTCAACATATTCTTCAAATATTTTTGCCATGTGAAGAATTCATTACCACTATCACCACACTTACTCCTGGTTTATCATTGTGTCACAGTAAGACAGGCCACAGAACTGAATGCTGGAAAAAAATGTACGCAATAAAAAAACAAACTAATCTTGTTTCAGGGGCACATCAGCCAAAGGTTTAGAAAATAACTGAAGGAGGCTAGTTAAGAGGTCCACCACAGACAACATTCAGGCAAATGTGAATACTTGCTCTTCTGTGTGACTGAATATAACAGCCATTGCTTATAGAAATTCTTGCACAGACCTGAAAGACTGCAGTGGCAGAAGACATCAGCTAGACATTACTAGTTTTAACATATCAGTGTCTAGTTAAATCTATCAGGTCTGACTGAACATTGCAGTAAATTAATGCTAGAGCATGGAAACCCAGAGGAAATATTGGTTCAGCTCTTCAAAAATTTATCTCAAATATGAATACCATCATTGTGACATCTTTACTGAAAAAGAAAAACATCACAACTGAAACAAAAAAGTACACTGTACAACACAATCTTTCTCCCAACTCTGTGCTATCAGTGTCAAACATGGACACTAACAGTCAAAAACAAAAGGAAAATCATCACAACAAAAATATGATGTTTAAAGAGAATATTAAATGTGACAAGTAGAAACCAAATAAGAAACAACATCATCAGGGCAAAGGTTGGATCAACACCATTAATACACTACATTCAAAAATAAAACAAATGGGTCAGTCACATTACATGGCTACCACCAGACAGCATGCCACAAACAAAAAACAAAACTTTCACACTAAGATTTGTAGTTAGCAGAGGAAAAGCCATCCACAAAAGAAATGAAGGGAGGGACTTACAGAAGCCTTAAATATGCCAGTACGTGAAGCAACTTGCTGAGCCCTCTCAAGACGTCTATTTCTCACCACAACACTGAAAGGTATGTGAGGAAGGAGACATGACAAGACAAACAACATCACTGTTTGACTGAATATAAACTTGAACTGAATAGTTCATATTTGCCAATTTTTAATCTCCTTCTATCTCCCTGGAAATGCAAGCTGGTGCTGTCTGCACTGATGTGTCTGTGAAGATATTGTGGCACAGCAGTGTTGGTGTGGGAGCAGGATACTGGCACAGCAGTGTTGGTGTGGGAGCAGGATACTGGCACAGCAGTGTTGGTGTGGGAGCAGGATACTGGCACAGCAGTGTTGGTGTGGGAGCAGGTTACTGGCACAGCAGTGTTGGTGTGGGAGCAGGATACTGGCACAGCAGTGTTGGTGTGGGAGCAGGATACTGGCACAGCAGTGTTGGTGTGGGAGCAGGTTACTGGCACAACAGTGTTGGTGTGGGAGCAGGTTACTGGCACAGCAGTGTTGGTGTGGGAGCAGGTTACTGGCACAGCAGTGTTGGTGTGGGAGCAGGTTACTAGCACAACAGTGTTGGTGTGGGAGCAGGATACTAGCACAGCAGTGTTGGTGTGGGAGCAGGATACTGGCACAGCAGTGTTGGTGTGGGAGCAGGTTACTAGCACAACAGTGTTGGTGTGGGAGCTTAAGACAATAAACAGTTTAGAAACAAAAAAGTATCCATATGTAAATTCTTTGAAAACCACAATTCTGAGAATACTTTTCTTGGAAAATCTGGGTCATTATGCTTCACCTCAAAGGGTTCCATTCCAGCAAGACATCTTTGTACTTCTTGGGAGCTATGGAATGATAATAAATATAAACAATTATTTCCTACATGTGGAGAACAATATATACAGTATACATAAAACTTTTGGTATCAGTTTTTTTTTTTTCAGAAAAAAGAAATCATTACATTGAAATAGAAACCTCATATTTCAGCGTACGTCAGCCTGGAACAGAACAATTACAAAACTACACCAAGAACCTTCTACACTGTTTTGTCCAAGAGAGATGAGATCTATCTATATCAAAACTACACCAAGAACCTTCTACATTGTTTTGTCCAAGAGAGATGAGATCTATCTATATCAAAACTACACCAAGAACCTTCTACACTGTTTTGTCCAAGAGAGATGAGACCTATCTATATCAAAACTACACCAAGAACCTTCTACATTGTTTTGTCCAAGAGAGATGAGATCTATCTATATCAAAACTACACCAAGAACCTTCTACACTGTTTTGTCCATGAGAGATGAGACCTATCTATATCAAAACTACACCAAGAACCTTCTACACTGTTTTGTCTATGAGAGATGAGATCTATCTATATCAAAACTACACCAAGAACCTTCTACACTGTTTTGTCTATGAGAGATGAGATCTATCTATATCAAAACTACACCAAGAACCTTCTACACTGTTTTGTCCATGAGAGATGAGACCTATCTATATCCCTGTTTAAGTCTGAAATTAGCAGGAAGAATGGTGAAATGTTGTGGGGCACCATACAGAGCCACTCCTGCCCTTTTTTTTCTCTTACAAATAATCTGACTTTCCACAGCTTTACATCTGTGTCTCACATATACACATCTACAACTGTTAGGTTTATCAACATATTTTGATTTCTTTGTTAGAAACATACATCCTCCAGCTCAACATATTCTTCAAATATTTTTGCCATGTGAAGAATTCATTACCACTATCACCACACTTACTCCTGGTTTATCATTGTGTCACAGTAAGACAGGCCACAGAACTGAATGCTGGAAAAAAAATGTACGCAATAAAAAAAAAAAAACTAATCTTGTTTCAGGGGCACATCAGCCAAAGGTTTAGAAAATAACTGAAGGAGGCTAGTTAAGAGGTCCACCACAGACAACATTCAGGCAAATGTGAATACTTGCTCTTCTGTGTGACTGAATATAACAGCCATTGCTTATAGAAATTCTTGCACAGACCTGAAAGACTGCAGTGGCAGAAGACATCAGCTAGACATTACTAGTTTTAACATATCAGTGTCTAGTTAAATCTATCAGGTCTGACTGAACATTGCAGTAAATTAATGCTAGAGCATGGAAACCCAGAGGAAATATTGGTTCAGCTCTTCAAAAATTTATCTCAAATATGAATACCATCATTGTGACATCTTTACTGAAAAAGAAAAACATCACAACTGAAACAAAAAGTACACTGTACAACACAATCTTCCTCCCAACTCTGTGCTATCAGTGTCAAACATGGACACTAACAGTCAAAAACAAAAGGAAAATCATCACAACAAAAATATGATGTTTAAAGAGAATATTAAATGTGACAAGTAGAAACCAAATAAGAAACAACATCATCAGGGCAAAGGTTGGATCAACACCATTAATACACTACATTCAAAAATAAAACAAATGGGTCAGTCACATTACATGGCTACCACCAGACAGCATGCCACAAACAAAAAACAAAACTTTCACACTAAGATTTGTAGTTAGCAGAGGAAAAGCCATCCACAAAAGAAATGAAGGGAGGGACTTACAGAAGCCTTAAATATGCCAGTACGTGAAGCAACTTGCTGAGCCCTCTCAAGACGTCTATTTCTCACCACAACACTGAAAGGTATGTGAGGAAGGAGACAAGACAAGACAAACACCATCACTGTTTGACTGAATATAAACTTGAACTGAACAGTTCATATTTGCCAATTTTTAATCTCCTTCTATCTCCCTGGAAATGCAAGCTGGTGCTATCTACATTGATGTATCTGTGAAGATATTGTGGCAAAACAGTGCTGGTGTGGGAGCAGGTTACTACCACAGCAGTGTTGGTGTGGGAGCAGGTTACTGGCACAGCAGTGTTGGTGTGGGAGCAGGTTACTGGGACAGCAGTTATGGTGTGGGAGCAGGTTACTGGCACAGCAGTGTTGGTGTGGGAGCAGGTTACTGGCACAGCAGTGTTGGTGTGGGAGCAGGTTACTGGCACAGCAGTGTTGGTGTGGGAGCAGGTTACTGGCACAGCAGTGTTGGTGTGGGAGCAGGTTACTGGCACAGCAGTGTTGGTGTGGGAGCAGGTTACTGGCACAGCAGTGTTGGTGTGGGAGCAGGTTACTGGCACAGCAGTGTTGGTATGGGAGCAGGTTACTGGCACAGCAGTGTTGGTGTGGGAGCGGGTTACTTGTGGCTATTTTTTTCAGCCCCTCAGTAGAACTAAAAAGCAGGGAATGTGCAGCCCATCTTTAGCAGACTCTACTGCCACAGAGACTATGCCAACCCCGTCCCACTGCCCCGGATAGACCTAGTATGGGGGTACCAACAGAGAGGCAGGACACTGGTCTTGGCTAGCTATGGTTCTCTAACTCTGACACTAGCATGTCAGCTAATGTTCACTGACTGTCAAATTAGACAGTGTCTTCCCTTCACCTATCTGTAGTACACATTTAGTTTTGTGAACTTGCATTTTATCCTTTATTTTGAAAACTTCAGACTTAACTCTTTCTTTAAACCTCAGATGTCAGCATCAAGTCATCAGACACTATGCTCTGATCTACTTTTATATGCTTTACTGAGGTCTCCTCTCACAAGACATGAATGACAACAGCTTGAAGTTAAAGTAATGTCCTAAATTCACACTGCATTCCCACACAACAGCCTGAAGTAAAAGTAATGTCCCAAAGTCACACTGTATTCCCACACAACAGCCTGAAGTAAGAGTAATGTCCCAAAGTCATGGAACCACATGGGTTAAACTCGCTGTTTAGTTACACGTAACATCATCTTCTTCAATCATTATAGTACCTCTCCACTAAATCCACCCCTTCTTACTTTTCAAACTTCCTCACAGCATCACTCTGCAACCCCGCTATTTTCTCTGCAACACCTCTTCCCCAATCACCTGTTTCAATTTCTCCTAGCTAGGCCAGTAGTGCGTCACTCTCTCTCCCCTCCCACCACCCCCAGTTACAACCCACCGACCACATGTCACAGGTCTCTATTTAAACAATTTCCTCGTCCTACCAGTTCCATTCCTGACACACACCGCCGGACAAGCCACACCTTGCAATTTACAGCTAAGTACTCCTTTTAAAAAAATTTTTTTTTTTTTAAACAGCATTCATGTAAATCTATACTTTATCTCCTCTCCCTACTTATTCGTCCTGTATGTTTTTGTATGATTAAGGCTCACGCCGAAAACGTCACAACTTTGTAATCGTTAGGTAATAAAGCTGCTCTTACTTTTTTCCGATTTTATACATTCTAGTATCACAGCTTTACTGCAGTGTTTAGTTGCATACTTATACACCAATTATTGTGTTACTGAAGTGAAAGTAATGTCCCAAAGTCACACTGTATTCCCACATAACACCCTGAAGTAAAAGTAATGTCCCAAAGTCACACTGTATTCCCACACAACAGCCTGAAGTAAAAGTAATGTCCTAAAGTCAAAATGTATTCCCACATAACACCCTGAAGTAAAAGTAATGTTCCAAAGTCACACTGTATACCACACAACAGCCTGAAGTAAAAGTAGTGTCCTAAAGTAACACTGTATTCCCACATAACACCCTGAAGTAAAAGTAATGTCCCAAAGTCACATTGCATTCCCACATAACACCCTGAAGTAAAAGTAATGTCTTAAAGTAACACTGTATTCCCACATAACACCCTGAAGTAAAAGTAATGTCTCAAATTAACACTGTATTCCCACATAACACCCTGAAGTAAAAATAATGTCCCAAAGTAACACTGTATTCCCACATAACACCCTGAAGTCTGGGAAACGAAAACGATCACCTTTCCCAAAACTATCCTCACTCTTCACGAAGGATTCACATGCGAGTCCCGTAATGTGATATATGTCATCGTACGCAAAAGATGCAGGATAACGTATATTGGTGAGACTGGCCTCATATTAGGGGACTGCATGCAGAAACATCTGTATGATATCGCCCAGCATGTTTCAAAACCAGTCCCGAATCATTTCAATGGCCACAAACACAGAGGCAAATCTGATTTTCTGGTAACACCCATCAAACAATGTCACGCAGATGACACAAGCCGCCTTGCACTTGAGAAACGCTACATTCAGGATTATGGGACAATGGAACCACACAGGTTAAACTCACTATTTAGCTACACTTAACATTCTCCTTTTCAACAATTATAATCCCTCTCCTCTAAGCTCCACTCCCTTCTTCACTTGTTACACACAGTTCAGAACCTCCTCACAGCATCACATTACAACCCCTCTACCACAACTATAATCATCTATTTCACCTTCTCCTGACTAGACATTGTACCACTCTCTCTTCCCTCCACGGTTTCCCTAACCACCACCCCCTGTTATGACCCACCGACCACACATCACAGGTCTCCATTTAAACACTCTCTACACCCTACCATACCCATTTCTGACACACAGTGTCAGACAAGCCACATCATCTTACAGTTACAGCTAAGTGCTCTATTCATTTTTTTTAACATAGTATTCACTTGAATCTATACTTTATCTTTTTTATTTCTTTCATCCTGTATGTTTTTATATGATTAAGGCTCAAGATGAAACGTCACAACTCTGTAATCATTAAGTAATAAAGCTGCTCCTACTTTTTTCCTAGTTTATACACACTGAAGTAAAAGTAATGTCCCAAAGTCACACTGCATTCCCATACAAAAGCCTGAAGTAAAAGTAATGTCCCAAAGTCACACTGCATTCCTGTATAACACCCTGAAGTAATGTCCTAAAGTCACACTGTATTCCCACACTACAATCTGAAGTAAAAGTAATGTCCCAAAGTCACACAGTATTCCCACACAACAGCCTGAAGTAAAAGTAATGTCCCAAAGTCACACAGTATTCCCACACAACAGCCTGAAGTAAAAGTAATGTCCCAAAGTCACACTGTATTCCCATACAACAGACTGGTATGTGGAAACAAGCTAGTACCATCCTCAGATAAGATAACTGGCTAAAACACTATCTGTTCTCATTAAAATCTACCACTGCCAATGGCTCTGCCAAATCAACAGCACAGAGGACCAACATGAAACATTAAGGCAATGCACACAGGATCAACATCATGAAAAGATGTTGCTGCTACTCATTCCAAATCAGCTTGGGCGGGTGACCAGAAACCCCTGCATCTGAAAGAGATGAGGACATGAAGAAAAATACCAGGAAAAAAAGTATAGGAAAAACTGGCAAGGCATAAAGCATCACCCAATAATCAGAATGACCAAGACAGTCCAGAAAAACAGAAGCAGCTACTGTCACCATTACACCTTCACTTATTTACTACCAGTAGTATTACCATATATGCTACTTTTAGCATATTACTTACTAACAAGTGGGAAATCCTCTGGATGCCTACAGATGTAGTCTTCTATTATCATTCTATTTTGGTTTCTTCTTTCCTCCAGGAACTTGTCTATTTCTCCTCCAGCTATGAAGCCAGCAGCTACCGAGGCAACATGTTTTAACATTGCTGAAATATTACAAGTAATAAACATTATTACATGGATATCAACAAGGTAACTATGACAACCATATACCCCAAATAAATGTTACAATGTCTGGGATAAAGAAGCAAGCCACTTGGTAGACAAGTGAGATACAATAAAGATGTATGTAAGGTTTATATAAGATATGTTCATTTGGTACATGGACTAGAACACAAAAAAAACTAGTGAAAGAATGTGCCACACAGAAACTGTTCCGAGAGGCACTGCAACATTTCAGGAGCAAATGTCTCAAAAGATGTTAGACCAAAGTACACTCTATACTGTAACAGAAAACAAGATTTGTTGTTGCTGTGGCTAATTATGTTCATGAAATATTGGTAGAATCAGCCATGATAGAAGCTACACCCCCCCCCTTCCACCCGCATGGTCAGATGGTTAAGAAAATTCTTTATCATCATCTGCCACTAATCCAGCTCAACCCCGACATTCATGGCATTTTCTCTGATCCACCCCTGTCGGCATAAAAACGTGAGCCAAACCTTAAGGACATCCTCATCCACAGCTACTTGAAGCCGAGTCTTACATATGTTGGTACCAGAAAATGTAACTGCCCCCGCTGCGTTACCTGCCCTGCAGTCTGGGAAACGAAAACGATCACCTTTCCCAAAACTATCCTCACTCTTCATGAAGGATTCACATGCGAGTCCCGTAATGTGATATATGTCATCGTATGCAAAAGATGCAGGATAACGTATATTGGTGAAACTGGCCTCAGATCAGGGGATTGCATGCAGAAACATCTGTATGATGTCGCCCAGCATGTTTCAAAACCAGTCCCGAATCATTTCAATGGCCCCAAATCTGATTTTCTGGTAACACCCATCAAACAATATCACGCAGATGACACAAGCCGCCTTGCACTTGAGAAACGCTACATTCAGGATTATGGGACAATGGAACCACACAGGTTAAACTCACTATTCAGCTACACTTAACATTCTCCTTTTCAACAATTATAATCCCTCTCCTCTAAGCTCCACTCCCTTCTTCACTTGTTACACACAGTTCAGAACCTCCTCACAGCATCACATTACAACCCCTCTACCACAACTATAATCATCTATTTCACCTTCTCCTGACTAGACATTGTACCACTCTCTCTTCCCTCCACGGTTTCCCTAACCACCACCCCCTGTTATGACCCATCGACCACACATCACAGGTCTCCATTTAAACACTCTCTACACCCTACCATACCCATTTCTGACACACAGTGTCAGACAAGCCACATCTTCTTACAGTTACAGCTAAGTGCTCTATTCATTTTTTTTAACATAACATTCACTTGAATCTATACTTTATCTTTTTTCTTTCATCCTGTATGTTTTTATATGATTAAGGCTCAAGATGAAACGTCACAACTCTGTAATCATTAAGTAATAAAGCTGCTCTTACTTTTTTCCTAGTTTATACACACTGAAGTAAAAGTAATGTCCCAAAGTCACACTGCATTCCCACACAAAAGCCTGAAGTAAAAGTAATGTCACAAAGTCACACTGCATTCCTGTATAACACCCTGAAGTAATGTCCTAAAGTCACACTGTATTCCCACACTACAGTCTGAAGTAAAAGTAATGTCCCAAAGTCACACTGCATTCCTACATAACACCCTGAAGTAATGTCCTAAAGTCACACTGTATTCCCACACTACAATCTGAAGTAAAAGTAATGTCCCAAAGTCACACAGTATTCCCACACAACAGCCTGAAGTAAAAGTAATGTCCCAAAGTCACACAGTATTCCCACACAACAGCCTGAAGTAAAAGTAATGTCCCAAAGTCACACTGTATTCCCATACAACAGACTGGTATGTGGAAACAAGCTAGTACCATCCTCAGATAAGATAACTGGCTAAAACACTATCTGTTCTCATTAAAATCTACCACTGCCAATGGCTCTGCCAAATCAACAGCACAGAGGACCAACATGAAACATTAAGGCAATGCACACAGGATCAACATCATGAAAAGATGTGGCTGCTACTCATTCCAAATCAGCTTGGGCGGGTGACCAGAAACCCCTGCATCTGAAAGAGATGAGGAGGACATGAAGAAAAATACCAGGAAAAAAAGTATAGGAAAAACTGGCAAGGCATAAAGCATCACCCAATAATCAGAATGACCAAGACAGTCCAGAAAAACAGAAGCAGCTACTGTCACCATTACACCTTCACTTATTTACTACCAGTAGTATTACCATATATGCTACTTTTAGCATATTACTTACTAACAAGTGGGAAATCCTCTGGATGCCTACAGATGTAGTCTTCTATTATCATTCTATTTTGGTTTCTTCTTTCCTCCAGGAACTTGTCTATTTCTCCTCCAGCTATGAAGCCAGCAGCTACCGAGGCAACATGTTTTAACATTGCTGAAATATTACAAGTAATAAACATTATTACATGGATATCAACAAGGTAACTATGACAACCATATACCCCAAATAAATGTTACAATGTCACACTGCATTCCTGTATAACACCCTGAAGTAATGTCCTAAAGTCACACTGTATTCCCACACTACAGTCTGAAGTAAAAGTAATGTCCCAAAGTCACACTGCATTCCTACATAACACCCTGAAGTAATGTCCTAAAGTCACACTGTATTCCCACACTACAATCTGAAGTAAAAGTAATGTCCCAAAGTCACACAGTATTCCCACACAACAGCCTGAAGTAAAAGTAATGTCCCAAAGTCACACTGTATTCCCATACAACAGACTGGTATGTGGAAACAAGCTAGTACCATCCTCAGATAAGATAACTGGCTAAAACACTATCTGTTCTCATTAAAATCTACCACTGCCAATGGCTCTGCCAAATCAACAGCACAGAGGACCAACATGAAACATTAAGGCAATGCACACAGGATCAACATCATGAAAAGATGTGGCTGCTACTCATTCCAAATCAGCTTGGGCGGGTGACCAGAAACCCCTGCATCTGAAAGAGATGAGGAGGACATGAAGAAAAATACCAGGAAAAAAAGTATAGGAAAAACTGGCAAGGCATAAAGCATCACCCAATAATCAGAATGACCAAGACAGTCCAGAAAAACAGAAGCAGCTACTGTCACCATTACACCTTCACTTATTTACTACCAGTAGTATTACCATATATGCTACTTTTAGCATATTACTTACTAACAAGTGGGAAATCCTCTGGATGCCTACAGATGTAGTCTTCTATTATCATTCTATTTTGGTTTCTTCTTTCCTCCAGGAACTTGTCTATTTCTCCTCCAGCTATGAAGCCAGCAGCTACCGAGGCAACATGTTTTAACATTGCTGAAATATTACAAGTAATAAACATTATTACATGGATATCAACAAGGTAACTATGACAACCATATACCCCAAATAAATGTTACAATGTCTGGGATAAAGAAGCAAGCCACTTGGTAGACAAGTGAGATACAATAAAGATGTATGTAAGGTTTATATAAGATCTGTTCATTTGGTACATGGACTAGAACACAAAAAAAACTAGTGAAAGAATGTGCCACACAGAAACTGCTCTGAGAGGCACTGCAACATTTCAGGAGCAAATGTCTCAAAAGATGTTAGACCAAAGTACACTCTATACTGTAACAGAAAACAAGATTTGTTGTTGCTGTGGCTAATTATGTTCATGAAATATTGGTAGAATCAGCCATGATAGAAGCTACACCCCCGCCCCCTTCCACACACCCCTGTATTCCCATCTCTCCTCTCTCTCTCTCACACTCACACAGACAGAGAGAGATACTAGGAGAATAAAAGAGAGAGGAGTAAGAGAGAGAGAGAGAGGAGAGAGAGAGAGAGCATTCTTAAAGATTTCATGTGAACCAAAGATTTTTCCAAATTTCACCTTGTGTCTACTTTTCTAGTAATCCTCTTTTTTTTCTCTCTCTCTCTCTCTCTCTCTTATGTATGAAACTTAAACAACAACCAAAAAGTTTAGTTTCAATGTAACATTCATAATCTACATTAGGTGCCGTACCGGCAGTGTTGGGTGCCGTGCCAGCAGTGTTGGGTGCCGTGCCAGCAGTGTTGGCATCCATGCATCTCTACATATCTTGGTCCTTGATATCTTCTATCAAGTCGGTGACTTTCTACACAGAAATGTAGTTCCTTAGGAGAATGCTACGAGGGGTGATTGATAAGTTCTCGGCATAAGGTACAACAGATTATTTGTGGACATTTTTGGGTTATTTCTCAACATAGTCCCCTTGCACATTTCTACACTTAGTCTAGCGGTCCTGGAGCATATGGATCCCTTCTTTGTAAAAGTCAGCATCTTGTGCCGGTAGAAAGTGGTCTACAGCATGAACAACGTCATCATAAAATGAGTCATTCACCTTCGATCATCATATCTAGAACAGATAAAACCTCAAATACAGAACCAGACCAGCTACACTTACATGCACCCAGTGGCCGACGTGCTGCGTAGTTATGAATGACTGAGCCGAGCACGAATAAGACGGATGTAGACGCTTGAGCAAATGATACTTTCAGTCGTTCGTTATAAGGCAAACGACGAGATAATTCTGGTCCAACCATGATGAATCTTCCAACGAAATGCCTTCGCTGTGGTAAACTGTCCTCCGTCTGCTTCCCTCAGTCAAGGGTAAATGGTTATTCTTAGTGGTAAACTAAAAACTGTGCTGACACGAAACAAATAATGTTCAATAAAGAATTATGTTTATAAATTGTCTTTCTGATTTATTTAAAAGAAATGTGTTTAGATGTGAGAAAGATATTTGCTAGCATACTACAAGATAGAATTACTTGTTTATTACAGATCGTCATTATCATCATAAACCGTGCCCTCTAGGTAACTGGATACAATGGATCTTCAGATTGACATGTTTTTGTTTTCGGTAAAAAAAAAATTATTGGAAGCAGCAGAAATGTAGTTTATTAGAGGAATGTTGCGAATCCCCTGTACACCAAAAATAACTTATGAAGAATGTATGAGAAGAGCTGGAGAGACAAAAAAAATATTGTAAAAAAAATAAGAGAGAGACAATGTACTTTCATAGGACATGCAATGAGAAGAGGGGGCATTGAAAATATTATAACAACAGGAAAAATAGAAGGAAGAAGATCAAGAGGAAGACCAAGAGAAATGATACTGGACAGTCTGACGGGATGGTATGAGAGGAGATCACCAACTGAGCTGATGGCCTGCATGAAGGATCGTGTACTCTGGAGAAACATAATAGCCAACGCCAGTCGGCACGGCACCTGATGATGATGATGACGATAATGATGATTGTCCTGTATGTGTTTGTATGATTAGCGTAACCGAAACGTTACAACCATGTGCTCGATAGCTTAAAAATGTTCCTAATTTTGTTTTAAACAGTTTTAACATTTTGTTATCACATATTTACTGTAGTGACTTTGTGTATATATTTATATATTTAGTCTTATATACAATTATACCCAAAACAATCCATATTATGCGGGCTTGAATTTTTGTTTTGTTGACACATAATCGGACTATTTTGTATAAACTCAAGGGATTGAACTCTCATCGTCATCGGGGTGTTTACTTCCGTTTGATGGAAGAAACGACAAGTAAGGGAAGCTGACACAATTACGATCATGGCTAGCGAAGACCTGCCTAATGAGTTTGACGTGATTGTCGTCGGAACAGGTACATTACATTCAGTCAAGTGCCACATGGCGTAGGCGATCATTTCTTTCCACTATTCCCTGTCTTTAGACTTGATTATGAGATCTGCTGGTGACTTTCTTCCTAGCCACACTGACAGCCCATCCAGTAACCTCTCTCTCTGTCTCTTCTTCTTTCAATTTTCCAGTTGCCATAATGTGTTTCAACTTTCCTCTTCTCAGAAAATATCCTACACATCTCGCTTGTCTGCCTCTGATCTTTGCTGTAATTTGCCTTTTAACTCCAGCCTCTCTTAAGACTTGGTTGGTTTTCTTGGCTGTCCATCGTACCTTCAACATCCTTCTTATGAACCACATTTCCATGGTCTCCATTTCTCGCTGCATTCTCTTATTTATGGATCATGCTTCACGTCCATAAAACAGTGTCTCAGTGTAACATTTAAGTACTCAGAATCTTGTTTCCGTTGATATGGATCTGTTGCACAAGATGTTTCTCATTTTCTGGAATGCGACTTGGCCTGAGCACGTCTGCTTTTTATTTCATTGTGACATTTCCCATCAGCTGTTATAATTGTTCCTAAGTACTTGAATCTATCAACTTGTTTCAGATTTGCGCCATCGATGATAATCCTACATTTTGGTGGTATTCTTTTCTTTGAGATGACCATCACTTCAGTCTTCTTTTTATTCAGACTGAGACCTTTACTTTTACTTTCACGAACCTCGAAGTCCAGAAGAGCCTGTAGCTCCCTTTCACTTTTAGCAATCAGAGCTGTGTTGTCTGCATATCTTAAGTTGTTAAGGTTGTACCCGCCAGTTGATATTCCTGGCAAGCTCACTATATTTCTCATTATGTTTTCACCGTACAAGGAAAAGAGGTCAGGAGATAGAACATATCCTTGTCTCACTCTTAATTTTATGTCTTGGAGTGCTCCTATTTGGTTCTCAACCTTCATTGCTGCAGATTGCTGCCAGTATATGTTTTTGATGAGTTTCAGATCTTTCCCATCTATGTTGATGTCTTCTAGCATTCTTATAATTTCTGTGTGTCTCACTTTATTGAATGCTTTACAGTAGTCTATGAAGCATAAGTATAGGTCCGTCTTTACTTCTATTGATCTTTCCATCAATGTTCTCAATATTTATATGGCATTACTTGTGCCTTTTCCTTTGACGAAGCCACACTGTTCTTCAGCGATTTTTTGTTTTATTTTGGCCCTGGCTCTTCTCATAACAATACGAAGTAGGATTTTGGTAATGTGGCTCATAAGACTAATGGTTTGATGGTCTTCACATTCAACTGTACCTTGTTTCTTTGGTAGGGCAATGAAAATTTATTGCAAAAGGTCTGATGGGACATAGTTACTGTTATAGATGTCATTCAGCAATCTGGTAATTATTTCTATGCCAGGCTCTCCTAATGCTTCCAATTCTTCCTTGGTGATTTTATCTGGTCCTGTTGTTCTTCATGTGTTTGATGGCTTCTTCCACTTTGCTTTTAATATGGGAGGCCCTTCTTTATTATTTCGTATGTCTATTTCGCTTCTGTTATCCTTATAGAGTTCTCTAATGTATTTGCACTATTGTGCTATTATTTCATCTCTGTCCATTATTGTATGCCCCTCCTTTGACTTCAGGCAACCAGTCTTGTGGTATGCCCTTTTGTTTGTTAAATCTTTTATTTGTTTGTACATATCTCTTGTGTCTCCTTGATGGTATGTCTCTATTTCATTACATTTCTTATTTAGCTACTCTTCTTTATCTTTATTGCATTTGTGTCTTATTTCTTTATTTTGTCATATTCATCTTTATATTCCTTAAGATTTCTTCTTCGATCCATTAGCTGCAAATTTCTTCCATTATCCACCCCTGTTTAGCATGTTTTTTATTTGGAGGTAGGATTTCGATAGATGTTTGCTGAATAGAGTCTTTGAGCATCGGTCATTTCAGTCTTCTCTATAGCATTTTACCTATTATGTACTATGGTCCTATATTGTTCTTGTATTGCCTTATCTTTCCATAACAGCTCTCTATCTAGTTCTTTGTTTTTAGCTGCTACCTTTAACCTTTTTAGCCTGATTCTCACTTTTCCTATGACTGGGATGTGGTCACTGTTGCAGTCTGCGCTTGGTCTTGTTTTTGCGGATATTAGTGAGTTCCTGAATCTTCTGTTGATCATAATGTAATCTGTCTATATATATTTTATCTGACTATATCTATATGTCTATATCTTTTATCTATCTATATATATAATATATAATTTGCTACTACAATTAAATGATTTAATGTAATATAATGTATAGATTACATTATATTATGATTCATGTGAAGACCTGCCTAATGAGTACATACACTCTAATGAAACACAATATAATGTATAGATTACATTATATTACATTAGATCATTTAATTGTAGTAGCAAATCTGACTAATATTCCAAAATGTTAGAACAGAAATGACAAAGATAGAGACAGAAGCTGAGCAATCCTTTCATGGCTGATTGCATCGAGGATAGATTGATATAGAGAGCAAAAATATCTGTTTTAGTGTGGTGATCAGAAAGATCAGACATTACCAGAACTGCTCAGTTTTATCTCATCTCTTCATGTGTTTCTAGTGTCAGGTTGACGTGTTTCTAGTGTCAGGCTGATGTGTTTCTAGTGTCAGGTTGACGTGTTTCTAGTGTCAGGCTGATGTGTTTCTAGTGTCAGGTTGACGTGTTTCTAGTGTCAGGCTGATGTGTTTCTAGTGTCAGGTTGACGTGTTTCTAGCGTCAGGCTGATGTGTTTCTAGTGTCAGGTTGACGTGTTTCTAGCGTCAGGCTGATGTGTTTCTAGTGTCAGGTTGACGTGTTTCTAGCGTCAGGCTGATGTGGTTCTAGTGTCAGGCTGATGTGTTTCTAGCGTCAGGCTGATGTGGTTCTAGTGTCAGGGTGATGTGGTTCTAGCGTCAGGCTGATGTGGTTCTAGTGTCAGGCTGATGTGGTTCTAGTGTCAGGGTGATGTGGTTCTAGTGTCAGGCTGATGTGGTTCTAGTGTCAGGCTGATATGGTTCTAGCATCAGGGTGATGTGGTTCTAGCATCAGGGTGATGTGGTTCTAGCATCAGGGTGATGTGGTTCTAGCGTCAGGCTGATGTGGTTCTAGCATCAGGGTGATGTGGTTCTAGCGTCAGGCTGATGTGGTTCTAGCGTCAGGCTGACAGAGCGGTCCCGAAAGTGCTGGAGTGTGTTGAGAAGATCACTTCATAAGTCCACTTCATACAAACTTATAGCCCACTCCCAATCTGACGTTTCAGCATTTTCAGTGATCGTGCTAGGGTTTTCTGAAATTGGTAAAACTGTACCTATCTTTAATCTTGCATGAAGCACTTTCTGAAATAACAGTTTTGTCATTACATTTGTACAATTAAAAACACATTACAAATATCAGAGAGAGTTAAATGTTTGAATGACATTTTTTTTCTTACCTTGTTTGTGGTGAGATCTAATACAGAATGCTCACATGCTGAACTAAAGTCAGAACTGGCTGATTCACCTCCATGCAAATTGAGCTTCATCATCATCATCATCCTACTGACCTGGTTTTTTTCTCCATTCGACTTCGCTTATTGCTTTTTACCAGGTTTTTGATACTATAAACTAGTGACAGTGACTGATGACCTCCAAAAGATTTGGTTTTTCTCATTTTCTGTTGGGATTTTATCAGCAGTTATCTGTTAATGTAATCACTGCATCTGCTTTGCTATTTAAACAAAACAAAAATCAAAAGTTTACAGTTTAAGAAAGAAAAACTCATATATTGACAAAATGTTCTGCAGTAAAAACAACCCAAGTTTATGTTGCAAGGACCAGTTTCTTTGTGTCTTTATGTGTTCCATCTCCAGATTTAGTCATAATTGCCGCCTGAAATAACATAGTGTCCATACACAAAGTAGCTGACCATATTATGTTATCTTTTCAAGTCTACAAGTGACTGACCATGTGATGTTATCTTTTCAAGTCTACAAAGTAGATGGCCATGTGATGTTATCTTTCAAGTATACAAAGTAGCTGACCATGTGATGTTATCTTTTCAAGTCTACAAAATAGCTGGTCACGTGATGTTATCTTTTAAAGTCAACGAAGTAGCTGACTGTGTGATGTTATCTTTCAAGTAGCTGACCATGTGATGTTATCTTTTCAAGTCTACAAAGTAGCTGACCATGTGATGTTATCTTTTCAAGTATACAAAATAGCTGACCATGTGATGTTATCTTTTCAAATCTACAAAGTAGCTGACCATGTGATGTTATCTTTCACGTCAACAAAGTAGCTGACCATGTGATGTTATCTTTCAAGTCTACAAAATCTGTGAGACTGATAAAGACTCTGTAACACATATCTGTCAGATATTTTTGTACCACAGTTTGGCCTACTGCCTTTTAGAAGTCTAAGAAATTTCTTTTTCAGCGGAATAGTGATGGTGTACCTAATTAGTAGATGAAAACACTTTCAAACATTTGGAAGCTTGAATGTCTGAACTGATGTCTACACAGCGACTGTCAGGAGTTTAATAGGGTCGAAACACTTGTCTGAAGGAGTTGTGTTGTTGTTCCACTCTCTACAGTAGAGAGTTTCCTGCATACATTAGGTGGAATGTCTGAGTTGATGTCTACACAGCATGTAGTATGAGACATTAGGTGGAATGTCTGAGTTGATGTCTACACTGCATGTATTATGAGACATTAGGTTCTGGCCCTGTCAGCCTTTTCTGTTAGTTCTTGTGTTGCTAGAGTGTGTGTACTCTGTGCTAAGTTGTCACTTTTGTTTGTGATAGTTCTTGTGTTGGTAGAGTGTATGTACTTTGCAAAGTTGTCACTTTTGTTTGTGATAGTTCTTGTGTTGGTAGAGTGTATGTACTCTGCAAAGTTGTCACTTTTGTTTGTGATAGTTCTTGTGTTGGTAGAGTGTATGTACCCTGTGCTAAGTTGTCACTTTTGTTTGTGATAGTTCTTGTGTTGGTAGAGTGTATGTACTCTGTGCTAAGTTGTCACTTTTGTTTGTGATAGTTCTTGTGTTGGTAGAGTGTATGTACTCTGTGCTAAGTTGTCACTTTTGTTTGTGATAGTTCTTGTGTTGCTAGGATGTATGTACTCTGTGCTAAGTTGTCATTTATATTTGTCATGGTTCTCAGCTGCCAGGATGTATGTACTCTGTGCTAAGTTGTCATTTATATTTGTCATGGTTCTCAGCTGCCATGATGTATGTACTCTGTGCTAAGTTGTCATTTATATTTGTCATGGTTCTCAGTTGCTAGGATGTATGTACTCTGTGCTAAGTTGTCATTTATATTTGTCATGGTTCTCAGCTGCCAGGATGTATGTACTCTGTGCTAAGTTGTCATTTATATTTGTCATGGTTCTCAGTTGCTAGGATGTATGTACTCTGTGCTAAGTTGTCATTTATATTTGTCATGGTTCTCAGCTGCCATGATGTATGTACTCTGTGCTAAGTTGTCATTTATATTTGTCATGGTTCTCAGTTGCTAGGATGTGTACTTTGTACAGAGTCCTCCTTTACAGAAAATTGAGCACTTATGGACTAAAGCGCATTGACAAGAGCCATTCAGTATTTTGGAGTAAGTTTTTATCTGCTGGAAAATATTTCCAATTGTAATTATTATTGACACAAACCAAGAACGCAGAAAATTGATGTTTCTAGAAGTCTTTACTAGTAATGAACCAAAACTGCAGTAGGAAACTGCTATATCAAGTACAGAAGCCTTATAAACTAATAATTCTTCTTTAATATGACATGTAAAGCAAATATAACATCTATAAACATTTAAAATTAACTGGCTTCTTCTGTTTCAGGTTTGACAGAGACTATTGTAGCAGCAGCATTGTCACGAATTGGCTTGAAAGTTTTGCACCTTGACAGGTAAGATAAGAAACTTTTTGCCCACAGTTATGGAATTCAGTAAGGGAAAACATGTTTGTTACTTAATCTAAAGCTCTGTACAGAATGTACACTGTTATGTAAAAACTCAGCAGTTTAAAAATATTTGTATTCTGCAAACAGATTGAATAGGAAATACGAGGGGAAGTCACTAAGTAACTCGCAAATGCCTGTAAGAAAAAACTAAATGCGACAGTAATTTGAAAACTTTTAATTTTTGAACCTACATTATTCCCCTATTTCTCAACGTAATCGCTGCCAACATTGATACATTTGTCCCATTGTGTAATCATTACACCTGGTGTAAAAATTGGGAGTCCGATTTCTGAACCATCTTTTTACTTCAGTTTCCACCTCTTCATCACTCTAGAATCTTCTTCCGCCAAGGTGGTTTTTCAATGGACCAAACAGGTGAAAATCACTTGGAGCTAAGTCAGGACTATAGGGTGGATGTTCAAGAACTTCCCAACCCAACTGGCTAATTTTCTCTTGGGTTAACTGAGCCGTATGTGGTCTGGCATTGTCATGAAGGAGAAGCACACCTTTAGTCAGCAGACCAGGACGTTTTCTTTGAATTGCATCCCGTAGCATCGACAGAACTTCACAGTATGATACAGAATTCACACTGTCACCATACTTCTGGAACTTGGTTAACAACACTCCTTGATAATCCCAGAACACTGTCAGCATAACCTTCCCCACATGGCGATGACGGGTGTTTCCATTGCATTGAGGCACGTTTTGATTCGAGTTGGTAGTGGTGCACCCAAGATTTGTCTCCAGTAATAATCCCTTGAAGCATGTCTTCACTTTCATATGCGTAATGACAGAGATGCTGCAATGACAAACCAAATCGGTTCATTTTGTGTTCATCATTCAGATCTCTGGGTACCCAATGTGGGCAAACTTTCAGAAAATTCAGTTGCTCATGCATTATTCTGTAGGCTAAGCCGTGTGAACATCTGATTGCACTTGCTACACTGTCTATCGTTACTCATCTATCAGCTCTGATAATCTCATTCACAGGTTGCAGGGTTGCTTCTGTTACAATCTGAACAGAACGGCCAAGTCGGACTTTGTCAACAGTTTTGGTGCGTCCCTGAGAAAATTCTTTTACCCAGTTATAGATCACTTTACGTGATAAACACTTTTCAGCATAAACTGTAATCATTTCCTTATGAATGTCCTCAACTGAATGTCCTTTAGCCCATAGACATACACTACACTTCTCTGTTCTTCTTTGGTACACACTAACAGTTGGGTAGCTATTTTGTTATTGCTTTGCGCATGCACACATAACTCCCAGCACCCCCCCTACCTACGGCTAGTATAAAGTTGGATGATGGTGCTATCTAAGGATATATTTAAATACCTGATAACTGCCACTGATAAAATATTTCAATTTGCAAGTTACTTAGTGACTTACCTTCATAATAATGCTTGCATTATCCCAGGTTTTTTTTTCAAAATAAATGTGTCCATAAGGGAGTGGAGCCCAGCTTCAAAACATGTATCACCATTATGCCCAGGGTATGTGAGTGCCCAGCTTCCAAAACATGTGTCACAATTATGCCCAGGGTATGTGAGTGCCCAGCTTCCAAAACATATCACCAGCATGATCAGGGTATGTGAGTAGGCATTATTAGGCTGCAGGGATTGAACAATGTGAAAGCAGTGCATCTAGTGAATGAGCTTAATATATAGCATAACCTACACCTAGTGAAGGAGCTTAATGTATAGCATAACCTATACCTAGTGAAGGAGCTTAATATATAGCATAACATATACCTAGTGAAGGAGCTTAATATATAGTATAACCTACACCTAGTGAAGGAGCTTAATATATAGTATAACCTACACATAGTGAAGGAGCTTAATATATAGTATAACCTACATCTAGTGAAGGAGCTTAATATATGGTATAACCTACACCTAGTGAAGGAGCTTAATATATAGTATAACCTACATCTAGTGAAGGAGCTTAATATTTAGCATAACCTACACCTAGTGAAGGAGCTTAATATTTAGCATAACCTACTTCCAGTGAAAGAACTTAATATTTAGCATGACCTACATTTGGAACCTGTTTTTTTTTGTCTCATTGCTCCTATTTTTAATTATACGATATAAATTTCTGTTTCAGAAATAATTATTATGGTGGAACTTATGCAAACTTCAGCTTGGAGTCCATTGAGGCATGGAAACTAAAAAATATGGTGAGAGGAAAACCATTGAAACAAATGATAACATGGTAGAATTGATGAAAAAAAAACCACATATAACCAATAAAATTTTTTTTTACTATTGCACAAAATAGAAATAATTATCAGTCATTATCACTGGTGGCTGCTGCAGCAATCTTGGTAATGAGAATTGAAGCTGAAAATTCTGTTATAAATGTATGTGTATAATTATTTTATTGTGTATTTTGTATGGCTAAGCATCACACATGAATGTTGTCTGAATTAGTGTAAGGAGCAAGTCAGACTCATGAATAATGAGTTTATTGTCCATGTTCAGATAAAACTTTAGGTTTAAGGGATTCACTAACTCACCATAGAGCAAAATGGGGAAATAGAAACAAGGTTGGCATACCAAAGATGATTGTACACTATACTCAGAGAGATATGAAAGAAATGTATCCTATACTCAGAGATATGAAAGAAATGTATCCTATGAAAGAAATGTATTCTATACTCAGAGATATGAAAGAAGTGTATCCTATACTCGGAGATATGAAAGAAATATATCCTATACTCAGAGATATGAAATAAATGTATCCTATGAAAGAAATGTATCTTATACTCAGAGATATGAAAGAAATGTATCCTATATTCATAGATATGAAAGAAATGTAAAATGTGATTAGAGATTTGAGAGAAATGCACACCACACGCATAGATTTGAGAGAAATGCACACTACACACATAGATTTGAGAGAAATGCACACTACACACACATAGATTTGAGAGAAATGCACACTACACACATAGATTTGAGAGAAATGCACACTACACACATAGATTTGAGAGAAATGCACACTATATTTTTTAGAAATAAGCACACTACACACATAGATTTAAGAGAAATGCACACCACACACATAGATTTGAGAGAAATGCACACTACACACATAGATTTGAGAGAAATGCACACTACACATATAGATTTGAGAGAAATGCAAGCTACACACATAGATTTGAGAGAAATGCACACTACACATATAGATTTGAGAGAAATGCAAGCTACACACATAGATTTGAGAGAAATGCACACTACACACATAGATTTGAGAGAAATGCACACGACACATATAGATTTGAGAGAAATGCACACTACACACATAGATTTGAGAGAAATGCACACTACACATATAGATTTGAGAGAAATGCACACTACACACATAGATTTGAGAGAAATGCACACTACACATATAGATTTGAGAGAAATGCACACTATACACATAGATTTGAGAGAAATGCACACTACACATATAGATTTGAGAGAAATGCACACTACACACATAGATTTGAGAGAAATGCACACTACACATATAGATTTGAGAGAAATGCACACTACACACATAGATTTGAGAGAAATGCACACTACACATATAGATTTGAGAGAAATGCACACTACACACATAGATTTGAGAGAAATGCACACTACACATATAGATTTGAGAGAAATGCAAGTTACACACATAGATTTGAGAGAAATGCACACTACACACATAAATTTGAGAGAAATGCACACTACACACATAGATTTGAGAGAAATGCACACTACACACATAGATGTGAGAGAAATGCACACTACACACATAAATTTGAGAGAAATGCACACTACACACATAGATTTGAGAGAAATGCACACTACACACATAAATTTGAGAGAAATGCACACTACACACATAGATTTGAGAGAAATGCACACTACACACATAAATTTGAGAGAAATGCACACTACACACATAGATTTGAGAGAAATGCACACTACACACATAGATGTGAGAGAAGAAAAAAGTCACAAAAGAATAATGGAATGTTGAACTTGTATTCTAGCAAGAAGGGCAAAATATAACATATGATGTGAGAACCACAGTGGTATTGTGGTTAGTAATCTCACATACCAACCATAACCACAGTGGTATTGTGGTTAGTACTCTCACATACCAACCATAACCACAGTGGTATTGTGGTTAGTACTCTCACATACCAACCATAACCACAGTGGTATTGTGGTTAGTACTCTCACATACCAACCATAACCACAGTGGTTTTGTGGTTAGTACTCTCACATACCAACCATAACCACAGTGGTATTGTGGTTAGTACTCTCACATACCAACCATAACCACAGTGGTTTTGTGGTTAGTACTCTCACATACCAACCATAACCACAGTGGTATTGTGGTTAGTACTCTCACATACCAACCATAACCACAGTGGTTTTGTGGTTAGTACTCTCACATACCAACCATAACCACAGTGGTATTGTGGTTAGTACTCTCACATACCAACCATAACCACAGTGGTTTTGTGGTTAGTACTCTCACATACCAACCATAACCACAGTGGTATTGTGGTTAGTACTCTCACATACCAACCATAACCACAGTGGTTTTGTGGTTAGTACACTCACATACCAACCATAACCACAGTGGTATTGTGGTTAGTACGCTCACATACCAACCATAACCACAGTGGTATTGTGGTTAGTACTCTCACATACCAACCATAACCACGGTGGTGTTGTGGTTAGTACGCTCATATACCAACCAGAACCACAGTGGTGTTGTGGTTAGTACGCTCACATACCAACCATAACCACAGTGGTTTTGTGGTTAGTACGCTCACCTACCAACCATAACCACAGTGGTGTTGTGGTTAGTACGCTCACATACCAACCAGAAGGTCCCTGGTTTAGTTTCACATTCAGGTGGATTTTTTCAGACCAGCCGGCATCAAGATCAACCCAGCCTCCAAAAATGAATACCTGGGGTTTCTCTTGAAAAAAGATACAAAGGCAGTGAAGCCAGATGCTAGCATTCCTGCCCCAATTGCTATAGTAGCCTAAAAATGTAAAGGCACTAACACTTAACATCAGCAGGGCGTGCATATGACACAGAACATAGATGAGAGAGGAACTACTAGCAGCTCAGCAGTGAAGTATCACAGTTATGTCCATCTTACTCAGATCTAGCATAGCAGCTCGACAGTGAAGTATTCACAGTTATGTCCATCTTACTCAGATCTAACATAGCAGCTCGACAGTGAAGTATCACAGTTATGTCCATCTTACTCAGATCTAACATAGCAGCTCGACAGTGAAGTATCACAGTTATGTCCATCTTACTCAGATCTAACATAGCAGCTCGACAGTGAAGTATCACAGTTATTTCCATCTTACTCAGATCTAACATAGCAGCTCGACAGTGAAGTATCACAGTTATGTCCATCTTACTCAGATCTAACATAGCAGCTCGACAGTGAAGTATCACAGTTATGTCCATCTTACTCAGATCTAACATAGCAGCTCGACAGTGAAGTATCACTGTGATTTCCATCTTACTCAGATCTAACATAGCAGCTCGACAGTGAAGTATCACAGTTATTTCCATCTTACTCAGATCTAACATAGCAGCTCGACAGTGAAGTATCACAGTTATGTCCATCTTACTCAGATCTAACATAGCAGCTCGACAGTGAAGTATCACAGTTATTTCCATCTTACTCAGATCTAACATAGCAGCTCGACAGTGAAGTATCACAGTTATGTCCATCTTACTCAGATCTAACATGAGCCTTTCATGACATTGTGGTTTGTATACTCTCCCCTTGCAGTTAGATCTTATTTTTTGTGACATTCAAATTTTAAATGCTTTATCAAATTAAAAAAAAATGTTTAAATGCCAACTTGAACATCTTAGCACATGATACTAGTTACTGATGTCTTTTTAATTCATATATTTTGATTTTCATTCTACTTCCATGATGGCCTGCAGGAGCTTGTGCAAGATGCAGACCCTTCTTCCAAGCCAGACATTGCAAGTGATGTAGGAAAACTGCTCAAAGATGGAGAGAAAGTCGTTGTTCTGCCACCTGAACCACCTCGTGCTTTCAACATGAAAAGCAGGTTTTATATTAGGTAAAAAAAACTTTGAGGGATGTATGAAGTTCTGTGACATGACTGGCTGAAGTTTTGTGATGTGACTGGCTCAAGTTCTGTGATGTGACTGGCTCAAGTTTTGTGATGTGACTGGCTGAAGTTCTGTGACTGGCTGAAGTTCTGTGATATGACTGGTTGAAGTTTTGTGATGTTACCGGCTGAAGTTCTGTGACATGACTAGCTCAGGTTTTGTGATGTGACTGGCTGAAGTTCTGTGACATGACTAGCTCAAGTTTTGTGATGTGACTGGCTCAAGTTCTGTGACATGACTGACTGAAGTTTTGTGATGTGACTGGCTGAAGTTCTGTGACATGACTAGCTCAAGTTTTGTGATGTGACTGGCTGAAGTTCTATGATATGACTGGCTGAAGTTTTGTGATGTGACTGGCTGAAGTTTTGTGATGTGCCTGGCTGAAGTTTTGTGATGTGACTGGCTGAAGTTTTGTGATGTGACTGGCTGAAG
This sequence comes from Achatina immaculata, assembly GCA_009760885.1. NCBI lineage: Eukaryota > Metazoa > Mollusca > Gastropoda > Stylommatophora > Achatinidae > Lissachatina > Lissachatina immaculata. The sequence continues at coordinate 5,797,178 of CM019698.1, forward strand.
TTTTGTGATGTGACTGGCTGAAGTTCTGTGATGTGACTGGCTGAAGTTCTGTGATGTGACTGGCTGAAGTTTTGTGATGTGACTGGCTGAAGTTCTGTGACATGACTGGCTGAAGTTCTGTGATGTGACTGGCTGAAGTTCTGTGATGTGACTGGCTAAAGTTCTGTGACTGGCTGAAGTTCTGTGACATGACTGGCTCAGGTTCTGACTGGCAGATACATCCAATAAAATTTACCTCGGCTATTGTTCTTTTACAGTCTGGGGTATAATATGCAGACAGTTTTTCATATGGCATTGTGTGTCTAGTTTGTTGTGAGCAAGTAGAAAGTTTTGTTTCCATTCTGACTACAGACTGCACAATGTATTTTTTATTGTGTAAATTGTTTTTTAATTAGATATGGTGTAAATTGTTTTTTAATTAGATATGGTGTAAATTGCATTATTACAAAGATGTGTATCTGAGTATCCAGGTATGCTTGTCTGTCATGGTGAAAGTCAGTTTGACTTTAGAAATGGGTCCCTGACTCCTCGTTCACCTGGTGAGAATGAATGATCTTTATTTTAAAAGGGTGGAGAATTGGGTGTGCGGGCCCATCTTGCATTCTGCCTTTTATGCTTTAAGAAGGGAGAGCCAGGCATACCTTGACAGCTAGGCTGAATACATCATTTGCTTGTCCCAACAAGTCAGAGAAAATCTGGCCATCTTCAGTATGGGGCTACTTTTATTTTTCTTCATTTCAAATATAAGCTAATATTTTTTTTTTTAAAGATAGGTTTCATTCCTGGCCTCTGATAGGTTCCAGTTAACTTGGCATAAAAAATGGGTGCATGACACTTTTTTTTTAGGGAATAAAGGCAGCTGCACAAGACTAGGGCATCTCTCCTCAAGTTTCAGCAGAACATGTAGATTGTGAAGCTTCTGTCATGTTGTTAAGTTTCTTTACTTTATTTCTATGAGAGTTAGTTCATTGAAAGCTTTTTATAGTTTTCATTTTTCTTTGCTTTGCTATGAAAAGGACTATAGCTAATATCAGCTGAACTAGCCTAGCAAAGATGCTTGACCAATAAGGGCAGCCATCTTTTCTTTTTTTTTAAAATTTTAAGCAATGTGTGAGAAAGAAAGATAAGATTTGCCTGTAGGACAACTCTGCTTTGTTTACGAAATTAAAAAAAATGTTATGTCATATTTCTAGGGAAAGAACTCCGGAGGAAGAAGCAGTTGCAGAGGCCAAGAAATCCAAATCAAAATTTCACTATTCTCCATTAAACATCCAGCAAAATCTTGAGCTGAAACATGTGACAGATGAGTCCAGTGTGACCCAAGAAAACAAGGACATTCAAGAGTCAGATTTGGAAGAAAAGCACAAAGAGGAAGATGTTTCAGAGGAAACAGTTCAGGTAGAAGATGATAAAAATAACTCAAGTGCTGGGAAAGTCATGGAAGACGCAGACATTTTGTCTGGTCAGGCACCTCATAAGTCTGGTTTAGCTGATGATGATGATGGAAGGCAGGCAGAAAGCCAGCCAGATCCTGCTGCTGGAGACAGTTTAGCTTCTGCTGTGAAGAACGGTGACAAACCTGAGGAGACTGACATGTGTCAGTCAAAGGAGTGGACGGTTGGGGACATCAAAGATGAGTGGAGAAGATTTTGTTTTGACATTTCACCAAAGGTAAGCTTTGCTTATGTATTGTTAATAGTTCAGTATAATAGTGCAGTACTGTAAAATGTGATATATGTATAGTTCTATATTTCTTCTTCAGCTTTCTGACCCATTAAGGCTCATTGCTACAGATAAAGTTCACCTCCATTCCTCTCTATTCCTGATCTCTCTCCAGTTGCTGACACCAATTTCTTTTATATCTCCTTCTGTGTTGTCTTTTTCATCTCTGTCTTGGTCTACCCCTTGGTTTGTTTCCTTCATCTCTTGTGCACACATCATTTTCGTTTGTCTGTTCTCTTCTATTCTTTCTACATGCCCCAGACAGCATAGTCTGTTCAGTTTCAAAACATTTATAATTTGTTGGGAGTTAAATAAGCTATTCAGTTCAGTGTTCTTTCTAGCTCTCCGTTCTTCACTGTTGGTATCCTTTATCAGCCCAGAGATTCTTCTTAGGATCTTGTTCTCAAAGATCTGCAATTGTTGTTCATCTTTCTTTCTTGTACTCCATGTATCTGATCCATACATGACAGCTGGTCTTATTATAGTTTTGTAGAGTGTTATTTTGGTGTTTTTGGACAGGATTTTGGATTTTAACAGGTGTTGCAAGCCAGAGTATATTTTATTCCCTATCTGTACTCTGCTTTTAATTTCCTCGCTTACTATGTTGCTTCTGTTGAAGGTTGTGCCTAGATATTTGTATGTTTCTGCTTTCCTAGTAATCATCTTTCCAACAATTATATAATCTGGATCATTCTGCCTCTGGTCTCTTGATATGTTCATATACTCTATCTTATCTTGGGTAATGGTCAAGCCCACTTTTAGTGTTACATCTCTCAGGTGTATGCAGGTATTGATGACTTCTTGCATAGTTTAACTCACTAGGTCAGTGTCATCAGTGTATCCTAGTATTTTAGCTTGTTCTTCTGTACTGCTTTCTTCTTTCACTTTTTCTAATTACCATTTCTAGTACTAGGTTGAATAGTAATTGAGATAATGTATCACCTTGTTGTAAACCAGTTCTTTTAGAGAAGGGTTCTGACTTTCTTTCTTTATATATTACTATATTTTGTGCATCCTCCATACATATTCTGGTCAGATTGATTAATTTATTAGGTATCTTAAATTCTTTCATAATTTTCCATAAGCTGCTCCTATCTATGCTGTCATAAGCTTTCTTGAAGTCAGTGAAGATATTATGTACTTCTTTTCCATATTCCCAGTACTTTTCTGCTCTTTGACGTAGATAAAAAATTTGGTATATGGTTGATCTGTTCTTCCTAAAACCTGCTTGACAGTCTCCCAGTATGTTCTTGCTGTATGATTATAACCTATTTAAAAGTATAAAGATAGTATTTTGTAGCTTGTTTGTAGTACTGATATTCCTCTGTAGTTTTCACACTTGCTCTTATAACCTTTTTTTGAATACTGGGATCAGTAATGATTCTCTCCATTCACTAGGGAGTTTTTTTTTTCTGCATATTTGTTGTATTAGTCCACATATCTGTTCATGTAGATTGAGACCTACTTCCTTAATCATTTGCACAGCAGTTCCATCTGAACCCGTTGGTTTGTTGTTCTGTAGAAGCATGATACTGTAGATGACTTCTTTGAAGTTTGGTTCCTCTATTTCAGGTTCACAACTCTGTATTTATTTGCATGGTAATGTGCTTATAGGCTTTTCACAGTTCAGTAGTTTTTCAAAGTATTCTTTCCATCTTGTACAGATTTTCTCTTCATTATCTGTCATGTTTCCGTTACCATCCTTCAAGCTCTGTAGAGGTTGTTTATACCCTTGCTTTATTGTTCACATTTCTTTATAGAATTCCCTGCTTTTCTTATTCTGATGGCATGTCCGCATCCCGCGTACCATGTCTTTCATATATTGTCATTTTTGTTGATGAATAACTTTTTTAGTTTTTTTTTGTATATTGTGTGTGGTACTTCTCATTTGTTTTGTTCGTGTCATTCAACCATATCTGACTTGCTGTTCTTTTCTATATGACTTGCTCTCTGCAGACTTCATCAGAACAGTTCTTTTTTTAGTTATGGTCTTGACTCCAAGAGATTCTTCTGCTGTGTTCTTTATAATAATTTTTATATCTTCCCATCTATCATCAATGCTTTTATTTTCTTCATTCTCTCTTGTGTTTATTTTATGGTTTAGCTTATTTCTGAATTTTTCTTTAGTGTCTTCTCTTTTCAAAGCATCTCTGTTTATTACCGAGATTTTATTTAATTTACTATAAAAAATTTTCTTCAGTCTGAATTTTAATTTAACTCCAACAAGATAGTGGTTGGTGCTGCATTCAGTCCCTCTGTAACTTCTGATCTGAAGTATGTTTGTTGTGTGCTTGGTATCAATTAAAACATGGTCTACCTGGTTGCATGTTAGATTATCGGGGGATTTCTATGTTTGTTTATGGATGTTCTTATTTTGAAAACGTGTGCTACTTATTCTCATTCCATAAGCTTCTGCCATATTTAATAGTCTCTATCCATTATCATTAGATCTTTCGTGCAGACTTTCTTTTCCTGTGATATGTCTGTGTGACTCCTCCTTTCCTATCTTTGCACTGAAATCTCCTAGTATCATCAATATATCATGTTTCTGGGTCTTCTCTATTACTCTCTCTAATGTGTTGTAAAATTCGTCTTTGACTTCATCCTCTATATCTTCTGCTGGTGCATGCAGTTGTTATATTTTTCTTTGTTCCCTTGATGCGGAGGCTACTGATTCTTTCATTGGCGGCACTGAAGTCCATCACTAAGTCCCATACTTTTCTCTTTTTCCTATGACTGTTATATCTTCTCCAGGCCACCTGATTTCCTGTAATGCTGTAACATTCATGTCATACCTACTTAGTTCATCTGATAATTCTTTAGCTGCCCCTTGTCTGTATAAACATCTTATATTCCCTGTTCCAAAACTCATAATATTTTTGACGTTCCAAGGCCATAATCCATTTGTATTCGTCCAATTTCAAGGCTTCTCTGTGCCTTGTCGTGGTGTGACAGCTCGCTTACCCTGACCACTCCCAGAACTAGACCAGAGGTGGTTTTACTGCTGGCAGATTTACACTGTACTAAGATGGACACCACAGGGGAACAGAAGTAAGGGTAGACCAAAAGAGACATGGAGAAGAACAACAGAAAGGATGTTGAGCAATAGAGGGCTCACCTGGGCAAGAGCAGAAAAAAAGGCGAAGGACAGGCATGTGTGGAAAACTCTTGCGGAAGCCCCATGTGCCCTGGGCACTTAAGGTTCAGAGAGAGAGAGAGATCCAGCCAAGCCGGGAAGGTCTATGTGGGCAGGGTCAGACGAAACTTGCACCCTGGTCCTCCAGGGTGGAGGTTGGAGCATGAGGCCAATGACCCCATCTCTGTAAAAATGATTGTTATAGTTTTATATGAAAAGCAGAATTTTTGTGTGTCTTGTAGCAGTTTTTTGTTTCAGTTTAAGAGTTTATCTTTGTCATGGTTCTATATAGTTACTTAATAAAATGGACGGCGACTGCAGTAAAACTGGTTCTAATAATAAAGGTAGATAGGTTTGTTGTTGAGGCTAGACAGATCTCCTTCCCCAAGTTCACGTTACCAGTTCAGGAGGGTTGCACCTGCACCTCACACAATGTTATTTATGCTATTATGTACAAACGTTGTGGTATGAAGTATATGGGGGAGATCAGTTTACGCTTAGGAGATCATTTTCGCCAACATCTTAATGATATTTCTAAGAGGAGCTAGACACCTGTGGCTAAACAATTTTTGCCTTAGCAACCACAGGAGAAAACAGGACATTTCTGTCAGTGCGATCCGCTCTTGTTCTGCTGATGTACAATCTCGGAGGGTCCTAGAACAGCGCCTTATTTTCGAGGCTGGCTGTCTCCACCCAGCTGGAATTAACAATGTCTTCAGCTTTCTGTAACTTCTTTAGTTTTCCACCCCCCCCTCTTTTTTATACTTTCTTTCTCCTAGCTCCCCCTCCCTATCACCACCTTCTCTTCTTTTCTGGCAACTTATAGGTGTATAGGGTCTTATCCTATTCACCAGCTTCACATTTTCTCCCTGCAGGTGTTTATGTTCTTCATTCATTATCTCTCCCCCCCCCCCCCGGACACCTTCTCCTCTAGCGGCTATCATGTTTCTATTGCCCTTCCCCCACCTGTTTCTCTCCCTCTCTCCACCACTTCTTTACGACTGGCTCTATTGGCTTATCCTTTGTGTGCCCTGTGTGGTCTCTGTGCCTCGTCTAGTGGACATGCATTTCTCTGTGTTTCCTACTTTTGGAGGATGCCACATTAAGATAAGTTTTTCGTTTAGTTGTATGTTTTTGTCTTGTTTGTGTGTGTAATCCTCGAAAAAGGCTCACGCCAAAATATTGGATATTGTATGTTTTTCATTTATACATTCTCATCTCACTCTCATACTTTCTATTCGTTTTTTTCTCACTCCCTCTGCCACCTTGTAAAACTGCACCATTCACCTCTGTCTACCTTTATTATATCGTTACTTGTTCTAATGCCAAATTTAGAACATTTAGGAGTTGTGTATGATCTGAAGTTGTCAAATATGATCTGAAGTTGTCAAATGTAGAACATTAAGGAGTTGTATATGATATAGAGTTGCCAAATGTAGAACATTTAGGAGTTGTGTATGTACACATGCATAATATGATGTTTATATGTCTACCATAATATGATGTGCATATGTCTGCAAATGTGCAACCAATAAACAGAAGACTTTACTGTAAATCTGTGAAAAATAATTTACAGATAAAGAAATGGAGGAAACATTACATTTTTACTTTGAGCAGAAAGTTGATGATGTGATGTTTAGACTTACACTTTACACAGAGCAGAAAGTTCATGATGTGATATTTATCTTACATTTTACATTGAAAAACAAATACAAGGATGATACATTAGGACTTACACTTTACTTTTAGCAGCATGATAATGATATTTTTGAGCTTGCATTTTGTGCATCAGTTGTGGTGAAATGGTTTTTATATGTCAGAATATGAGCAATGTTGTTAATGTTTGACTCTATACTTAAAGTATAAAATCTTCATGAACATTGTTTCTGCACCTAATTTAATTCTAGAGTAACAGATTTATATAGCTGTGATATCAGTTAAGATTATAGATCTGTATAAGAATGTGTTGTATTCATGTCCTGATTATCTAATACTGGGGATGTTTGTTTCTTCATATGATGTATTGTTGCAGTCAGAAGTATACTTTTTACATTTAGGTCCTTGGTTGTTACAGCCCAAGAGTATGAAGTCCTGTATTGTTGTAGCCAAGAATACACTGTTTTTCTTTGAAGTCCTATATGTGTGGCCAGGAATACACTGTTTTACTTTGAAGTCCTATATTGTGGCCAGGAATACACTGTTTTACTTTGAAGTTCTCTACTGCTGTATCCAAGAATGTATTGTTCTAAATTAAAGTCCTGACCTATTTTAACTAGGAATACCCTGTTCTATATTTGGGTCCTGTACTGTTTTAGCCAGGAGTCTTTTATATAGGAATGTACTGTACATGTTTATGCAGGTTGTACAGAGATATAGATGTGAGTGTTTCACTTCTTCCTTCAGATACTGTACAGCTGTGGGGAGCTGATTGAACTGTTGATCCAGTCTGATGTTGCACGATACTGTGAGTTCAGAACTGTCAGCCGAGTTTTGACTTTCATCAATGACAGATTAGAGCAGGTAAGTCTGTGTTGCATTTCTCCTTGTTTTTGATTTCTGTGCAGGTGTTTGTGTGCTCTCAGCAGATAAAAGAATCAAAGCTTCTAGCATAATAATAGCAAGATAAACAGTGTTATAATATCATTATTTATGTGCATGTAAAACTGTGGGCAGTCTAAAGTGTTAAGTGATGAGAACACACCTTGTTTAGTAGCAAGACTAATGTGTTATTGAGGTTCTGTATAGTCCTAATCTTTCTTGATATAGTTCATCATGAAGTTTTGGGCATCATTTGAAACACTACAGCATGACTTAGGTAGAGTTCTGAGGACAATGGACTTGAGAAAATTCCCAGCAGTTACCTGGAATTAACCCAGACTAGCTCCTACTTTGAGGCCAGTGTTTCAAGTCCAGCAGGCAACCTGGGTGCCTGGCTTAGAAATAGGTACCTGGCTTTTCATGTGAAGTACATGTAAACACTACCAGGGGCGGTGCTGGCCACTTCGCTCTCTAGTGTGCTGACAGGTCAAGGAAAATATGAGACCAGAACCGTATCTCTTAGGTGAGCACAAGACATGCCAAGTGTGAGCATTGAGGGGAAAGTTCAGCTGAGGCTTGACTCTGGGATCTGGGATCTAGATGACTTAACAAGGGCCAGAGACTTCAGTTGTTTGAAGGGGGTTGGGGGTCCAGTTGTTTGAAGGGGGTTGGGGGTCCTGTAGTGGATAAATACAGAATGCTAATCACTAGGATGAGGGGTTGGGAGGGAAATAGTTTTGCATCGGCTTATAGAATTCTTTTTGATGTCTTGTCAGCATTAACTTTTATTAGCTCAGAAGGTAGATACATTACCTTTATTAGCTCAGAAGGTGGATACATTACCTGTATTAGCTCAGAAGGTGGATACATTACCTGTATTAGCTCAGAAGGTGGATACATTACCTTTATTAGCTCAGAAGGTGGATACATTACCTGTATTAGCTCAGAAGTTGGATACATTACCTTTATTAGCTCAGAAGGTGGATACATTACCTTTATTAGCTCAGAAGGTGGATACATTACCTGTATTAGCTCAGAAGGTGGATACATTACCTTTAAGCTTCTCAGATGTCTGCCTGCATTATGATTTACTTGTCAGAAAATTAGATTTTTGTTTTCTGTCTGTGCTTTCAGCATGTTTGGTGACTGGTTTCTTTGTAGGTGCCTTGTTCAAGGGCTGACTTGTTCAGTAGCAAGATTGTCAGTCTGGTAGAGAAGCGGTTGATGATGAAGTTCCTTCAGTTTGCGGCTGAATATGAGAAACATCCAGAAGAGTATCGGGGTATAAAAGTTGTGGTTTTTTTTTCCTTTGTAGTGTTGGTAGTAGCCATTTTGTTGATCATTTTATAACTACTGTGTTTCTTGCTTGTTAGGAGCATGTAAGTGGGGAGTTTTTGACAGCAGTGACCCTGCAGGAGCATAAAAGTGGGGAGTTTTTGACACCAGTGACCCTGCAGGAGCATACAAGTGGAGAGTTTTTTTCACCTGTGATCCTGCAGGAGCATACAAGTGGGGAGTTTTTGACACCAGTGATCCTGCAGGAGCATACAAGTGGGGAGTTTTTTTCACCTGTGATCCTGCAGGAGCATAAAAGTGGGGAGTTTTTGACAGCAGTGACCCTGCAGGAGCATAAAAGTGGGGAGTTTTTGACACCAGTGACCCTGCAGGAGCATACAAGTGGAGAGTTTTTTTCACCTGTGATCCTGCAGGAGCATACAAGTGGGGAGTTTTTGACACCAGTGATCCTGCAGGAGCATACAAGTGGGGAGTTTTTTTCACCTGTGATCCTGCAGGAGCATACAAGTGGGGAGTTTTTGACACCAGTGATCCTGCAGGAGCATACAAGTGGAGAGTTTTTTTCACCTGTGATCCTGCAGGAGCATAAAAGTGGGGAGTTTTTGACACCAGTGATCCTGCAGGAGCATACAAGTGGGGAGTTTTTGGCACCCGTGATCCTGCAGGAGAACATAGTGATGCTGTATGTGATCTTTTAGGAATCATAGTTGTAGGAAAAGAGATGAGTGGGATTAGCCTTGAATAACTGTTAGATAGGATTAGCCTTGAGTAAGTGTTAAATAGAATTAGCCATGTGAAATTGTTAGGTAGGATTAGTCTTGAAAAATTTAAGATAAAGCAATTAAATGTACAAAAAATAAAATTTGTAAGAGAATGACTAAGAATTTGTCATAATTATTTTAATATGTAGTTACAACTAATGTTAGTGTTTGCATTAACTCTTTTCTTATGCAGTTAAAACTACAATTAGTGTTTGCATTAACCCTTTTCTATCTTAGTTATTACAAGTTAGTGTTTGCATTATCTCTTTTCTATCTTAGTTATTACAAGTTAGTGTTTGCATTAACTCTTTTCTATCTTAGTTATTACAAGTTAGTGTTTGCATTATCTCTTTTCTATCTTAGTTATTACAAGTTAGTGTTTGCATTAACTCTTTTCTATCTTAGTTATTACAAGTTAGTGTTTGCATTAACTCTTTTCTGTCTGTTATTCAGATTTTTTTTTTATTGATAAACCAGTTTTAGCATTCTTGTGCCAAGTTTTAGAAATAGGACAAGGAAAGGCTGACCACATCACCCTGTAGTGTACTGACAAGTTGAGGAAAATGTAGGCAGTAACATACCATCATGAAATAACAGGGTTACCGTTACATACCTACCTACCAAACTCATTCAGTCTTCTGTCGAGATGTGTTAGATAAACCAGTTTTGGCATTTTTATCGTTTAGAAGATTATTCTTAAACAAGTAACTGACTTGAAAAATGAATTTTATCGTTAATCATCAAAGGAGAAAGTAATTCATTCAGGTCAGGTTGTCCTTCATTTATTAAATTGTCTTTTATAAAATTCATGAAGTAATGTGAAAATAAAGAGAGGAATTTCAGTTGAAGCAGTGTAGGGGAATGAAGCTGTAAATGAGTTTGATCCAGTCTTGGGGTTTTTATAGACTGATTCACATCAACAGCCTAACAAACTGAGCATTGACTCACATCAACAACCTGAGCATTGACTCACATCAACAACCTGAGCATTGACTCACATCAACAACCTGAGCATTGATTCACATCAACAACCTGAGCATTGACTCACATCAACAACCTGAGCATTGATTCACATCAACAACCTGAGCATTGACTCACATCAACAACCTGAGCATTGACTCACAACCTGAGCATTGACTCACATCAACAACCTGAGCATTGACTCACATCAACAACCTGAGCATTGACTCACATCAACAACCTGAGCATTGACTCACATCAACAACCTGAGCATTGACTCACAACCTGAGCATTGACTCACATCAACAACCTGAGCATTGACTCACATCAACAACCTGAGCATTGACTCACATCAACAATCTGAGCATTGACTCACATCAACAACCTGAGCATTGACTCACAAACTAAGCATTGACTCACATCAACAACCTGAGCATTGACTCACATCAACAACCTGAGCATTGACTCACATCAACAACCTATGCATTGTATTCACATCAACAACCTGAGCATTGACTCACATCAACAACCTGAGCATTGACTCACATCAACAACCTGAGCATTGACTCACATCAACAACCTGAGCATTGACTCACATCAACAACCTATGCATTGTATTCACATCAACAACCTGAGCATTGACTCACATCAACAACCTGAGCATTGATTCACATCAACGACCTGAGCATTGACTCACATCAACAACCTGAGCATTGACTCACATCAACAACCTGAGCATTGACTCACATCAACAATCTGAGCATTGACTCACATCAACAACCTGAGCATTGACTCACAACCTGAGCATTGATTCACGTCAACAACCTGAGCATTGACTCACAACCTGAGCATTGATTCACGTCAACAACATGAGCATTGATTCACAACCTGTGCATTGACTCACATCAACAACCCAAACACTCATGACCTTTATATATGTAACGTTTGAAAGATTTGATTGATTGCACCTAGGAATTAATGCCACAGCAATCAGGACATTCCATTACCTGGATTACTGCCTGTTCCAGTAACAGGTGTAAAGTGTGTGTGCTGTTTGTACCTGTCACATGTGGACTGTGGAGCCATCACTCCTGTCTGCTGAGGAAAAGCATATTCTTCCCTCATTATGCCTCACCATTTTCAGTCATTCTGTGGATGTAGGTGCTGTTCTCCTACTTCAGCTCTTCATTCTCATAAAATTTGTCCATGACAGCCTTCAAGATGTTGTCTTATCTAGTCCTAGAACAGTGTGTGTGTGTGTGTGGGGGGGGGCCTTTCCAGCCAGCCAGTCTACCCAGGCATCACCATGACCCCCTGAATGCAAGGATCATAGATCCACGTGAGGCTTACAACTTGAAGAGTTTACAAATAGATTGACTCACTCCCTGCAGAGTGTGTTCTTTGTGAGAGATACCTTCTTCTTCTTCTTCTTCTTCTTTCGCATTGTCTGTCTATATCTGCAGTCCTGTCTCTTGGATAAATTTCACTGTTTTTTGTAATTCATGTATAGAACCATAGAGCTTATCTTCTTTAGTGGTTTCACTGGGCCAGTAATTATTTCTCAGTGTCTCATAGTTGGTGCAGTTCTGGAGTATATGTTCCACAGTTTGGGGCACCTGGGCATATGTACATAGATTAGTAGTACCAACCTTAAACTTTGTATACATATGACTTCGGAGTCGGCTGTGTCTTGTTCGAAGACGGAAGATGGTGACTTGTTCCTTTCTGTTTAGCATGTGATAGTCATCATGTGGTGGTGTTTGTAGCTTCCTGTAGGTTTTTATCAGGCTTTTCTTCTGATTATAGGTGATTGGTAGGTCTGGTTGCTCCATTTCAATGCCCTCTTTGGCCAGATGGTCAGCTTTCTCATTGCCTGGTATCCCACAGCGGGAGGGAATCCATTGCAAAGTGACTCCATGTTGTAAGCCAATTTTTGACAAGACATCCTTGAAGTCTGGTAGTTTGTTGCGCTGAAGAGCTTCCAGTACTGATCTTGCATCTGTAAGAATTACTACAGGACATGTATCAATTCTGGAGTCTGATAGTTTTTCAACTGCAGCAATAATTGCCCTAACTTCTGCATCATAGTTGTTGCAGTATTTTCCAGTGGGTATGGAAATCTTGTCAGTGGTGTTGTTTGGATATTCAATATGTGCACCTGCCCCTCCATTCTTTATGGCATTATGTGCAGATCCATCTGTATACACACGTATCCAGGTGTCACATGGATATTTATCATCTAGAACACTAAGTGTGGCTGTTGATCTTACAAGACTGCTCTGCATCTCACCATTCTGCACACCTTTCACTTCAGTCTGAATAGTTATTTGTGTATAATCTGCTTCTTTCCATGGTGTATGCTCTGGTACAGATGATAATGGAGCAACTACAGCTGGAAGGTCAGGTATCATCTTACGCATACGCTTGGCCTGATGGATGAAGCTGCTTCTTTTAAGCTGTCTTAGTGCCAAGTTACTGAATCTCTCCTTCAGGGGATGGCTTACCAAGCTGAGGAATTTCTCTCCCATGGTCATGACCTTTGTGTCTCCACGTTCCTTTAGCGCTTGAACACCATTTTCTGCATTTCTACTATTGGTGTGGACATCATGGCACCTGCAGTGACTGATTTTGAACCTTGTCTAGATTATGCAGCGTAGTGTTTGATGCTGTACACCAAGATGTTGAGCCATATTCTAAATGTGGTAGAATACTTTGCTGATATACATTCTTGAGGATTCTTTCACTAGCTCCCCATGTGGTTCCACTCACTTTTCTTAATTTAGCTAGTTTTCTTCTGGCTTTTGCTTCTGCACTGTTGATGTGTTGCTTCCAAGTCAGTTTTGAGTCAAAAGTCACTCCTAAGTAAGTGGGTTGGTTGTCCATCCTTAAGGATATTTCATTTACAAAGATCTTACCTGCTTTCTGTTTAGATGAGAGAGTGAACAGAGTAGTACTTGATTTTTCTGTGTTGATACTTACACACCATTTGTTTGTCCATGATGTCAAGATGTCTGCTGCTCTTTGGAGTCTCTGTGTAGCAACTGTCGCATATTCATCTGTACACCACATGACCAGATCATCTGCATACAGTGCCGCTTTGATTCCATAGGGAAGTTCCTTGACCAGGTCATTAATTAATACCAGGAATAGTGTAGGTGAAAGGACCCCTCCTTGTGGTACACCGTGTCTCAAAAGTACTTTCTGGCTTTTGTGTCCATCCAGTACTACTCTAGCTCTTCTATTGTGTAAATAGGACTTTATCCAGTTGTACAGTCTTCTATTCACATTGCAGTTTCTTAGTTTCCACAGCAGACCTTTTCTCCATACTTTATCAAAAGCTTTCTTCAGGTCTATCCACGCTGCTAGTACAAGGTTTTTCTCTTGGAATGCATCCTCAATCTCTTGAGAGAGATAGTTCACTTGATCTTCCGTACTGTAGTACTGCTTAAATCCTGCTTGTTGTGGAACGAGAAGGTTTTCACTTTCTAGGTACCATTTTAGCCTCAGGTCAGTGATGCGTTCCATCGTTTTGCATAGGCAGCTAGTGATTGACCTGTAGCTGGAGGCTGTGTCACTGTTTTTCCCTGGTTTTAGCAGTGGTACCATGCTTGCTTCCTTCCAGATTTGAGGTAACTTACTTGTGCTCCAGCACATATTGAAAATATCCAACAGCTTTCCCATTGCTGCCATTCCCAGGTTCTTGATCATTTCATTGGACACTCCATCTGGTCCTGGTGATTTCCTTGGTTTCAGTTTACCGACTGCTAGGTCTAACTCGCTGCGTGTGATTGGTGCATCCATGACCTCCACTTTTCTGACTTGTTCCTCTTCTTTCTGTGCGTCAGTGCGCACTGCACGCTCTTTCTCTGGATGGATATCAATGTTGCAGTCCTGTGCAACATGCGAGCAAAGTGATCTGCTATCTGTTTACCTGTAAGAGTTTTCCCATCCTCTGTTAGTGTAATCTTTGTACTTCTTCCAGTACTCTCATCATTTAACTGTTTGATTAGTTTCCACAGTTTCCTTCCATCCTTTTCAAAGTTTAGGGACTCTGTTTTCTCTCTCCAACTTTCCCATCTGGCTTGCAGCTTGGGTCTCTGAAA